>JAZHEH010000437.1:5210000-5667223 GCA_036589455.1 Ateles fusciceps
ATTGAGCAATGAACAATTTGCAAATTGGGTAGCCCTCAGAATCACAGCAGATTCAGAAAGACTCCAGGGATGCCTTGTGGCTAGAATAAATTTATAAACAAAAAACGGGAAGTGACGTACAGAAATCAGCAGTGAGGCACAGAAACAGCTGGATTGGTTACAGGTTGGTGTTTGCCTTATTTGAACACAATTTGAACACTGTTTATAAGTGGTTGAAATATGGCTGCTGGGATTGGCTAAGACTCAGCTATTGTTATAGGTGCATACTCCTAAGTTAGGTTTTCAATCTTGTCTGCTTATTAAGCTAGGTTATAGTTTGTCCACAAGGACTCAAATCTAGAAAGTACAAAGTCCTTCTAAGGCCATAGTTTGCCTTAACAGTCTAATGCCCTCCCTGTTAGAATTTTTGTTAAAAACAATTATTCTCTGCTTTTGGTCAGCCTCTTATGAAAGACTGAACAATACTTAGGCATAGGCACCCCTCCCTGTCACTATCACAGGTAAGTTGTGTTTGTCTCTGTGGAACTCACAAGTCATGATGTCAGGCTCATTGAAGAAAGATTCCTTTCGTTGTTTACATCATTACTGTCACTGTGATAAAAGTGAGAGCATCTCATGTACCATTGATGGGTGAGAGCAT
The DNA here is from genome assembly GCA_036589455.1 of Ateles fusciceps. NCBI lineage: Eukaryota > Metazoa > Chordata > Mammalia > Primates > Atelidae > Ateles > Ateles fusciceps. Next base: position 5,210,641 of record JAZHEH010000437.1, read on the forward strand.
GCATTTAAGACAGAATACAGCAAACCAGGGAGATTACAATGATGACCATCAGGAGGGTAATACCAAGAGACTGGAGTATGCTCCTTAGCCAAGGTCCTCATGAATCAAACCAGCTAAAATCAATAAGTCAAGAAATGGCCCAGAGAAGGAGTCAACCTGTTTTAACCAGGTGGCCTGTTTGTTAATTTCTTGTGATTGAGTTTCTAATACCAGAGGTATTTACCCAGGTACAACAAGAGAAACAGGATAAAATGGGTTTATTGCATAGACTCTTCATTGTTCAGCCAGTAGTAATGCAAGCCTATTATCTAAAACTACTTGAGTAAGATAATTTAGGTATTTTTGTTGGATAGGTATAGCCTTAGCTGTAGAACCTGCAATAGTAACTAACGTCAAAGAAAAATTTTTGATCATTATTTCATTTGTAGTCATCCCAAGCCATGGGAAAATGGACCTAGCATACGATGCCCCTGTGGCAGGATTGTCATCTGCTGGTCAGTTTCTTTTTAATCTATGCTGCAGGTTTAAAGGGGTGGACCAATGTTTAGCTTCTGACTGGTTATGTAGTGACAATGGCACCACTAAAATCCCTAGTCCCCATTGGCTTTTCATTCTCTATCTGTCAAGGTATGGGGTGCCCCAAGCATATGGCTGACAGTTAAATTCTCTGCTGATAAAGATGTACCTAGGACATTCCTGAAAGCCTGGGGTTGGTTTTGGGGGACGGGGGAGAAGATGTACCTAGGGTGAACAAAGTTCCTCCTTGGGAGACTTCAGTTATGGAGTAGTTAGTTGGCATCAGCAATTTCTAACCAAGAGACTGATACTGAGTTATTATGTCCTAGAAGGCTGCCAAATGCCTATGTCAATAGGCATTCTTGCAAATAGCTCTGTTAACATTCTCCTTTTTGTGGCATAGCCTCCTTGCAATATGGTCAGCAGACCTGGCCATCCTATCCATGGTTGGGTTAAACAAGAAGTAAGAGTAAAGGGGTCTAGAAGTTTAACTCTATAGAAGGGACCAACAGTATAATCTAAACAGATTGGTGCATTTGGGATTCTGGCAAATTCAGTCACAAGATAGACTAAAGGATCTCTAAAAAGTCATGCAAGTATTCTGACTTAGCATGGAAAATCTGGCATTTACCTAAACTTTCTGCAGAAGCTATAGACTGTGAGATTCTAATTTTGGCATTATCATCCCATACACAGATAGAAAGGAAGAATATGAGACAGGAGAGAAAAAGAGAGAACAGGAGTTCCATGACAGGAAGAGGAGGTTCTTGATCTCTGATCTTGGGAAAGCTGTCTACATTCAAGATGCCATCTGCTTCTGGGGAGAGATGTTCCTGGTCAACTTTAGGTGTTCCTAACTGGTGTTCAGTTCCAAGAGTCTGGAAGGGCTCTCTTGAGTTGAGAAACTTTGGTCCAAAACTCAAGGCTTTGCTGCAGTGTAAGTGGTGAGAAGTTGATGTGGTCCCTTCCAGTGAGACTCTAGGGCAGACATTCTTTGATATCAATTCCAAAAGACCCAGTTTCCATGTTTCAGACCATTGAATGCTGATCATCAATCGGTGGCAGTGTATTTCCATCATCAATAGCTACTATTACCTGATGGAAATACAGTAAGTCCTCAATTGATGTCATCATCGATAGTTTTTTTGGAAACAGTGATATTAAGCAAAACAATGTTCCTTGAATAATGCATTTCATTCAATGTTGTTTCATTTTAACATTGATGAGAAAAATAAAATTTGTTTTATTATGCATTGTTTTGCTTAAAGTCAGTTTCCAAGAGCTGATCAATGATGTTGTGAAGACTTATTGTGTGCTTCAGCATAATTTATCAAGGTCTGGCTATATTGAGTCATACCACAGGATACAAATATGGGAGATAGATGGAGCTCTATTATTAAGGGCATAGGTCTTCCAGTACTATTTCATAAGGCGTCATCTTGAGCTTTCTAGTATGGGTACATATAATTGCCATTAAACCCAGGGTTAAAACTTTGGGCCAGGAAATCCAGTAGATTCCATCATTTTGGCCAATTTTAGGATACTATTTGTCCATTCAACCTTTCCAGAAGACTAAGGATAAGGACAACGGTCATGCTATTTTGTTAGAAAAACTTTGAAAAATTGTTTAATAATTTGTCCAGTAGGCTAGGCACGGTATTTCGTACCTGTAATTCCAGCACTTTGGGAGGCTGAGGTCAGGAGTTTGAGAGCAGCTTGGCCAACATGGTGAAATCTCGTCTCTACTAAAAATACAAAAATCAGCTGGGTGTGGTGGCGCATGCCTGTAATCCCAGTTACTCGGGAGCCTGAGGCAGGAGAATCACTTGAACCCAGGAGGCTGAGGTTGTAGTGAGCCGAGATCATGCCGCTGGACCCAGCCTGGATGACAGAGCAAGACTCTGTCTCAATAATAATAATAATAATTATTATTATTTCATTATTTGTCCAGTAGAATGAGTTCCCCTGTCACTGGAAATCTTTGTAGGGATATCCCATAAAGGAAACACATTCTCCGTTTTTTATTTTTGGTCTTTTTTTTCTTTTGGTACTGTTGTGGCCTCAGCCTTCCTGCATGGCAAGGCCTCAGCCCACCCTGAGAACAGGCATACAGTTACAAGAGCATACTGATAGCCCATTGAGGGTGGCAACTAAATGAAGTTCTTTTGTAGGTGTTCACATGGTCCAGCAGGTGGTAGAAATGTACTGCTTGAAACGTTAATGTTTTTCACAGAATTATGAATCTGATAAATCAGACATTGGTTATAAACCATTTTTACAACTTTAGAACAATTACTCCACCAATCCTTTTTCATAAATTTAACCATTTTGTCTACACTATGGTGAGCTGTGGCGTGTAGAGTCTTTAATACTGGTAGTTTTAAGGACTCGGGGAGGACTAGGTGGCTGTTAGGGCCCTCAGTGAGTTCACGTTTAGTATTTGCATCCTTTTAAGTGCCTATTTTGTTTTTCTAATTCAGGTACATAGAATCACTTATTGAACAATTTATCATAGGTGATTTGATCTTAATTAATCTTATGGAGTTAAAACAAATTGCATATCCTAACACGTTTATTGCCAGCTACCTTGGTGTGGAAGTTCACTAAGGCATTTTCTTGATATTCAGGTTCATTTTACAGGTGAGCTTCAATTTTAATAATAGCAACTTATGAGGGCAGCAAAATAGCCTAAAGAAGCTCATTTGCCTGGGGCCCATTTTCGGCGGTGGACCCATTGGAAGTGAGGAACACTCTTTGCTTCTAAAACATGCCAAAATAATGGACTACCCCAAAGGCTTATCTACTGTCTGTGTAAATGTTGTCTGACTTGCCCTGAGATATTTGACAGGTCTGAGTGAGAGAATGTAGCTCTGCTGGTTGGGTTGACATCAATTGGGGAAGAGCTCTCTCTTTTGTTAATTCATTCTGGGTAGTCCTGACATGTCCTGCTTGGTATTTTACTTCTGCATTTTTAGCATAATATCCATCAACAAAATGTATTATCTCAAGGTGTCTAATGGGCATGTTATAAATCAATAGCTGTGATACAAGATTTACATAGTTGTGGTCCTCTGTCAGGTAAGGGTAGTAGGGTAGAAGGGTTAAGTAGATTGCAGCATTATTTAATTAATTTATTTATTATTTTATTTTGAGACAAGTGTCTCTCTGTCGCCCAAACTGGAATGCAGTGGTGCGATCTCGGCTTACTGCAACATCTGCCTCCCAGGTTCAAGCCATTCTCCTGCCTCAGCCTCCCAAGTAGCTGGGATTACAGGCAACTGCCACCATGCCCGGCTAAATTTTTTATTTTTTAGTGGAGATGGGGTTTCACCATGTTGGCCAGGCAGGTCTCCAACTCCTGACCTCAAGTGATCCATCTGCCTTGGCCTCCCAAAGTGCTGGGATTACAGGCATGAGCCACCACACCCAGCCAAGATTTGATATGAGATTAGAAGGAGACAGGAGAAGAATTTCATAAGATGTTAGTCTACTTGCTGAGAAATGTTGAGTTTGACTGGAATTTAATAGACTTTCCCTAGCATGTGGAGCTTGCAAATAAAATTCATTTTCTAAAATCAGCTCAGATGAAACATCAACCAATCTGGCTGTTGCTGCTACTGCCTTTGAACAATTGGGATACACCTTAGCTACTAAGTCTAATTGCAGTCTATTAAGTGATTGATCTGTTTTCCTCTGTGTTCTTGAGTAAGAACTCCTAAAGCCTTGTTGTTATGTTCATGAATGAACGAGGTGAAAGTGATACCTGTTTGCTATAATTTGGGAGTCCTAAGGCTGGAGATTGTGGTAGGGCCAGTTTTGGTTGGCTGAAGCCTGTTCATAATTATCCTCCCAAGCTAAAGGCTCTGGATCAGTGTTTTGTACAAGGTCATACAAGGGAGATACCAACAAGGAAAAATTTGGGACCTAAAACCTATAATATCCTGCAAATTCAAGGGAATCTCTTGCCCTTTAGACATGGGGCAAGAGAAACTTTGAATAATTTTCATTCTTTCAGGTGAGAGAAAGGTTTCTTCTGCAGGCATAATGGACCTTTCCTCAGCAAAACTGATCTTTCCATGGAAGCCCATGGCCTTTGTAAGCTAATTGTTGTAAGAAGTAGATTGAGGGCCGTGTGCCATAGCTCATGTCTGTAATCCCAGCAATTTGGGAGGCCAAGGCAGGTGGATCACTTGAGGTCAGGAGTTTGAAACCAGCCTGGCTAATGTGGTGAAACCCCTTCTCTACTAAAACTACAAAAAATTAGCTGAATGTGGCGGGTCACACCTGTAGTCCCAGCTACTCAGGAGGCTGAGGTACGAGAATTACTTGAGCCAGGGAGGTGGAGGTTGCAGTGAACCAAGATCGTACCACTGCACTCCACTCCAGCCTGGGCAACAGAGCAAGACTCCAACACACACACACACACACACACACACACACACACAAACACAAAGAGAGAGAGAGAAGTTGAATCTATTTCTGACTCTTCCTTAGTATGGGAAACAACATAGCAGTAGGTTATCAACATATTAAATAAGAGCAGAATTCTCAGGAAATCGCAAATTTGGCAAATCCTGATGCAGAGTCTGAGAAAAATAAGAGGGGCCTTGGTAAATCCCTTTGTCATTACAGTCCAATTATATTGTTGATTTTTTCCAATTAAAAGCAAATAAGTATTGACTCATTTACCAGCTGGAATACTGGGTTTCATCACTGTGAACCCTTTTAAATTTTGGGTACATTATACAACAAGGTATTCGAATTTGAAACTACTGGCAACCTTAGTATTGCAATCTTATTTATTGCATGTAGGTCTTGAACAAATGTCCAGCCTCGTCCATTGCATTTTTAAAGTGGTAGATTGGGGTGTTACAAGGACTAGTGCAAAAAATTAGAAGTCTTTGTATAATTAATTCTGGCACAATTGGTGACAGCCCCTGAATACATCTGGTTTTAGTGGATATTGAGGTAATTTAGGTAGCAGCTTAGAATGATCTATTGGGATTTTCTTTCTGTTTTGATTTTTGCGGGTTTAGCACTTTAAATATTTTCTATGTCATTTAAGGAGGAAGCCCACAAACATCTAGGTTCTTCAGAAAGAACAGGTTTTTATAATTTGCGTTTTGGTGTTATCAGCTTCTGCCAGTAGGTAATAGAGCAGTTCAAGTTCAGGAGAGTCAGGAAATTATAAGATTATCTCTCCTTCTGAAGATTTTTTTTTGTAAATTTTTAATTCAGAGAGCAAGTCTTGTCCCCATAGATTCACTGGGGCAGCATCACAAAGTAAGAAGGCATGTTTTTCTGAAAATGGTTCAAGTATCATTTGGACGGGTTTAGACATGGAGACATTTTGGACTTGATTTGAAACCTCCACCATGAAACTGTTCTTTTTATTGCAAGGGTTTAAAGTACATAAGTAGGCCAGGCATGGTAGCTCAGGCCTGTAATCCCAGTACTTTGAGAGGCCAAGGCAGGCAGATCACTTTGAGGTCTGGAGTTGGAGACCAGCCTGAACAACATGTGAAACCCCATCTCTACTAAAAAGACAAAAATTAGCTGGTATGGTGACGCGTGCCTGTAGTCTCAGCTACTCGGAGACTTAAGTAGGAGAATCGCTTGAACCTGGGAGGCAGAGGTAGCAGCGAGCTGAGATTGCACCACTGTACTCTAGTCTGGGCAACAGAGTGAGACTCCATCTCAAAAAAAAAATTTTTTTTAAAGAAGTGCATAAGGTGGTCGAGCACAGTGGCTCACACCTGTAATCATTGTACTTTGAGAGGCCAAGGCAGGGAGGATCTCCTGAGGCCAGGAGTTTGAGACCATCTTGGGCAACATAGCAGGACTCCATCTCTACAAAAAAGTTTTAAAAAGATTATCCAGGCACAGTGGCATGCACCTGTAGGCCTAGCTACTCGAGAGGCTGAGGTGGGAGGATCCCTTGAGCCTAGGAGTTCAAGATTGCAGTGAGCTGTGATCACACCCCTGCATTCCAGCCTGGGTGACAGAGTGAGACCCTGTCTCTTAAAAAAAAAAAAAAAAAAAAAAAAAAGATTAATGGGAAATTGTGCACAGGTTTGGTAAATACTGGAGCCACTTCATCCACTCTTTTTTTTTTCCTTTTGAGACAGAGTCTCCCTCTGTCACCCAGGCTCAAGTGTAGTGATTCAATCAGTCTAAAACTCATGGGTTTGAGTGATGTTTCCATCTCAGCTTCCCAAATAGTTGGGATTACAGGCATGCATCACCCTGCCTGGCTTTTTCCCATTAATTATTTTATTTTATTTATTATTGTTTTTGTTTTTCCCATTAATCTTAATTTTTGTTTTTCCCTTGTTCATTTATAAGTATTATGGGAAGAACCCTTTGGAGCCTTATTAGTGTTGATTTTTATTCCAGGTGTCAAACCTTCAGGGGGGTTCATCTGGAGGGAAAAATGTCTGGGTCAGAAGAAATGGGTTCATTACACAGCTGGTACAAGACCGGACAATTTTGGCCAGGTATGGTGGCTCATGCCTGTGATCCCAGCACTTTGGGAGGCTGAGGCGGGTGGATCACCTGAGGTCAGGAGTTCAAGACCACCATGGCCAACATGGAGAAACCTTGTCTCTACTAAAAATACAAAAATTAGATGGGCATGGTGATTTGTGCTTGCAGTCCCAGCTACTCAGGAGGCTGAGGCAAGAGAATCGCTTGAACCAAGGAGGTGGAGGTTGCAGTGAGCCGAGACTGCACCACTGCACTCTAGCCTGGGCAACAGAGTGAGGCTCTATCTCAAAAAAAAAAAAAAAAAAAAAAAAGACTGGACAATTTTGATTCCAGTAGCCTAGCTATTTAAAATGAAAGAGGACATCTCGAGGCACAAGTTTCTTTGGTCCTCCTCCTATTTATCCACGTATTTTAAATCAATGCTAAGAGGTCCCAAACTAAAGAAACTTGTGCCTCGAGATGTCTGCTTTTACTGTAGCTGTTGTGACTATTACTTAAACCATAGAACTGATGTTAACGGTTTCTTTTGAATAAACATGGGAATTGACCCTCCCAGGCCAAGCGTAGCGGCTCACACTTGTAATTCCAGCACTTCGGGAGGCTGAGGTGGGCGGATCACTTGAGGCCAGGAGTTTGAGATCAGCCTGGCCAATGTGGCAAAACCTTGTCTCTACTAAAAATACAAAAAAAAAAAAAATTACCTGGGCATGGTGGTGTGCACCTGTAATCCCAGCTACTCAGGTGGCTGAGGCATGAGAATTGCTTGAACCTGGGAGGTGGAGGTTGCAGTGAGCCGAGATCATGCCACTGCACTCCAGCCTGGGCAACAGAGTGAGACTCCATCTCAAAAAAAAAAAGAAAAAGAAAAAAGAAAAAGAAATTGACCCTCCCAGTCTTGAAACTTGAGAAAGTTACATTTGTCTTATCTAAGTTCCTTCTCAGGAAACCAACCATCAGGGCTCCCAGATAGTATCAAGGAACTGAAACTTACCAGATAACCACATCTGGGCTATGAAAAGCCAGACCCTTCACCCATCATGATTGCCTACTCAGGGGTCCCCCAATCCCCAGGCCATGGACTGTAATCCACGGCCTGTTAAGAACTAGGCTGCATGTCAGGAACTGAGTGGAGGGTGAGTGAGCATTACCCACTGAGCCAGATCAGCACCACCATTAGATTCTCATAGGATCAGGAACCCTGTTGTGTACTGTGCATGCAAGGGATCTGGACTTCGTGCGTGTTATGAGAATCTAATGCCTGATGATCTGAGGTGGAGTAGTTTCATCCTGAAACCATCCCCCACACCCCACCCTCACCACCGTGTGTGGAAGAATTGTCTTCCATGAAACTTGTCCTTGGTGCCAAAAAGGTTGGGGACTGCTGGCTTAACTGACCACCTGCTTCCTATTGACGAACTTCTCCTCCTTACCCCTTCCTAATTCCTGTTTTTCCACACATGGCTACATTTCTTCCCTGCTATATAAACCTCTGATTTTACTTGGTCAGGGAGATGGATTTGAGACTAATTTCCCATCTTCTTGGCTGTTGCACCTGATTAAAGCCTTCTTCCCTGGGAATACTCACTGTCTCAGTGATTGGCTTTCTGTGCAGCAAGCAGCAGGACCTAAACCAAACCCCTGGCATTTTGGTAACATAAGGACATGGGCTTATTTATCTTCTTTTTTTTTTTTTTTGAGACAAGGTCTTGCTCTGTCACCCAGGTTAGAGTGCAGTGGCACAGTCATGGCTCATTGCAGCCTCAACCTCCTGGCTCAAGTGATCCTCCCACCTCGGCCTCCTAGTAGCTGGTACTACAGGCACATGCCACCATGCCTGGCTAATTTTTTCATTTATTTTTGTAGAGATGGGGTCTCTCGGTGTTAACAGCCCTTTATTTGCCTTTTGATTTTTCTCTTGCTTTAGAATCCTCTAAGAATGTTCAGCTAGGGCCACCAATTCAATCATATCTATAACTTTCCATCCTGGTGTATGTTTTCTAATTAAACCACTAAATTTAGGATGAAGTCCCTTTGCAAACAGAGAAGCCAATGCCATTTCAGTCTCTGCAGGAAGCGCCCCTTGTGGTATTTCAAATCCAGCATGTTTTATAAATAGTGTTTCTAAACGAGCTCTGTAATTTGAAATTGGTTCATCTTTTTTTGTCTATAAGATTGTATGATAGACCAATCAACTTTTTGTGGAAAAATCTTAGGAACTGAATTTGAAAGGTCTTCGGCAATTCTTCCAGCTTCTTTCCGCCTTTCTTTTCAGGAGGTTTTGGAGGGTCTTTCACATCCTCCCTAGGTTGGTTCCATTCCACTGCTGCTATCCCTCTTCAAGCCTTACCAAGTCCCAATAGCATCTGAGTAAACTGGTAAAGATCAGGAAGTCCTGGATTAAATGTCCCAGTAAGGTTTCTGAATTCCTTAGTACATTTCCAGGGAGTTTTCTTGGGGTTAGGGAAGTCATTTACAATGTCTCTAAGCTCAGTTTTAGACCACGGAGTAGAGTTGATTATGGCAGGCATGCCTACCTAATCAGAGAGTCTCATTTTGCAAGCATTTACCTAGCTTTCCTTTTTTCATTGTCTTCAGAGTGAAAGGGTAGCTGGGCAAAGGGTCAGTGAGCTCAGAGCATTGAGGTAAGGACAGATAAAGAGAAGGAACAGGCAGGGTTAATTCAGTCAAGATACAGTCTTTTTTTGAACATCCTGAGTTTTTGCTTAAGGTTTTCCTTTGCCTTCTGTAAGAAATTTTTTAGAGAGGCAATTTTTTATTAATTTTATCTTCTAGATGTTTCTCTGCACCAATTAAAAATTACATCCCATCGCATTTTGGATCTTTTCTTTTCCAGTGTGCCTCACAAGTGAACGATTTTATCTGGGTTAAAACTTCCCCATAGTGGCCACTTTAATTCTAAGTTATCTTTGTAAGATTAACTCATTTTTCTAAAAATGTGCAAGTCCTGGGTCCATAATTCTTATACATAAAATTTGCTGGAGTTCCAGAAGACAGAGTGCCAGACTCCTTTGATTCAGATGAACCTACTGTCAACAGGTACCTAGCCAAGAACTGTATCTGGATCCAATCTGGTTAATTATCGAATTCAATTTGATCCTGGGCCCTGTTTGCTCAAATGAAGTCTAGAGAGCTCAAAATATAATTCATGGAGCTCAGTCTGAGAGGGAATTAACAGTCTCCAGTTATAAACAAGAGAGCCATGAACACAGTGAGCTCTGCGGGTACCTCCCCTGGTAGCTCTGTGTTCCTGGGGCTGCCAGAGAACACCTTTGGATCCCATTTCTGACACTATATCTGTTAAAAATAAAAGCTTTAGACAAAATTAACGTAATAGAGTTTATTTTAAACAAAGAACAATTCATGATTTAGGTAGCACTCAGAATCAAAAGAGATTGGGAGTGCTTGGCTGCAGCAGCATGAGGTGTGAGCTTTTACAAGGAGGGGAGACAATGAAAATGTACCTGATGGGTTTAGTGTGGGGGAACGCCCTGGCCAGAGGTCAGTTGGTGTTAGTTTTGTTTTACTGTTTTATATTGGGCTCTGTTTACCTAGAAGCTAAAATACTGGCCTGTCTCTGTTTAATGCCCTCCCTATTATGATTTTTTGAAACAATTAATAAGAGTGTACTAAGTAGGCTGGACATGGTGGCTCGAGCCTGTAATCCCAGCAATTTGGGAGGCTGAGGCAGGCAGATCACTTGAGGTCAGGAGTTTGAGACCAGCCTGGCCAACATAGTGAAAACCCATCTCTACTAAAAATACAACAATTAGCAGGGTGTTATGGTGGGCACCTGTAATCCCAGCTACGTGGGAGGCTGAGACAGGAGAATCACTTGAACCTGTGAGACAGAGGTTACAGTGAGCTGAGATCGTCCCACTGCACTCCAGCCTGGGTAACAAGGTGAGAGTCCATCTCAAAACAAAACAAAACAAAAGAGTATGCTAAGTAAATATTAGTTTTACTATGATTTGTAATTTCTTCTTTCATAACTGACAGAAAGACAGTTTTTAATATTTTGACAAAACTCTTTAAAACTTGCAGAACAATCATAATTCTTCCCACTGATTATTAAGATTGCTTTGCACTATTCACAATAGCCAAGATAGAGAATCAACCTGTAATCATCAACAAACGAATAAAGAAAATGTGGTGTATACACACATTGGAATACTCTACAGCATTCCATTGTGAAAGAGAAGGAAATTCTGTCATTTGTGACAAACATGGAGGAAACTAAAGGGCAGAGAAGGGGAGTTAGGGGGGGAGGGGAGGGAGAATCTCAAAAGGGGGGGGAAAAGAGAAAGAAGAAAAAAAAATTTGAGCCCCCCCCCGCGAGGGGGGGAATAGAGAGAGATAAAACAAAAAAAGAGGAGAGGGGGAGGGGGGGGGGGCGGGGGGGGGGGGGGGGGGGGGGGGGGGGGGGGGGGGGGGGGGGGGGGGAAAATTTTAAATAAGGGTGGGGGGGGGGGGGGGCCGGCCCGCACCCCCGGGGGGGGGGGGGGGGGGGGGGGCGGGGGGGGGGGGGGGGGGGGGGGGGGGGGGACCGGTCTGGGCAGCATAGGGAGACCTCATCTCTACAAAAAATAAATAAGTTAGCCAGCATGGTGGTGCATTCCTGTGGTCCCAGCTATTGGCTTGGTGCAAAAGTTATTGCGATTTTTGCTAATATTTTAATGGCAAACCTGCAATAACTTTTGCATCAACATAATACTTGAGAGGCTTACATGGGAGGATCACCTGAGTCCAGGAGCTCAAGGCTGCAGTGAGCCATGATTGCACCACCGCACTCCAGTCTGGATGACAGAGTAAGACTCTGTCTCAAAAATTAAAAAAATAAAAATAAAAATAAAATTTTAATTAGGAGGAAAATGTTCAGGAGATGTATTGTACAACATTGTGGGAATAGTCAATGCCAATGTATTGTATACTTAAAAATTGCTAAGATAGTAGATTTTAAATATTTTCACCACAAAAAAAAATGAGATAGTAGGTATGTTAGCTTGATTTAGACATTCCACAAGGTATACATATATCAAATCATCATGTTGTATACCATAGATTAGGGGTCCCCAAGTGCCAGGCCGTGGACCGGCACCAGTCCAAGGCCTGTTAGGAAGCAGGCTGCACAGCAGGAGGTGAGCAGTGGGCGAGCAAGCAAAGCTTCACCTGTGCTTACAGCCGCTCCCCCTCACTCACATTACCGCCTGAGTTCTGCCCCTGTCGATCAACAGCAGCATTAGATTCTTATGGGAGCATGAACCCTATTGTGAACTGTGCATGTGAGGGATCTAGGTTGTATGCTCCTTATGAGAATCTAATGCCTGATGATCTGACACTATCTCCCATTACCCCCAGATGGCACCATCTAGTGCAGAAATCAAGTTCAGGGCTCCTGCTGATTCTACATTATGGTGAGTTGTATAAGTATTTCATTACATATTACAATGTAATAGAAATAGAAATAAAGTGTGCCATAAATGTAATGCACTTGAATCATCCCGAAACCATCCTCTCTCTGGTCCATGGCAAATCATCTTCCATGAAACCAGTCCCTGGTGCTAAAAAGGTTGGGGACCACTGCCATAGATATTTCTAATTTTTATTTGTACATTAAAAATACATTTTTAAGGCCGGCACAGTGGCTCATGCCTGTAATCCCAGCACTTTGGGAGGCCGAGGCAGGTGGATCACAAGGTCAGGAGTTTGAAACCAGACTGGCCAACATGGTGAAACCCCGTTTCTACTAAAAATACAAAAAAATTAGCTGGGCATGGTGGCAGGTGCCTGTAATCCCAGCTACTTGGGAGGCTGAGGCAGGAGAATTGCTTGAACCTGGAAGGTGGAGGTTGCAGTGAGCCAAGATCATGCCATTGCAGTGTCAACTTGGGTGACAGAGTAAGTCTCCATCTCAAATAAAAATAAAAATAACTAAAAGTTTAAAAATTTGCACTAAAAATGTTTTTTGCATGGTTTTATGTTGCACAGCTATTTTTACCATCCCACACTACTATGCAAGTGAAGACTGCTTTTTTTTTTTTTTTTGAAACTGAGGTTTGCTCTGTCGCCCAGGCTGAAGTGCAGTGGCTCTATCTCAGCTCACCACAACTTCCACCTCCCAGGTTCAAGTGATTCTCCTGCCTCAGCCTCCTGAGTAGCTGGGACTACAGGCGTGCGCCACCATGCCTGACTCATTTTTGTATTTTTAGTCGAGACAGGATTTCATTATGTTGGCCAGGCTAGTCTTGAACTCCTTACCTTGTGATCCGCCTGCCTCAGCCTCCCAGAGTGCTGGGATTACAGGAGTGAGCCACCGCGCCCAGCCAAGGACTGCTTTTATATGCTCTTGGAAGTATATGCGGCCTCCATTTCTGTCACTGTGGTGACTCCACTTATGCCTTCACCATGCCAGTCCTAAGGCAGCTGATGGCTTAGGAAGATCAGAGACTGAGATGTTAAAATCCTTGGGGATATCTACCAACATGTCTCCATTCCATCTGTTAGAGTTTTTCTAACCTGGGCCCTGACCTTAGCACAGACCTGCCTGTATTTTTTTGAAGTTCAGCCACTGGACTATTAGCCCTAAACTTTTTCTGTGCTGCCATTGTGGGGCTGAAGGAGCTTTGCATGCATCCACCAAGTCTGGCTTTCACACGTGAATTTCACACCTGGCGTTCACCCTCAGCTGCTCCATCTTGCTGTGAAGCATCAGTGTCACTTAGCAATACCAATCCAATCCCATTATCCTTATGTCCACCCTTCCCTTCAAAGTCTCAGATGCCTGATACATTTATTGCACCTGCTAGTGCATTAAGTTCCAAGTCATTATGATGAAAAATTTAACAACTGAATGGCCACTGTGTCAATGGTGCCTGGGATCTACCTGCCACCAGTGACGGGGTCCTCACAGCCAACCCAGTGGTGTGTGATCCACTTCCAAAACCATCTCATTGCGTGTTTTCTTGGAACACTCTTGATGTCAACTGTTTCAGGTTAGCGTCACTGGAAATTTGGGTTATATTTATTAGAGATCAATACCTATAAAAAAGTGTGAAAGGAAGCAAGATTGTGCTGAAGAAGATAAACAAAGAAGATGATTACGATGTCAGCCCAGCAAAGCCTTTGGCCAACCCAGCAGAAAAATCTGGAGCAGGTATAGCTTTTCAGAGCCTCCCCAGTTAGGTCAAAATGGCTGTGTGCCTTTACACCCGCACTTCCCTCAGTCACGGGCTTCGGGCTGTCCTGGATGTGACCTCAGATGAAGCGGCTCACACAGCTGCGGCTGACCTTGACAGAGCTGACAGCTGAAAGCTGTTTGCTGACCACACTCACACAGCTGAGCAGCATGCCCTTGCTTGAAGGAGGACTTGGATGACACAGCTTTATGTCTACCATGTTTTGGGGGTCACATTCCTCACACCCATCTCCGCTTCAAATAGCAACATTGACAAAAATTCATTCCAGTTGCAAACCAGCTGTAGAATATCCCAAAACCACAGTATATGTCTAGCAGCCTAAATCGCATCCTAAGTGGAAAAGAAAGGGTCATTTATTCACGCATTTTTAAAAAAACGTTTCCTATGTCTTTATTATAGCATGGATACCTACAAAGAATAGTCTTGTATATTTTCCTCTTTTGAATTTTCTAGAAAAAAAGGCTGGGCTTGGTGGATCACTTCTGTAATCTTAGCACTTTGGGAGGCTAAGGCGAGTAGATTGCCTGAGCTCAGGAGTTTGAGACCAGACTGGGCAACATGGCGAGACCCTGTCTCTACTAAAAATACAAAAAAAAAAAAAAAAAAGTAGCTAGGCATGTTAGTGTGTACCTGTAATCCTAGCTACTCAGGAGGCTGAGGCAGGGGGAATTACTTGAACCTGGGAGGTAGAGGTTGCAGTGAGCCAAGATCACACTACTGCACTCTAGCCTGGGTGACAGAGTGAAACTCCGTCTCAAAAAAAAAAAAAAAAAAAAAAAAAAAAGTTTATTGAAAAAAAAAAAAACGGAACGATTTTTCCTTTCCAGTATCACTGGAAAAGCAGAGTAATCTAGTAAACTCTGTTACTAACATGCAATTAAACTGTACAAAATTAAACACATCTCACATGACTGTCATAGGTTCCCTCTGCAGAGCTGAATCATATCTACAAAAGCAAACTCCCCTAGGAGAATAATAGAAACTTGAAAAATGAGAGGAAGGCTCATGGTTAGAGATCCAGCAGGAATGGAGCTCGGAGGTTAACCACGGCCGGAATTCCAAACATGCTGAAATAATAAAATGTTTTCAGTCCAGCAACAAGTGTTTACTTAGCATCTTCAGCATTGCATCTGAGGCTCCAGTGGTCCTGAGGGGGATGCTGAGGACCACGGGGACTAAATGACTCCCCCCAAGGTCATGTTGCTCATATCTGGCAAAATTGGGACCAAAACCCAGCCCTCCTGACACAGGACAGTGCTGGTTTCTCCCTTCAGGTTTCTTTTCAGCACTGAATGATATGTGTGGTATATTTAGGGCTATAAAACAAAGCAAGATAACAGCTTTGCTTCTTTTCATGATGCTACTCCAGTTTCAAGATGACTGTAGCGGATGCCGTCAGTGTGCACTGGCTCTGAGCATGCCTTCCTCCCACCCCGACCCTTCTCTCCCAGAGCCCGCATTACCTGTGATCATAACGGAGCCCTGTGTGCCTGGGGATTATCCCTCTCCCCATCCCCTAAAGCAGCCCGGAGTCAATGACTGACAGATATGGAATAGAAATATTTCAATTTCTGGGTGGGCACAGTGGCTTACGCCTGTAATCCCAGCACTTTGGGAGGTCGAGGCGAACAGATCACCTGAGGTCAGTAGTTCGAGACCAGCCTGGCGACATGGTGAAACCCTGTCTCTACAAAAAATACAAAAATTAGTCGGGCCTGATGGAGGGTGGCCTGTAATCCCAGCTACTCAGGAGGCTGAGGCAGGAGAATCTCTTGAACCCAGGAGGTGGGCGTTGCAGTGAGCTGAGATCTCGCCATTGCACTCTAGCCTGGGTGACAGTCTCAAAAAAAAAAGGTCCTGTTCCTTTTCCTCTGAGGGGGACAACTCTGAGATGAGACCTACCTCATCCCTGAGACAGCTCTGCTTGCTGTCACCCCATTCCCTTATTTGGCCTCTTCCCTTTGCTGCTCCATTTTCTTATTCACCTAATGATTTTTCCTGAGAATGTGCTCTATTTAAACCATTTTCATATGCATTTTCTTTGTCTCAGAATCTGCTTCTAGGAATCCAAATGAAAGAAACCACCACCAATTCTGGAATTATTACTATTACAACCACGTTTTCTTTTTAATTTAATTTTTTAAAATTGCAATATCATGGTTGTACATATTTGTGGGGTACAGGTGATATTTTGATACAGGTATACAATGTGTCATGGTAAAAGCAGGGTAACTGGGATATCCATCACCTCCAACATTTATCATTTCTTTGTGCTGGGAGCATTCCAAATCTTCTAGCTATTTGGAAATGTACAATAAAATGATTGTTAACTATAATTTCCCTATTGTACTATCAAATACAGAACTTATTCTATTTAACTGTATGTTTGTATCCCTTAACCAGCTTCTCTTCACCCTCCTCCTCCTTCCCTTCTCAGCCTCTTGTAACTACCATTCTACTCTCTGTCTCCATGAGATCCACTTTTTTAGCTCCCACATGTGACTGAGAACATACAATATTAGTCTTTCTGTGCCTGGCTTATTGCACTTAACATAATGGCCTCCAGTTTTATCTATGTTGCTGCAAATGGCAGGATTTCATTTGTAAATGACTGAATACTATTCTGTTGTGTATATATACTACATTTTCTTTATTCATTCATGCATCACTGGGCACTTAGGTTGATTCCATATCTTGGCTATTGTGCCTACTGCTGCAATAAACCTGGGAGTGCAGAGATCTCTTTGACAAACTGATTTCCTTTCCTTCAGATATATACCCAGTAGTGAGATTGCTGGATCATATGGTGGCTCTATTTTTAATTTTTGAGGAACCTCCACCCTGTTTTTCATAGTGGCTGTACTACTTTACATTCCCACCAACAGTGTATAAGCAGTCCCCTTCTACCAACCACCTCTTCTTGAGCACTTGTGGTGTGGATCTGGGTATCAGAAAACCTTGGTTAAAATCCTGGATCCGCTACTGACTCGTGGTTTGACTTTGGACATGTTATTGAGCTTCTTATATCTAAGTTTCTTTGTAAAACATGGAAAATAATTTCTCTAAAGGATAGTAAGAACATGTTTTATATGGGTGTGTGTTGAGGGCACTCAGTCAGACAGTGGGCTGGGCCGTGGCCTTGGCACACAGTGAGGTTGCAGCTAAATAACTTTCCAAAGTATCTATCACTGACACCTGTGGCTAAGGAGTAAGTAAATTATTTACATGCTTTCTGATCACTGGGGCAAGAGAAATAGTGATTTTCTGTATCCCTCATGGGATTAGACCACTGAAGGGTTTTGTAAGCATTTGTTGACAGACTGGTGACCATAACCAGGTAAGCTCCCCCAAGGGGATAACAGTATTTTTGAGACACAGATGGAAGAATAAACTGAAGGGGAGGGAGTGAGCCAGGCACAAGCTGGAGCATCAGGCTGGTATATTGAAGCGAAAGTGGGGCCTGGTCCACTGAAGTCCTCAGAGCAGCTGAAGATTTTACAATAAGAAGATGGTGATGGGGGTGGGATGGCCTGGGGGCACAAATGGAATAGGTGAAACGGGATGTAAAGTGTGGGAATCTGTATTTTTTTTTTTTTTTTTTTGAGATGGAGTTTTGCTCTTGTTGTTCAGGCTGGAGTGCAGTGGCAGGATCCCAGCTCACCGCAACCTGCGCCTCCCAGGTTCAAATGATTCTCCTGCCTCAGCCTCCCAAGTAGCTGGGATCACAGGCATGTGCCACTACGCCCGGCTAATTTTGTATTTTAGTAGAGATGGGGTTTCTCCATGTTGGTCAGGCTGGTCTCAAACTCCCGACCTCAGGTGATCCGCCCACCTCGGCCTCCCAAAGTGCTGGGATTACAGTTGTGATCCACCTCACCTGGCCTGGGAATCTGTATTTTTAACAAGCACCTGGGTGATTTGGGGATAAAGCCTAAGTAGAGGATCTTGCTTATATGAGAACGTTGGGATAGAAGAAAATGCTGTAGTTTTCCAGGGAAAACCTCAGCTGCCCTTGACATACTAATTTGTATCTAAATTTCCAAGAAATGATGATTGCAACCCTTGTGGGGTTATAATCCAGCTCCCTACTGGGGCAGGTGGACCTTCCACCCCCAGGAATTTTAATTCCTGTGTGATTCATTAATGTATGCTGCCATGTTTTTCAAAGCCCTAGGTTGGGGCTTTCCTGGGACTGGATGAATCTTTTAAAATAGGTCTGAGCTCTAACTATGTTTCCCATCCCTGTCTTATAAAAGTAAGATATTTACTTATTAATTGATACTTATTATGTAAATCACAAGATTCTAACATTAGTATAACTGAATACAGTTTTTTGTATTTTTTAGGAGCTCTGAGGAGTGAATGCACAATACAGTTCAAAGGGAGATTTAAATTGCTAATTTCCCGGCACTGGAATGTGGGGGAAAGATTGTCACAGATTTAGCATGAAAGCCATGTTTTTAACATTCCTATGTAATAACCCTCTCTTAAATTGCATTTTGGTTTGAGAAACAGCAATAACAAATTCAGCACCGGGGGGAACTTTGTTGTTGATTTCAAAGGGAATGAGAATTTATGGCGCACCTCTGCCCACCAGGAAAGAGCTTTCTCTTGAGTCTCCCACATGACTGTGTACCATAGATCACATTGGAAACAACTTCTCTTTTTACTAATGCTGTTTGAGTTCTGCATTTTAGTGCCAGAACAGGGAAGTGAAGAAATACGTAAGAGACACACGTAATAGAAATGTAAAAGACAAGCATACCACCCGACGATAGATGTGATTTGGAACAAAGATATTTTTATTTGCCTAAGGCTCAGAAAGTCGTGCCAGGCGATGCTGGGAAGAGTTGGCTGGCTCCCTTTTCCAAACCACTTCCTCAGTGCTCACTCTCTTTCAGGTGGACAATATATGGCATTTCTGACTGCTAGCAAATGTCATTGTGACATTTCAATGGCACAACTTGTGACAATTCAGCCAATTTTTGTTGGGCACCCTCCACATACCTCCGGGTCTGGGCTCAGCCCTTTATGTACATGGGCTCATTGATTCTTCCACATTTTCTAGAGTGGGATTTTACCCTGGCTGGAACAGAGTAAATGCCCAAAGAATGGTAGCTATTGTTTTTAATCATCGTTATTACTTTTATAAATAAATTCCACGTGAGTTGATAGGAAACTTTCAGATTTTTGACCTGGGCCTTGGAAAATAGGTTCAGTTTTAGCAGATGGAGGTAAAAGGAGGCAAAGAGTGACCTTACATAAACCCAAGGTTGAAGAAAGGAGGCTCTAGGAGTGTGTGGGTGATTAGGAGTAAAGTAGCTTGTCTGAAATGAAGAGTTTGTATACAGCAGGCTTATTTGGAGTCATGCCCAACAAGATTACTTTGGGTCTAATTTTGGAGGCTTGCTAGGCCAGGGAGCTTGGACATGAATTTAAAGACAGTGAGCTCCCATTAACGTTTCTGAATGGAGAGCTGTTCTGGAGTATGCAGGAAGGATTGGGGTGGGAGGAGAACAAGGAGAGGAATGTGTTTTAGCAATATTGCGGTTATTTCAGTTTAAAAGTAATAGAGTCAGAGGCTGAACCAGGATATCAGCTATAACAACAGAGAGGAAGGGGTATGTGTGAAAGAAATCAAGAAAGAGAATTGTTAGGACTTGACATCAGGTGAAAATTATGAAGAAGATGGCGAAATCAAAGAGGGTATCAAGGTCTTAATCTTGAAAGTACGGTAGTATCATTTCTAGAAAAGGGAGATGGTTTTTAGATATGAATTGATAGACCTGACTTTGAACACATTGATTTTGATTAGAGTGGACCATCTCAGTGAAACTCTACTAAGCAATTGCAAGTGGAGGATGGGTAAATAGTGTAAACTCTAGGAGAACAGAAGAATGGAGAATCTATTATGTGGAAAGACTCATCTTTTGTGGGCAGAGGAAGAAGGGAGCCATTGAAGGAGAAGGAGGAGAGGCTTGATATGTGGGAAGAGAAGTGACATAAAGAGTAGCATCACGTAAGTCAAGAGAGGAGACAGATTCAAGCCAGGGGATGGGAGTGATCAAAAATGAAGAGGAACGTTTGGGGCAGTAGGCATCTGTGGGGGACACTCATTTTCTCCTGATCTCCCTGCTTCTGGATGGTATATCAGAAAGTACTACTTCTAGGATACATTTCAGTAACACCACACTAATTCTGACACCAAATAGGTGTGCGGTTTATTCCCCAACACTAACCAGTTCTTCAACTCTCCAGACACCAGCTGGATGTCCTACCATTTAATTTAATTCTGATACTAATTATCAGGAGTTAGCACAGACCCCACGGGTTAAGGGCTCATTCCCACTTTAGATGCCAATCAAAAGTCTGGGCCACCTGTACTTCTGTCGACGAAAGAGTCAAACTCTGTAAAATATTGGAAGAGATTTATTCTGAGCCAAATATGAGTGACCAATGGCCTGTGACACAGCCCCAGGAGATCTTGAGAACATGTGCCTAAGATGATCAGGCTACAGCTTGGTTTTATGCATTTTAGGGAGACATAAGACATCCACCAGTACCTGCAAGATGTACATTGGTTCGGTCTGGAAAGGTAGGACAACTTGAAGTCGGGGGGGGGGAAGTGGGAGGGGCTCCAGGTCATAGGTAGATTCAAAGATTTTCTGATTGGCAATTGGTTGAAAGGGTTAAGTTATTGTCTAAACACCTAGAATCAATAGAAGGGAATGTCTGGATTATGATAGGGGTTATGGAGACTGATATTGCCATTATGCAGAGGAAGCCTCTAGGTAGCAGGCTTCAGAAGGAATAAGATCATAAATGTTTCTTATCAGAGTCGAGTTGATTCTCTCCTGGATAAGGAAAAGAAGGAATGGGGATTCTCTACAAAATGTAGATTTTTCCTCACAAGAGGCAGCTTTACAAGGCCATTTCAAAATATGTCAAAAAATATAATTTTAGGGGTAAAATACTTCAATTTCTTTCAGGGCCTGCTATCTGTCATGTGATGCTATAGTATAGTCAGGCTGGAATTTGATGTCTTATTGCCACAAAGAGTCTGTTTTGTCAGTCTTAAGATCTGTTTTAATGTTAATGCTGGTCAGCCATGTCTGAATTCCAAAAGGGAAGATGGTATAATGAGGCAAGTTCAACTCTCTCTTCGCATCATGGCCTGAACTAGTTTTTCAGGTTAACTTTAGAATGCCCTTGGCTACATAACCAACCACTTATAAAGTCAGGGGGTTCCCATAACTCCCCTTTGGATTGGATAATTTGCTAGAAAGGATCACAGAACTTACGGCCGGGCGCGGTGGCTCACGCCTGTAATCCAAGCACTTTGGAGGCCAAGGCGGGTGATCTGAGGTCGGGAGTTCAAGAAAGAATCACTGAAGTCAGGAAGACTCATTGCTTACTGCTACTGGTTTGTTGTAAAGGATATTATAAAAGATACACATGAACAACCGGATGAAGAGGTACATAGGGTAAGGTCAGGAAGGATTCTGAGCATAGAAGCTTCTGTCCTTGTGGAGTTTGGGGTGTGCCACCCTCCCAGCACATGGATATATTCACCATCCTGGAAGATTTCTGAACCCACAAACCCCATTTAGGGTTTTTATGAAGGTTTATTAGAGCATGATTGATTAAAGCATTGGACATTAGTGATTAACTTAATCTCGAGTCCCTCTCCCTCCTCAGTTAGGATACCTTGGGTGCAAATACAGAAACACGGTCTTGGCGAGGTGTTGTGGCTCATGTCTGTAATCACAGCACTTTGGGAGGCCAAGGCAGGAAGATCACTTGAGCCCAGGGATTCAAGACTAACCTGGGGAATATAGTGAGACCTCATCTCTACAAAAAATTTAAAAATTAACTGGGCATGATGGTGAGCATCTGTAGTCCCAGCTACTCAGGAGGCTGAGGTGGGAGGATCAGTTGAGCCCTGGGAGGAGGAGGTTGCAGTGAGCTGAGATCATGCCACTGCACTCCAGCCTGGGCAACAGAGAGAGACCCTGTCTCAAAAAAAAAAAAAAAAAAAGGCGGGGGGCGTTAATTAAGGACTCACTTTTTTCCATTTCTCCAGTGGAAGTCAGCCCCAGTGAAAGCTTCATCCTCAGGGAGGTAGCAAGATGGCTGTAGCATTTCCAGATCACAACAGAAGCATGACTATTTTGAGGAAAAAGAGAGACCACCTTGTCCTGCAGCTGTCTCCTAGGTGCAAGAGAACTTCACAGAAGCCTTCCAACAGACTTTCCCTTACGCCTCTTCTGCCAGAATTAGGTCACATGCAAATATCTGAAGCAATCATTGGCAAGAGAAATGGCATTACCTTCAGACATTAGAACCATTCCTGACAGTTTCCTCTGACATACTTGGCTGAACAGATGGGTCCCTAACAAAACAAAACTGTGGTTCTGTTAGAAAGGAAGAACAGGGAATTGGACTCTGGGTGGGACCCTGGGTGGAGGGGTACATTGCTTGTCAGTTTCTGGGACTACAAAGACATGTTTACTTAGGATCTCTATTTGAAGGAGGTTTTTAATCTAGTTGTGGGTAGGCACACTAAAAAATGACAACAGAATGTTTAGTAAGGTTCTAAACATGCAGTAGGCACCTAAAAATGTCCACTGAATGTATGAACACATACTAATATTACACCTTGGGTGCTAAGTGAATAACACAGCTATGCCACAGAGGCTCAGAAGAGCCTTGACTACTCAAGAGGTTCTAGTGCATGGCTGGGCGTGGTGGCTCACGCCTGTAATCCCAGCACTTTGGGAGGCAGAGGCAGGTGGATCCCCCGAGGTCAGGAGTTTGAGACTAGCCTGACCAACATGGAGAAACCCCGTCTCGACTAAAAATACAAAATAAGCCAGGCATGGTGGTACATGCCTGTAATCCCAGCTACTCGGGAGGCTGAGGCAGGAGAATCGCTTGAACCCAGGACACGGATGTGGAGGTGGAGGTGAGTCGAGATGGCGCCATTGCACTACAGACTTGGCAACAAGAGCAAAACTCTGTCTCAAAAAAAAAAAAAAAAAGTTATAGTGCAATGATTCATCAAATTTTGTGAGGTCCTATAACAATGCAGATACTCAGGCCATAACCTACAAAACTTGGATTAAGTGTTCTCACGTGCTGCAGATTTAACAAGAATTCCAGTACAACCTCCATTTGTGTTAGGGAAGGTAGTTTCAGGGTGTGGTTACGGTAAATAGGTGCTGTTTCCCCATTCCCAAAATCATGTAATGAATCATCAAATTAAAGACCTAGGTGTTTACCTTCTGATATTTGTAAAGTGATTGCTAAGATCCAAAAAACAGTGTTTAATAGTTTTTTGTTTTGTTTTGTTTTGAGATAGAATCTCACTCTGTCTCCCAGGCTGGAGTGCAGTGGAGCAATCTCGGCTCACTGCAACCTCCGTCTCCTTGGTTCAAGCGATCCTCCCACCTCAGCCTCCCAAGTATCTGGGATTACAGGTGCCCACCACCATGCCCAGCTAATTTTTGAATTTTTAGTAGAGACAGGGTTTTGCCATGTTGGCCAGGCTGGTCTCAAACTCCTAACCTCAGGTGATCCACCCACCTCTGCCTCCCAAAGTTCTGGGATTACAGGAGTGAGCCACTGCGCCTGGCCTGTGTTTAATATTTCTTATCAAATAACCATATATACAAAGGATTGTGCAACTCTTTCCTTCTGGGCCTAAATAGTTATTGACTGATGAAAAGGTGAATTATGTCTTAATAATGAAACAATGTTTTCAGGGTTGAAGGTATTTACTTTAGAATACAATCCCATAAAATTATCAAGTTGCTCTTTGATAACAAATGGAAAACATTTTCTCATATTTATTCTTCCCTAACGTCAATTTATTCCATTGGATTTCTTTACAGTTTATAGTAGCCAACAACCTTATAGCTGTAGAGAGAGACTATTATTTCCTCCTGGATTGCCAAATTTTTGTTTATTGAAAGAAAACTGGCCAGGTGCAGCGGCTCACTCTCCTTTTTACACTGTCTCGCTTCTGGTGAAGTTTCCCATAGATAAGCCACTGGCATTCTCCAGTTAACCCAGCTGACAAAGACTGGGACCAAATCTGTTTAATTTGTCGAATATGGCATCTTATTAAGGCTACTATAAACAAGAATCCACAAAGCAGGAGGAAGCTGTTTGTGACACTGAC
Source organism: Ateles fusciceps (assembly GCA_036589455.1). Taxonomy (NCBI): domain Eukaryota; kingdom Metazoa; phylum Chordata; class Mammalia; order Primates; family Atelidae; genus Ateles; species Ateles fusciceps. Next base: position 5,235,040 of record JAZHEH010000437.1, read on the forward strand.
CTCAAATATGCTTCTCAGGGTCTCAGAATCAATTCCTTGAACAAATTTAATAAACCACCTGAGTTTCATTTAAGAAGAATCTGGGAGTGGGATCGCTCTTTAAGTTTCTGTGCTGACCTTTTCCCCTCAGCCCAAGGCATTAATGCAGGCACGACAGTCTGTATTAATAATTGTACAGACTCCCCTGCCTTGATCCACAAGGAAGAAATTGAAAGCAATTGTATTATGTATAACACACCTGGCCACTCAGTTGAGGCAAATGTTCATGCCTTCAAGGGCAAAGCTGGCTGGTATCGTTGATCAGTTCAGCTGAAGTCAGGGACAAATTTTGTTCTGCTTTTTCTAATGGGATGACTTCCATTGCAGCAACAAGTGGCCACTGATAGTGCATAAATAATAAGCCTGTTATCACTTTGGGGAGTTCCTCCAGGTAATCAAAGGAAGCTTCATTTTGGAGTAATCTCTACAGTCATCTGAGGGCTATGTGATCTACTAGTGGTGTACACTTGAAGGTTTTTTATGATGACTTCTAAGGTATAAGTCACCATGTTTTGGGGAGACAGTCAGATAATGCCTGTCTTCCATACAGTCCTGGGATGCACACGGCAGCTCTGGGAACAAAGTGTTATTTACAGGGTGGTGCATGGTGGTTCATGCCTGTAATTCCAGCACTTTGGGAAGCCGAGGTGGGAGGATTGCTTGAGGCCAGGAGTTTGAGACCAGCTTGGGCAACATAGTCAGACCCCATCTCTACCAAAAAAAAAATCAGCCAGGTGTGGTGGTGCCATAGCTACTCAGGTGGCTCAGGGCAGAGGACCCCTTGAGCACAGGAGTTCAAGTCTGCAGTGAGCTATGATGGCACTAGTGCACTCCAGCCTGGCTGACAGAGTGAGACCCCATCGCTAAAAAAATTAAAATAAAAAAAGAAAGTGATGTTTGCAATTGTTAGGATCCCCCAAATGAGACTTTTACTATTCAGTGGGCACAGAGTGACAGTATCACCAACGTGACCTCCAGGTCAGCTGTTAAGTCAGAGTTCTCAGGTCACTTTGAACAATTGAATGTAGTCCTTATTTATGGAGGAACTGCCTAATGGCAGTCAGCCCAAACTCTCCTGTTTGTTCATGTCACCAGTGGGTTCATGCCACCCACCTCAGCCACGGGCACAATCTTAGCTCACTGCAAGCTCTGCTCTGCCTCCTGGGTTTAAGCAATTCTCTGCCTCAGCCTCCTGAGTAGCTGGGATTACAGGCGCGTGCCACCACACCCAGCTAATTTTTTGTATTTTTAGTAGAGATGGGGTTTCACCATCTTTCATTATCAACCCCATGGAATGACTGAGCAACGCCTATAGGAATGAGGCTGAGGAAGACATTTGGAGGTATTGACAGGTGGTTTGTATGTGAAGCGCAGGAGCTGGCGCCTTCCCCTGCTGTTTTGGACAGACTTCTTGGTAAGGTTGAGAGGAGTGATGATCAAACTGTGCTCACAGCCATCTGGCAGGGGATGGCTGACCCAGCAGTGAGTTAAATTTAGGGTGCTTCTCCTCACGTACATGTTTAGGAGAATCACGCTAAGATGTTTTCCTTCTGAAGAAAGCTCTGGTGATGATATCAAAAGACAGTGATCATTAGGTCTTCCTCCCCAACACCGGCTGAGGTCTAAGGTGTTACTTCCCAGATGCTGGGGTTGTTGTTCTCAAAGTGTGCTTAAGATGAGTATTCATAATATCTGTTGGTAATTTTTTTTTTTTTTTTTTGAGCTGGGTTCTCATTTTGTCACCCAGGCTGGAGTGCACTGGCAGGAACATGGCTCACTGTAGCCTCAACGTCCTGGGCTCAAGTGATGCTCCCACCTCAGCCCCCAAATTTCTGGGACTATAGGTGCCTGCCACCACACAATGCTAATTTTTATATATTTTTGTAGACACACTGTTTCACCATGTTGCCCAGGCTAGTCCTGAATTCCTGAGCTCAATTGATCAGCCTGCCTTAGCCTCCCAAAGTGCTGGGATTACAGGCATGAGCCATCAAGCCTGGCCTTCTGTTGATATACGTGTATATATATATATATATATATAAATTTTTTTTCTTTTTTTTTTTTCGAGATGGAGTCTCACTCTGTCGCCCGGACTGGAGTGTAGTGGCATGATCTTGGCTCACTGCAACCTCTGCCTCCTGGGTTTAAGCAATTCTCTGCCTCAGCCTCCTGAGTAGCTGGGATTACAGGCGCGTGCCACCACACCCAGCTAATTTTTTGTATTTTTAGTAGAGATGGGTTTTCATCACCGTGGCCAGGTTGTTCTTAACTCCAGACCTCATGATCCACCCACCTCAGCCTCCCAAAGTGCTGCGATTACAGGCATGACCCACCGTGCCTGACCCAATAATTTTTTAACCATACCCTCCACTTCAGTAAATCAGTTGCCCTATGTATTGTTAACTATTTAGCAAGATAGCTGTTTGTAAATTCAGGAATTAGGTGTAAGAACATATAGGGTACTAAAGGGATGCTGCTTATAGTCATCAAATACAGTGTATCAGTGTTTTGTGTTTTTTTCTAGAGACAGGGTCTCACTCGGTCACTCAGGCTGGAGCACAGTGGCGCAATCATAGCTCACTGCACCCCGCACCTCCTGGCTTAAGTGATCCTCCTGCCTCAGCGTCTGTAGTAGCTGAAACTACAGGTGTGCACCCCCTGTGCCTGGCTAATTTTTTAATTTTAGTAGAGACAAGGTCTTGCTATGTTTCCCAGGCTGGTCTCAAACTCCTGGGCTCAAACAATCTTCCCATTTTGTTCTCCCAAAGTGCTGGGATAACAGACGTGAACCATCTTGCCCTGTCAGTTTCTCTGTCTTTTTTAATCAGATTTGTATAACTACTGGACACGAACTTCCAGTTCTGTCACTTTTAGACTATTTGGTGTAAATAAGATGAAAATTAGATAGATTTAGTCCAGAGGTGATCACTTCTTGGTACAGCATAGTATAAAATCTTTCCCACTGTGTCATATAGGCAAAGTAAAAAGTAGTAATAAAGGGAAAAAATTCCTGAAATGAAGGTGGGAGGACAGAACTAATTTTTTAAGAAAATATCTTCCTATTTCTATCAACATTTGCTGCTCCTAAGATTTCATAGCATTTCTAAGGAGGTAATGACAAAGATGATGATTTCTCTTAGCTCAAGGAACAAGACTAGGAGGACCAGAGGAAAGGAATGGGCAGATTTAACTACTCAGACAGCACAGTACCTCTTCCCGTCCCCATCCTCTGTCATAAAATATTTGAAACCTGGTCTTTCATTTGGTTGTGAAATCTATTCAGCTACCATTACATAATGCTTACCATGTACAATGCATATTCAAGACTCTCTGGTACAAGGTGGCCATGGTAATGCTAATAAAATATAGGGCAAGTGGAATTAGCTAAATGCCAAAAAGTGCCATGAGAATTCAGAGTATAAAAGGAGTATGTCTAAGAGACAACAAAATAAATAAATGAATAAATAATAAAAAGAAAAAAAAGGAGGTTGGGCATGGTCATGCCTGTAATTCCAGCACTTTGGGAGGTCAAGGTGGGTGAATCACTTGAGGCCAGGAGTTCAAGACCAGCCTGGCCAACATGGTGAAACCCCATCTCTACTAAAAATATAAAAAAGAAAAAAAAAAAAGGAAGGGGTGAGAAGAGGCTTTATACTGCAGAGGACATGAGTTTATGTTAAAGTATGGACCAAGGGGCCAGACAGCCCTTGGTTTAGAATTCATACCTGCCACTTACTAACTTACTGAACCCATGGTGCAGGTTGCATATGTGCATGAACATGAATAGAAATATTCTAGAAGAGGCTGGGCATGGTGACTCATACCTGTAATCCTAACATTTTGGGAGGTTGAGGTGGCTGGGATCACCTGAGGTCAGGAGTTTGAGACCACCCTGACCAGTATGGTGACACCCTGTCTCTACTAAAAATACAAAAATTAGCTGGATGCGGTGGTGTGTGCCCGTAGTCTCAGGAGGCTGAGACAGGAGAATTGCTTGAACCTGGGAGGTGGAGGTTGCAGTGAGCCAACATGGCACCACTGCACTCCAGCCTGGATAACAGCGTGAGACTCCATCTCAGAAAAAAGAAAAAAAAGTTCTAGAAGGATGTACCCAAGTCATTTTCACTAAGTGGTGGAATAATGGGTGATGTTTGTTTCTTCTTTTTGCTTGTCCATACCTTCCTATTATTAAACAGTAAGTTTTAATTGTTATAACAAGAATAAAGAAAGACGTGGTTTCAAAAGCTGGTGTTCACCGCTTGAACCCTGCAGGGGGAGGTGGCAGTGAGCCAAGACAGCACCACTGGACTCCAGCCTGGGCGATAGAGCGAGACTCCATTTCCAAAACAAAACAAGACAAAACAAAAAAAGCTGATATTCACTAAATACTTGACATTTATTGATATAACAATTTCTGTTTCTAATCTTCGTGGCAAGGGACATGATCTGTAGAAACATGTGACTATGTCGACTCAGAAATTCACTACGAGGTTGTCATACAGGAGCTGAGATCTCCTAGCTAGTGAGTGAACCTGAGGCAGGAGGCGGGACTCGACTCCAGAGGCAGGGCTCAGACACAGAATTGGATGGAGGACTAGCTAAACCAGGACAGGGCAAAAGCAACTTTCAATCAGACACACCCACCGTGTGCTATGTCAATTTACCACCGCCATGGCAACAGCTGGGAGTTAATGCCTCTTTCTATGGCAGTGACCTAATAACCCAAAAGTTACTATCCCTTCCCTAGAAATTTCCTCATAAACCATTCCTTAATCTGAATGCCATTAAAAGTAGCTATAAGTATGACCAAAACTACCCTATTCTGCCTACAGGGTAGCCTTGCGCTGCAGGAGCAGTCACCGAACTATAACACTGCCTCTTCAATAAAGCTTTCTTCTACCTCTGGCTTGCCCTTGAATTCTTTCCTGGGAAAAGCCAAGAACCCTCATGGGCTAAGCTCCACTTTGGGGCTTGCCTGCCCTGCATCAAACAGAGCTGACATCTCAAAGTGGCAATGCGACTATAATTTATTGTATGATTCAATTTTATTCTCATAACAATAGAGGTAGATATTATTGTCTCACCTTTACAGATTAAAAAACTGAGGGTATTATACACTGTGGGGTAAGTCATGAATTTGGGAATCTGAGAGTGTTATACTTCAAGTACCAGTTTTCTCAGCCTCAGCATGGTTGACATTTTGGATCAGATAATTCTGTTTGGGGGCTGTGCACTGTAGGATGTTTAGCATCATCCCTGGCCTTTACCCACTAGGTGCTAGTAACATCCCTATCCCTAGGTTGTGACAACCAAAAATGTCTCCAGACATTGCCAAATGTCCTTCGGTTGAAAATTGTGAGTCTAGCATATTCTATTCGTAAACCTTGAGCAATGAACTCCAAAAATTCAAGATATAAACCTCATACCATTTTCAACACTTCACCTTCACAGGGGCTTAGTTCTTAATTAAATCTTTAATAAATGTTGTTGATGAAACGAACATAAATGATGTAATAAACATATTTTGCATGAATATTTTTCTATCTTTTGCATCATTTCCATTCTAATGACAGTCAAATGGAACAAACATTTTGAAGGCTTCTCATTCATACCGTTCATCACTGACCAAAGAGTTGTACCGATTTACATTTCTACTAGCAGTGTAAGAGTCTATCTTACCGCACCCTTACCAGCATCAGCTATTATGTGTATATTTCTTTGTTAATATGAGTTCTTATTTCTATTTATTTTATTTGTTTATAAAAATTCGTATTGTTCTTATTTATATTTTTAAGCACGAGTAAGAGTGAATATTCCCCATATGTTATAGTCAGTGGCACTTCTTTTCTCAACTGTTTTGTGCTTTTTGCTCATTTGTTTTTTGGGGGTTTTAGAATTTTTTTATTTTATTTTATTTTTTAGAGACAGAGTCTCACTCTGTCACCCACTCTGGAGTGCAGTGTCGCCATCTTGGCTCATTGCAACCTCTGCCTCCCAGGTTCAAGGGATTCTCAACCCTCAGCCTCCTGAATAGCTGGGATTACAGGCATGCATCACCACACCTGACTAATTTTTGTATTTTTTAGTAGAGACAAGGTTTCGCCATGTTGGCCAGGCTGGTCTTGCACTCCTAGGCTCAAGTGATCGGGTCCGCCTTGGCCTCCTGAAGTGCTGGGATTACAGCCATGAGCCACTGCTCTTAGACCTTAGTACTCTTTTTTTTTTTTTTTTTTTTTTAATCAATTTGTTCAAGCACTTTGTAAAATTTTTTTAATAGAGACAGGGTTTCACCATGTTGGCCAGGGTGGTCTCGAACTCCTGACCTCAGGTGATCCACCCGCCTCAGCCTCCCAAAGTGTTAGGATTACAGGCGTGAGCCACCAGGCCCGGCTGTTCAAGCTCTTTATATATTTAACCTGGATAGCATATATTTCTACAAAAGAAAACAGTTTGCATAAAGGCATTTGAGCTTAGACTTTATTAAAGCTCTGGGAAAATGGCAAAGGATTTATATCACAGCAACTGAAGGAAGCTCAAATTGAGTTCTAAACACTCCTCTTAGGCCAGGTGTGGTGGCTCATGCCTGTAATCCTAGGACTTTGGGAGGCCAAGGCGGGTGGATCACGAGGTCAGGAGTTTGAGACCAGCCTGACCAACATGGTGAAACCCCATCTCTACTAAAAATACAAAAATTAGCTGGACATGGTGTCACATGCCTGTAATCCCAGCTACTTGGGAGGCTGAGGCAGGAGAATCGCTTGAACCTGGGAGGTGAGGAGGTTGCAGTGAGCCAAGATCGCACCATTGCACTCCAGCCTGGCAACAGAGCGAGACACCATCTCAAAAAAATATATAAATAAATAAAAATAAAAAAAACACTCCTCTTTTTCTAAGTCCTTTGTCATCTGTCTCTTCTCTTTTCTCTTTCCTTCTCTTCCCTATGCCTCCTCCCACCTTTTCATTCCCCAATTTCTGTTGCTTTTCAATGGAAACTAGCTTAGCTATTTCTTTGGTCTTTGCCTCTATTTACCCATACTCTCAGTTTGTCTTTCACCCTAGTGGAGAATATTAGTTTATCAAGGTATATTTTTAAACAAGGACACTTAGTTTCCTAAGGGAAATGCTTGTAACAACTTTCAAGATAGCTTTACTATTATACTGGAGTGAAAAAGAGTTCTGAATCCTGTCGTCCTATTTGTTTCAAATACTTTCTCCACTTTGCTTAACTAATGGGTACTAGGCTTAATACCTGGGTGATGAAATAATCTGTACAACAAATGTCCATGACACAAGTTTGCCTGTGTAACAAACCTGCACATGTACCCCTAACTTAAAAGTTAAAAAATATTTAAAAAATAAAAACAGTAATCAAAAAACAAAATAATTGATTGCTGGTATAATTCCATCCTGCACAGCTGTTCTCTGGAGTGTGGTCCTTTACCTCTGCCTGGTTTCTCTCCTACCCAAGTGCCCATGCCTCCACCCTAGGGAATATTTGATGGACATGGACATGAGCCTCCTGAGGCCCCAGAACTATCTTTTTGGTTGTGAACTAGAGTCCAACAAAGATTATCACTTTAAGGTGGATAATGATGAAAATGAGCACAAGTTATCTTTAAGAATGGTTTAGTGGCTGAATTGCATATTGTTGATGCAGAAGTAATAAATTACAAAGGCAGACTTTATTACTTTAATACTAGCAACTTTAAACATGTATGTACAGTCAATCGTTTATCTTGGGGGCTTTGAAATAACATCACCTGTGGCCTTACAATCACAGCGTGTCTCAGGGCCTGGGCATATGAGTGGACAGCACTTAATAGGTGTGAGGGAAGATGAAAAGCAGGAGATGAAGAGGAGGGAGATGTAAGACTTCAGTATATCTGGAAAGTGATCTGCCCTTGGAAGTGGGAGCATTTCCACAAGAAAAAATAAAACTTCTTGCCGATGAAAATCATGATGATGATGATGATGAAGAGGAAGATTTTGATGAGGGGGAAAACTGAAGAAAAAGCTCTAGTGATGAAATCTCCACAAGATACTCCATCCAAAAAATGCACAAAAATCAAACCAAAATAAAAAAGACTCAGAACTATGAAGATTAAGACCAAAAGGTCAAGAATCCTTCAAAAACAGGGGAAAAAACCTCTTAAAACATCAAAAGGACCTAGTTTTGTAGAAGACATTAGAAGCAAAAATGCAAGCAGGTATACAAAAAGTGGGTTCTCTTCCCCAAAGCTAAGTGCATCAGTTATGTGAAAAACTGCTTCTAGATGACTGACCAGGAGGCTATTCATCATCTCTGGTAGTGGAAGAAGTTCTTTAAGAAAATAGTTTAAACAGCTTGTTAAAATTTTCTATCTTTTTTCTTTTCTTTTTTAAGTCTTTTAACCCAATGGTGCTTTTAGAGGAAAAAATTATCTGTCATTTCATTTCTATAACAGTTGATATCTAACTGTCCTTTTTATAATGCAGAGAAGCTCCCTACCATGTTGGATAAATATCGTCAGGTTCCATTGCCAAAACTGTGTTGTCCAAATGCCCCTTTAGTTTTTAAAGATAAAACTCCATCCTTTGCTTCTTTTTTTTTTTTTTTTTTGAGACAGAGTCTCGCTTTATCACTCAGGCTGGAGGGCAGTGGCATGATCTTGGCTCACCGTAGCCTCTGGCTCCTGGGCTCAAGTGATTCTCCTACCTCAGCCTCCCAAGTAGCTGGGATTACAGGCGTGTGCCACCACATCCAGCTAATTTTTGTAGTTTTAGTAGAGATGGGGTTTCACCATGTTGGTCAGGCTGGTGTCAAACTTCTGGTCTCAAGTGATCTGCCCACCTCAGCCTCCCAAAGTGCTGGGATTACAGGCATGAGCCACCATGCCTGGCTTTGTTTGGTTTTATGTATATATGTATGTATGCAACATTATGATAGGACATAGTAGTAGCCATGGTCAGACAAATGGAAATGGTGGGAAGACAAAAATATTCAAGTGAAATAAGCTCAATATTTTAATACAGGAAAAAATAAATTTTTTCCCTTGAAAAGTTGTAAGAAAAAATAAATCTTTTCCTATGCATTTCAGGAATGCTTTAAACTTAGAAGATGTTTCTAGATGAGTAGTGTTTAGCTAGGTGGAAATGGAGGAAAAGGCGTGGCATGCCCATAGATACCTAAGTATGCTCCTATGCATAGTACAGTACAGAAAAGTGAGTTGCTTCTCTGTAAAAACATATTACTTTACTATTAGACACCATTGGAAAGAAACCATGCCCTGCTTATATTAAACATCTTTGCTAGATTTTTTATTTGATTTTTTGAGATTCGGTTGCTCTCTTGCCCAGGCTGGAGTGTATGGTGAAATCATAGCTCACTGAGCCTTAAACTCCTGGGCTCAAGGGATCCTCCCACCTCAGCCTCCCGAGTAGCTAGGACTACATATATGTACCACCATGCCCAGCTATGTTTCCTGGATTTTAAAGTGAGATACACTAAACCTCATAAAAATTAGAGCTAACATTTACTGAGGACTCTGTTATACTGCCCCCCCAAGTATAACATGGTAATTAAAACACTGGAGGCCAGGCACGGTAGCTCACCCCTGTAATCCCCGCACTTTGGGAGGCCCAAGTGGGCAGATCACTTGATCTCAGGACTTGGAGACCAGCTTGGCTAACATGGGAAACCCCATCTCTACTAAAAATACAAAAATTAGTCAGGTGTGGTGGTGCATGCCTGTAGTCCCAGCTACTCAGGAGGGTGAGGCACAAGAATGGCTTGAACCTAAAAGGCGGGGATTTCAGTGAGCTGAGATCGCACCACTGCTCTCCAGGGACAGAGCAAAGATTCCATCTCAAAAAAAACAAAAACAAAACAAAAACCCCAAAAACACTGGAAAATGGTGCGAGGTATATTTCAGTTTAGGAATTAAGAATCCGAGACAAAAAGTCTGCTTCAGGACCACACACAAGCATGAAGAAATCAAGATATTTCAAGCATAGACCTTAAAACCGCACTGTCTAACGCTGTTGTCACTGGCCTTCTGTGGCTATTTAAATTTCAATTAAAGTGAGATAAATTTTAAAATTCAGTTACTAAGTCACACTAGCCATATTTCAAGTGCTCAACGGCTCCATGTAGCTAGTGGGTACTGTACAGACAGCACAGGATAATATTAGCATCGTGGCAGAAAGTTTTCGTGGATCTAACAAAAAAAAATTGTCTTTAGGCTTATTTTGTGATTGCAGATAAAAGCCTCCTGAATTCTGGCAAGTTTCTGAAGCCATGTTACAGAACTGGTTATTGTAATTGCGTCAACTTCATCCAAAACTGGTGAAAGCATCAGGCTGGGGATAGTCTGGTGGTTGCTACTTTCTGTTCACCCTAATACTGAGGCTCTAAGAAATTCTGTGGTGAATTTCTGCAGGCAGACACAGCAGAAAAGGTACAGGATAGGTCAGAAAACTTGAGTCCTACAATATATAGGAATAATGACGAGCATTAACTGGTTGTTTCCTATGTACCAGGCACTGTGCTAACTACATGCTTCATTAAATCCTCACAATACCACAGTAAGGTATTTATTATTACCACCACTTAGCAGGTGAATAGGCTGAAGTTCAGAGGTGTAAGGTCACACAGCTAGTAAGTAGGAGAGCCTGGATTTAACACCTGGTGTCAATTATTCCCTTGTGCTAAATTAAACTCTGTGTCCGCGGATTCTTCACTTTCCTCGTCTGTAAATCTGAAAGGATTAAATTTTTTCTACTGTTTCTAAAACTCTGTGTTCTAACTTAGGACATTACCATCTATCTTCCCATGCTAATGAAATATGCAGAGTTCCAAAGAGCAGCTTGCTACCTATTTTTCTCCAAAGGACATGCTTTCCCCTGTCTTTGCCTCTGTCCTAAAACTTTCTTTGGTTTCCCACTATCTAATGTGGTTTCAGCTATTTATGAGGCGCTCTCGTGGCAAGGAGTGATTCTCTCCAGGAGGCAATCCTAAGAACGAGCGCAGCGCTTGGCGCACAGTAAATGCTCCATGGACCATTTATGAAATTAAGTCCAAGTGGACTTCAAGGAAAATGTGAATCTGCTGAAATGAACTATTAGCCAGGATATTAGGTAGAAGACCGGGATGACGAAGAAAGTGGAGAAGCCCGTTTAGGGGGCTGGAGACAATTTTTGATCCGCAGAAACCTGAAGTGGGGTGCCGTTAGACTTCGTGGCGGTAGTGTTTACAAGTGGTGGACAAAACGCCGCCTGGAAGAAGCGACACTGGAAGAAGCCGAAAACCCCACCTATTCCGAAACAACAACGATCAGCCCCCACGCTGGGTCCCAGTGGCGCCCCGTAGCCTTCCTCCTCCTGCCCCTCTCCCGAGGCCCAAGCAGTGGCAGCGGCTGCGGCTGCGGCTGCGCAGTGGGGCGCGCGTAGGCGGAGCGGAGCGAGCCGCGGTCAGCTGACTGCTCGGCTGGCACGTGACTTGCTCTGTGGGCGCTGGGGTCGAGGAAGCCGTGAAGTCTGGAGCTAAGGTCGGGAAGGGATGGAGCGCTGAGCCGTTAGCGTCTGTCTGGCTGCCTGCCTCCGTACCTGTTACTGCTGCCACTTCCTCGTTTGACAGCTTCCTGGGTCAGTGAGCGATGGCTGTCCCCGGATGGGGAGTCCTGGCCAGGCCAAAGCTTGCGTTGCGGTCGCCGCCTGGGGAGGGATGGGGGTGGGTGCGGGGGCAGAGACCGTGGCGTTGGAGCTGGAGCTGGCTGGGTATCTGTGCCTGCTTTCTCAGAGCCAGTTCACCGTCTTGGGCCTAGGTTCCGTCTCTAGAGAAGAGAAGGAGGGAGAAAGAGAAAAGAGCTGTTGTGAGTACTTAATGACAGAGGCAGAAGGAGAGAGACAGCGATCTGGGACCTTCTTCTTGGATAGGGGTCACAGAATGTATGCTGTCTGATTGAGGGGGGATGAAGTGACAGAGGGGCCCAGGTGAGGCTATGGGGTGGGTGTGTGTGTGAGATCACAGCTAGCGCAAGTGCCTTCCCTGGGTGTGTGTGCGCGCGTGTGTGTGTGGTGGGGGGCGGGGGTGGTGGGATGGCAGTATAAAGGCCTAGGAGCCCCTCATTGCAGGCACGTAACCCTCACGGAGTAACGGGGTCAGTCTAGGAATGGGAAGGAACAGGAATCCAGAGATTTCAACAATGTTTTAGTAGAATGGGGAAGGGTAGGCAAAAAACAAAACCCTAGAAGATAACTTAGGGAAAGTCACATAAGGCCTATTGAATCACTTGAGAAACAAGAGGAGTGAGGGGGACCTAGTATTCTTTATCGAGGAAAATTCTGGTATGTTAGGGAAAAATCATTGAGAGCCCTAGTATTTAGCACTGCTCTGGGAGTGGAGGGGTAGGATTTAACCGTCCATCCTTAGGAGTTCGCACTAATGTTGAAGAGAAAAGTCACACACAGGACTATGCAGTTTATATGTAATTACCAAAAGAGAATGCGGAGTTCTTTGAAAGTGTGGAGAAAGGACACGTGTATGAACTGGCACTACGGGAAAATATTCTGGAGGAGAGAAAAGTTGAGTCTGGGCAAGCCCATAGGATTTGAATAGGTTGACAGAAATGGGAGAATTTTACAGGCAGGAAAAGCCACAGGAAAACCTGAAGATGGGGGGTGGGGAATGCTTCTGGGGGAGTAGAAGTTAGCTTTATAGTGGATTGCACTGTGCAGAAGTGGGAAAGAAAGTCGGATAACGAGGACTTTTGAATGGTATTCATTTACTCATGCAAATAATGTGTGTTGAATACATGCTGTATGCAGGTACAGTGCTGATGGTAGGGTTTAGAAAATTGTCTCTGTATAGCTTACAGGCAAATAGGGAATGGATTTTAAGAAGCAAGCATGAAATGTGCTTTGAAGGAATAACAGTGGTATGATAGCGTATACTAGGGACATGGATATTGTGGAAGATTTAAAAAGGTGTTGCTGAGAATATGACTTTTTAAAAATTAAAAAAAATTTTATTTATTTTCTTCATACCCTTTCTCTCTGAGATGATAGGACTTTTGACCTGAGATCTGAAAGAGACTGAGAAGGGGATGTGAAGGGATGAATGAAAGAACATTCCAGGCCTGGCAGGATGGCTCATGATTGTAATCCCAACATTTGGGAGGCTCAGGTGGGAGGGTTGCTTGAGGCCAGGAGTTCAGGCCCAGCCTGGGCAACATAGTGAGACCCCCATCTCCACATAAAATGAAAAAATAACTAGCTGGGAGTGGTGGTGCGTGCCTGTAGTCCTAGCTGCTTGCTGCTCGGGACACCGAGGCAAGAGGATCATTTGAGCCCAGTAGTTCGAGGCTGCAGTGACCTGTAATCACACCACTGCAGTCTCTCCTGGGAAACAGAGCTAGACCCTGTCTCTGAAAAACAAAAACAGGAACATTTCAGGCTGAGGGAACAGCATATGTCAAGGCCCTGAAATGTGAAGAGGAAAAAGCTTTTGAGAGTTTTTGAAAGGCTAGCATGGCTGAAACGGGGAGGGGGAGAGGCAGGTGGAGAAAGCTGGGGTCAGGCTGACCAGAGCTTTTATTCTAAAAAGAGGGAAGCCAGTGAAGATTACAGGCACTGGAGTGAGTCAGACTGTGGCTTTTGAAAAGATAATTTTGGGAGTAAGGTGGAGGGTGGCAAAAGTGAATGAGTAGAGACCTGCTCAGGGGAACATTGTTGTAATCCACTGAAGGATTTGAAGGCAGGATACATTGTTTCTCCACTGAGGACTTCAGGAGAATGTTTAACTGTACTCACTTTTAGAGGGTTCAGGGGTTGGGGCAGGGAGAGAATGATTAGATTCTACTTGCACCCTTCACGGGGTAGTTATAACTACCCTCGAGGCAGTCCTGACATACATAGGGAGGCTCCTTTGCAAAAGTTTGTTTTAGCTTTTCAAATTTATCCTTTTGTAAGGTCATCTATTTCAGAATATTATTTATTGAAATATAGTTAGTTACAGGGACGGTCACTTTCATGTTTATTTTGTTCTCACGGTTCTTTGAAAGACAGTAGATGAAAATGCTATTCATTGTATAGATGGGAACCTATTAGACCCCTGGAACTAGAAACAGGTAAAGTGATTTGTCTGAGTCTGGAGTAACTTCCACAGTTTTCTGACTGCTGATGTATTCCTGCTGATTATCTACACCGTACTAACCACAGTCGCATCTAGAGAAAAGCGTGAATTTTTTGAAGTGCACAGTAGTCTTTGATTCAGCACTTTTTTTTTTGCAAACTTCTTCCTGAAGATTCAGCACTTTTGATGAACTTTTCCTAGTAGAACAGCTTCAGAGGACTTGGCAGTGGTGGGCTGCGTCTTATCTATAGTGTTGGGTAGAGCTGTTCAATTTGCAGTTCATCTGGAGGAGATAACAAACAGCAAGGTGAACTGAAAGTGCTCAAGTTGTCAATCACAGTTCTTTGGCAACAAGTGAATCTCAAGTTATGCTGAAGACTGAGCCTCAGGGTTGTGTCCTGGATCTTTTTCTCTTTTGGTATACTTTGCAGGAACTAGATAAAATCTAAAGAAACAGTACACAGGATCTAACTAAATGCTGAGAGCTGGATAGTGTAAGTCAGCTTTTAAAACTCAGCACAAAATACTTACTTTTATTTTTTGGTATATTAGTCTTAGGAGCCTCACGTACATTAGTTTTTGCAACCTGAAAAGAAACTTTAGGGCTTCAAAAATCAGATTTTGTGATTATTTCCACAACTCGTGAGATAATACCATTGGCCAAAGGACAAAACTGGAATGCCAAAGTAAACCTTTGCCAAAGGTTTCTGTGTAGTTTACTGATCCCTAAGCAGTAAGTTGTCTTTTGAACTTGATTCTGCTTAAGAGCACTTAAATTTTGCTCTTGTACATATTTAAATCTATCTACAGGATACATCTTTTTCACTCTTTGGATGTGGAATTATATGTCATTTTATTTATAAATTAATTCATGTTAGATTTCTGTTTTTCATCAGGTTCTTAAGACAGACAGTATAAACATTAGCATAGTGCCCTTGGGAAGCTCAATGAATAAGAGCAGTCTAAAATTTCCTATTGATGTGAGTGATTCTTGGAACTAGAAATTTTAAACTATATTCTTGATGCTGAAACAAAATTCTTTTCCAGCAGGACATTTACTTCTAACATTATACCATGTGCAGCTGTGCTATGCATTTATTGAGTTAAAAATGAGCCAGGTAGTCAGTGGAGGAGAGGTGCTTTGGTTACATCAGGGGATAAAAGAGTATTAACTATGTATATCTAAAATGTGGGGTGCGTGTGTGTGTCTGTGTGCAAGTATGTGTGTGTATTTGAAAATAAAATGCTAGGTAAGTGGTGTTTTATAGAAAGAGATCAATGTATCTTCTAAGGTATTTTAAACAGACTATCAATGAATAGGAAGTTGTAAATTTAGATGTGTGAACAGGTGGTTTAACTTTACCATGAAAGGTTTTCCTTTTGAATCAGCCCATAGGTTAGTGTTTCTGTGTGGGTGCTATTGGCAGTTTGAAGGTCTGTTTCTCCCTACCCACTGAATCCTGATTAGCGATCTCCACACTGGGACAACCCAAAATGCTCCTATACATTTCCAAACTCCTCCTGGAGGAAAGAGGCACCATTTATTTGGTTGCAAAACATGCATGTGGTGTCACTGTTTATTTGTTGGACAAATATTAAGTTGTTGATATAGAGATTAAAAGTAATATTTTAATAAACTGCATATAATTGAATTTAATTTAAAATACAGTTTTTGATATTTTAATGTGACTCCTTTAGTATAAAATTACTAAACGTATATCCTGATATGTCTTTGAGGCGCTTGTCTTTTGTAAAACTGCATGAATAACTCAAACAGATTTTTCTCAATCCCAATAAAATGTAGTCACTGACTGTGGGCAGTTAATTTCACCAGCTGTTCCCCTCATTTGCAAGTGGAGGTGGTGATAACATCTATTTTGAAGGAATTAAGTACAAAATTGCTCTAGTGGATGGAAGTGCTTATCACTGGGCACAACACATGTTACATATTCAGTGGTTGTCATTACCAGTAAACAGAATCTCAAGCTTACTTAGAATCGTGAATTGGAGAAAACGAACCTATCCTAAAGTCTTGAATTTCAGGCCAGTATGCATTGTGTTAGAGATGGCGGCACCTTCTAGCAGAATGTGGTTCCGTGGTCCAGTCACTATTATAAACTAACAGCCCTGAAGAAAGGGAAGTAATGTTTTGGGAGCCACGAGTGTAGATTGAGGGGAATCCCCCTGGCATGGAGGGAATGATTTGCTCTCTGGGTCACTGCTGAGTTGCCTGTGCAGAGGAGGAGTCTCTAGAAGCTGAGAAGGTTTTGGTGATTACTTGCAGTAATAGGTGTACGACAGGGCCCTCCTGGCCAAGTCTGCCAATTCAGCAGCTTTACCAGAAGTTACCAGAAATTTTCCAACATTGTATTATTTGTTACATCTCCAGCTCCCCGCTCCACAATGCGTTTCGTTTTTGTGATAGGCATCTGTGTGAAAGTAAGGCTTTGCTTTTAGATTGATTTCTAGGCAGATGTGGAATAAAAAAATGGTAGTTGGCTGGGCATGGTGGCTCATGCCTGTAATCTCAGCACTTTGGGAGGCCGAGGCTGGCAGATCACAAGGTCAGCAGATCAAGACCATTGTGGCTAACATATTGAAACCTCTGTCTCTACCGAAAATACAAAAAATTAGCCGGGCGTGGTGGCATGCACCTGTAGTCCCACCTACTCAGGAGGATGAGGCAGGAGAATCACTTGAACCTGGGAGGCAGAGGTTTCAGTGAGCTGAGATCACGCCATTGTACTCCAAAGTTGGGCAACAGAGAGAGACTCCGTCTCAAATAAAAAAAAAAGGTAGATAAAATATATCTAATAAAGATTAAATTGTCTTTCACATTTAAGTATATCTATGGTGAGAAATTTAGATAGTCTTAATAGGATTATAAAGCATTTATAGGTATTGTTTTCATTGAAAACAAAACATGGAATATTTGAGATTTAAGAAAGGCATATCTTCTGACAGTTTTAAAATCTCATTTCATATGAATCACGGAAGTTTTCCTTGAAAGGTAAAATCTCCCTTTAGTCACTGGAAATGTTTAAACAAGTTGTATTATGAGCAAGCCCCTCCCACCATCCCAGTTAAGATGCTTCTGTTTTGAAGAATAGAATTTTTCCATTCAAAGAGGAAACAGTTATTTTTACTTTTTATTTGTATGGTGTTAGTGATTTCTAGGGTAGGATGTGGCAACTTTTTAACTGAGTGGATTGTGGTAAATGTTTCGCACAGATCAATTATGTTAAAAGCCGATGTGCACATTTGGAAGGCTATGTGATATTTCACTGATATCTGAGGTATGCCTTCTTGTGCTTGTTAAAATAAGCTGCTCCGGTAAACTTGGTATTTTCAGGTACTGAAAAGGAAGTTGTTTTGCATGGAGACCACCTTCTAGGCTTAATTGATTGTGAAATTTAATTTACTATGAAAGTTTATTGCATTTCAGAGACTACGGTTTGGGTTGTTTGGGTTTCTTGAAAGCATTAAAATCAGTTAAGTGTGGGAGCACTTAGTGGAGTACCGTGCTGTTTTCTATGGTTGCCCCTGTCTCGGGTCAATCCCATACCTTCCATTCACATAGCCGTGCTAGCAGATGTCTTGTTGAGGCTTATAACCCCCCACCTTTTATGTTGTAATAGTTATTGTTTTATTGTGTTTATTTTATATGCAAATCACATGTGGTAGGAAAATAATCCATAGCCTTCAAACTCCCAGAAATGGGAGATAAAGTAAATGAAATTAACATTCCCAGAGCTTTGGATCCAGATTTTTTTTTACCCCCGTTTCCTCACTTTTTTCCCTTCCATGTTGAAAAATAGTTGTTACTTTTTTTCTTAAGCAGCACGCTGACTGTAGTCAGACAAAATAGAAGGGTCTGCAAAATTGACTAGTGTTTCCCTTGTGCCTTCCTGTATTCTTCGGTGTTTTTTTCTGTCTTGGCATCTACATGAAGTCTTCCTCACACTCTTCCCTGCACGCACACAGACCTGCCACCCTCTCCCACCCGCAATTGTAAGCTCCTTGAGGACAGGGGCTACATTTTATTTGTTTTGCTTCTCAGAGCCTACCACAGTTTTGGGAATTTAAGCACTTAAAACGTTTTGTGAGATGAATAAGAGCTTAAATTGAGAACAGTTGCAGTCAGATGAGATGTGTGCCTGGTGCAGTTAATGACATGAATGTGAGTGGACATGTGGGAGAAGTAGTGGGATTATATTAACAGGTTTGGTGCATGGATGGACTTAGTTGGGAAAATCATTTTGTTAAGGGAGGCTTGGGTTGGCTTAAACTGGAAGAGAGAAGTTTGTTTTGTGCGAAAGGAGCAAAGGCAGAGTAGGAAAGAGAACTAAGGGAGGCCTGAGGTCAAGATGAATAAAGAGAGCTCAGGAGGAATGTGAGGATAAGGTGGAAACACTAGACAAGGATACTAGTAGTGATGACGGTGAAGATTGGCAGATTTGAATTTTGTTTCCAAGAAAGAAGCAGAACTCGGAGTGTATGTTTTCGTGAGTTATGCAGCCTTCTATCTGTAGCCTTCAAGAGTATTGGCATTTCTTGTAACAGTAAATATACTATATAATCATAGAAATGCCTGTTTTAGTACAGTGGTTCTGAAATTTGGGTGAATTACCTGAGGGACTTAATAAGAAAATAGGGAAAAAGAATTCTGAGCCTCACCTAGTACAGGTTCAGGTAATGAGTATAGGAGCAGAAGAGGATCCTGGATGTTGTAATCCAATCCTCTCATTTTACAAGTGAAGGTATTTATGCAGACAGTTATATGTAGCACTGGGATTAGATTCGAAGCCTTCATATCCTCAGAGCAGTGCTCTGGCCATTACATTGTGCTTCCTGAAGTTGGCACTTGGGTTTCTCTGGTTATGATTCCCAATGAGGTAAAAGGGCCGTTTACCAACTTTGATCACATCTTGAGACGTAGCTACAATTAACCAGCTTTGCCCTTCCCTTTTGTATTAACTCCAGGGCTGTTTGTTATGATGCAATTTAATGTTCTCTAAACTTTTCATTGTTTTAAAATATGAGAATACTGCCCTAATAAAGATGTGGTGGGTTGTTTTTGTTTGTTTGTTTGTTTTTTGGTGTTAATAATTTATTATTAAAAAATTAGGAAAAAGGAATATACAGAAAGGATAAAACCAAACATTCATAATCACTCCCAAGAGGTAATTATTAACAGTTTTTAAAAAAAATTTAATGTTTATACCTATATGTATCCTATTTCCACCTGCTTCAGCCTCCCAAAGTGTTGGGATTACAGGCATGAGTCACCACACCCGGCCATTTTTGTATTTTTAGTAGAGACAGAAATGTTGGCCATGGCTGGTCTTGAACTCCTGAGCTCAAGCCTGTTCTGGCCTCCCAAAGTGCTAGGATTAAAGGTGTGAGCCACCGCACCTGGCCTATTAATGCTTTTAAATAAATTTATATTTTACCCATCAAGATAGTACGCCATATTTGCAAATTAATGGCACATAAGTGAATGTTGGAGACATTTATTCAAACTGCAGCTGTTTTATTTTTTTAAAACAAAAACGAACATTTTCCTTGTTCATACAAAAGCAATATATGTTCATTGTGTTTCGCTTTTCACAAACAGAGTAATACTCCGGTCTTTAGCCTAGACTTGTTACATTTTTGGCATTTATTGTTGTCAATCCTGATTTCTGTTAAATGTTAAAACATGAGGCTGAGAGAGGCTGGGAAGTTGTGGCTGAATCCCTGCATAGAAACAGACAACAATTAGCAAAACTGAAAACTTGTGAATAACACATACAGCAAAACTAGATGAGACTTCAGTTTTTGTCTGTGATGGAGTAACTGCTACTGTATTTGCTTTCTCACCATAAACAGTTACAAATCTGGACAAGATATATTAAAAAACTGCTTCTAGACATTGGACAACAGGCAGCACAGGAGCTGAGAAAAAGGAAAGGAGCTGTGTAATTTCTCCTGCTTTTCCCTGTAGACACTCTCTGCACCATGTTTTAGGAAGGGAACACCCGAGCAGAGCATCTTGGTCCTGCTGAGTAGAGGAGACTGGACTTTGGGAAGGTTTATCTGCCTGGAATTGGTAGGTGGGATTGACAAAGAGAGGGAGCTAGGCAGAGAAATAAATGCCAGAAACTTATAGGGGGATCTCTGCAGGAGCTCTAACAAAAGAGTGACCAGAAAGCTTTCAACTGAACAGTTGCCAGAGCTTATGGTCCTGGGAAGCATTTGGATTCTGACCAGATATGGAGGAGAGACCTTATTGAATACCTGGGACATTCAGTAGAGTCCCCAAAAGGTCAGACCTTAGTATTAGAAACTAAGCCCTAGAGTAAGGCCTTAGATCTATCCCAACAATGTTTGAAAACAAGCCTTGGGTGGATCAAGCTGATCCTCCCCTAACTTACCTGCCCGCTAGGACAAAGTACAACACTCTTAAAAGGAAGACGGCAAAGTCCAGTGACAAACAGTGCAACATTTTTACAGATAGGCTCAGTGTTTTAACAGAAAGCATGAACGTATTGAGGAAAGAAATGGAAGATATTTTAAAAATGGAGCTTAAAGCAGAAAAAATTCGTAAGAAGTAGAATATTCACTGGTGTGAAGAATAACAGATTAGATACTCTAAAGAAGAAGTCAGCAAACTAGAAGACATAGCAAGAGTCTGTGTTAGTCTTATTTGTTGCCACAAAGGAATCTGTGAGACCGAGTAATTTATAAAGAAAAGAGTTTGTTTGTTTGTTTGTTTTTGGCTCTCAGTTCCGTAGGCTGTGCAAGCATGGCACCCAGATCTCAGCTTCTGGTGAGGCTTCGGGAAGCCCTTGAGTCATGGCAGAGGGGAAGGGGAGCAGGAATGTCACATAGCGAGAGAAGGAGCAAGAGTCAGGGGAAAGGTAACAGATCTCATGGTAACTTCTTACTATGGGGAGGGCACCGTCTTTTTCAACAGTCAGATTTCAAGATAGCTTACTACAGGGAGGCATCAAGCCATTTATGAGGGGATCTGCCCCACTGACCCGGATATCTCCCCAAAGGCCCCAGCTCCAACATTGGGGTTTACATTTCAACACGAGATCTGGGGAGGATAGACATCCAAACTACATCACTATCCAAACTAAAACACAGTGAGAAAAACAAGTGAGAAAAATGATTGAAAGCTCAGTGCCTGTCGAGCAGTGTCAAGAGGTTTAACGTACATGTGATCGTGTTTCAAAAGAAGGAAGAGGGAGCAAAAGAAAGTGAGGAAAAACAATGGCTGAAAACATTTCAAATTTGGTGAAAACTATGAATGGATCCAAGAACTTCAACAAACTCCAGGCAGAGTAAATATTTGTGGCCTTGGGGTAGAAAGATTTTTCACATGCCACAGAAAGCATCTATTTAAAAAAATTGATAAATCAGACATTGGCAGAATTGCAAATTTTTATTCAAAAGCATCATTAAGAAAAGTCAAGCCACAGATTGAGAGAAAATATGTAAATATATATATTTCACAAGGAAATTGTGTCAAGGTCATATAAAAATTTTGTGCAACTCAGTAAGTGAACCCAATTTTTTTTTTTTTTTTTGAGATGGAGTCTTGCCCTGTCACCCAGGCTGGAGTGCAGTGGCGCAATCTCAGCTCACTGCTGACATCTCTTGGATTCAGGTGATTCTCTTGCCTCAGCCTCCCAAGTAGCTGGTATTACAGGTGTGCACCACCACACCTGGCTAATTTTTTGTATCTTTAGTAGACATGGTTTCACCGTGTTGGCCAGGCTGGTCTCAAACTCCTGACCTCATGATCTGCCTGCGTCGGCCTCCCAAAGCGCTGGGATTACAGGCGTGAGCTACTGTGCCCAGCCTCATTTTTGTATTTTTAGTGGAGGCAGGGTTTCACCATATTGGCTAGACTGGTCTTGAACTCCCAGCCTCAAGTGAGCCACCTGCCTTGGCCTCCCAAAGTGTTGGGATTATAGATGGGACCCACCACACCTGGCCAATTTTTTATAAAGTTAAGTATACATTAATCATTCAACTTAGAAAATCTGCTTTTAGAATTTTTTATCCAAGAGAAAAACATACCTTCACAAAAAGCTTTGTAGAGGAATGTTCATAGAATCTCTATTCTTAGTGGTCCCAAACCAGTAGTAACAATCCAAATGTTCATCAACTGGTGAAGGTATGAACAGACTATAGTAGATGTATGCAGTGGAGTGCTAAGTAATAAAACAGATTGCTCTACTAATACATACAACATGGACAGACATCAAAGACTTTCCGAGCAAAAGCCGGGTACAAAAGAGTATGTAATGTATGCTTCCATTTACAAGGAAATTCTAGATCAGGCAAAACTAATCTATAGTGACAGAAAGCAGACCAGCATTTGCCCAGGGCTGGCAGTGAGATAGGGATTGACTGGCCTGAGTGTGAGGGAAGGTTTGGGGATGATAGAAGTGTCCTTAATCTTGCTTTTGACAGAGCTCACACAGGTGTATACATTTGTCAAAAACTCATCAAACTCTTATAATGGGTGCATTTAATTCTATATAAATTATATTTTAATAAAGTTGATTTTATTATAGAAAAAACAGGAAGTGAGGGAAGGTAACCAGTATAAGCCAGGTGCTTGATGTTATCTCATTTAGTCCTCACGGTAGTTTTTATTTATTCAAGAATATTCAGCAAGTACCTTTTGAGATTCTACCATGCTGGTCTCTGTGCCAGGTACTGAGGAGAAAGTGGTGAGCAAAAACTATCATGATTTTCATTTACCCTCCTGGGCAGTTTATTTGAAAGACAGACATTAGTAAAACGTTCCTCCCAGGGAAATACTGCAAAGAAGGTGCTATGAGAGCATATAATACATTCATCCTTAGCGTATAATATATGCTCTCATATATGATGTGACACATACTACATAATATATCTTGTGTAATATATAAGGTGCTTTATGTGCCCCAGTTTCTCTGTAACTACTACCTCTCTAATGGGGTTTCTCTAACTACTAAATGAGTTAATACATGGGAAGTGGTTTGACTGGTGCTAGTAGGTAGGAAGCACCCAGTAAGTGTTGGCCGCTACGAACATTTGACAATCCTAGTTGTCTAACGTTGCAAGGGTACACCTGTACTAAGAGAACACTGGAGTAGGACTACATATTGGGGAAGAGAGGATGAGTTTGACTAGAAGTGTTGGGTTTTAGCTGCTTTTGAAACATCCAAGTGGAAAATGTCTTGTAGTCAGATGTGGATACTGGTTGGATACAACTCTAGATGCTGCAGAGGGCCCTGGGCTGGAGACATACATTTCAGAAAGTGTCCAGCATCTAGACTAGAATTGCCTCAAGTGTAGAGGAGATCATCAAGAAAGGTGCTATACACACACATTAACACACACACGTTGACACACACACATTAACACACACACACACAAAGAAAAGGACATAGACTTGGCTCTGAGCCCTGAGGAACTCTACCTTTTAATCAGTGTGCCTTTCTGATTAAATCAGTGTGCCATCTCCTCTGTTTACCATATGATTTGCTACATTTATGCCTTACTTCCTTCATATTCAAGATAAAATAAAGGGAGATAATTAGGAATAAAAACAAGCAGTGAAGGAGGTGGTATCAGATTCTTGGTGAGTTGGTAACAAGTGGCCACCAGTTTTGACAATTTGTTTCCTTGCAGCTGAGAGAAGAAGGGAAATATGTTTAGCAACATGGATTCCATTTTCCGATGAATAAAAACATACATATTCATCTGCAAAGAAAAATTTTGTTTGAAACTAAACTTAAATTGTTCTTAGATTTAAAGGAGAATTTTTTTTTTTTTTTTTGAGATAGAGTCTCGCTCTGTCGCCCAGGCTGGAGTGTAGTGGCTCAGTCTTGGCTCACTGCAACCTTCGCCTCCTGGATTCAAGTGATTCTCTTGCCCCATCCTCCCGAGTAGCTGGGACTACAGGCATGCACCACCATGCCCGGCTAATTTTTTTTTGTATTTTTAGTAGAGACGTGGTTTCACCATGTTGGCCAGGCAGGTCTTGAACTCATGATCTCAGGTGATCCACCTGCCTTGGCCTCCCAAAGTGCTGGGATTACAGGTGTGAGCCACTGTGCCCAGCCTCAAGGAGAAATTTTTTTATATGACTTGTCTAAGTGACAAGTTGATAGTAGCCATTGTTTAAAAATGGGAAAAACAGATTTTGCAAAATACTTATTATGTTACTGTCATAGGAGGTTCTTACATTCTTCCTTAGGTACTTAAGTAGCTTGTCTTTCCTATTAGGCTCTTTACTTAGGGTTGGTTTGCTTTGACTAGCGGTAGAAGAACTGAGGCCATGGCTTTGCCTGAAGCACAGATAGGTTCTTTATGAAGCCCTCTTTTTTATATTTTTGACTTGATTCACCCTTGACATAAAAGACAAAGGCTTACTTAGGAACCTGCAACTTTGCCAATTTTTAATTTTTACTATAAAATAAGGGTTTTCTGGAAGTCTGAACAACACTTTTAAAAAACATGACTGTATTTATTGCCTTTGTTTTATCTGTAATGAGACTTTTTGATTGGTTCCATTATTGTTATATTTGCATTTTATTTATTAATTCAACAGGTATTTATTAAGTCCTTGCTGTTGCCAGGAATTTAGTGTATGCTGGCTCTCAGGGTTTCGCAGAAGAAGATATGATTCTAACCCTTCAGGATTTCTCAGTAAGGTGTAGATGAAAATATGTTATAAAAATGAGGGAGACTATGATGAGTGCATAGGAGGGGCATCTATAAAGTATAAGTAAGCAAAGGATATTTCCCATCTGGGTTACGGGGGGAGAGCTTTGGGAGGTAGGATGGGGTGGGGCAGCAGCTAATATAGTCACCCCCAGGAAGGGCAGCCACATGGAAAGGGGAAGGTCTAGGTACATTATTTTATTCATTCTTTCCAACATCTGTGTGAAGAGATGTGTCATATTTCTACTTTACAGATGAGGAAACTAGTAAGGGGGTAGAGTCAGAGTTTTAACTGTTGCGAGACTCCAAAGTTTGTGTTCCGTCCTCCGTGATCTGGCAGGTCCATTGAATCTCTAATATCTGATCTCTAATCTCAAAGTACTTTGAATCTCGAATTTTGTGTATGTGCCTTTTCATTTGGAGGAATTTGTTCTTCTAGGAGGTAGGATAGTTTTAGATGCTGGGTGATGCTGCTTTAGAAACTGTGATGATCCTGGATGAAGAGGACAAGGAAAGGAAGCTTGGATCCCTTTATCAGACTTCAGAATTCCCTGGCCAACAGGGTGCTCTGAGCCTGGAACACAGGGTGAAGGTGTTGAAGGTTACATGTGGATCTCTCTTAAAACGTGAGAGCCCAGGCACACCAGAGCACAGAACATTTTTTTCTTGTAGTGTGACACAACAACAATGTGGCCTTTAGAGTCAAACACAACTAAATTTGAACCCCGTCTGTCACTTGTGCGACCTTGGGTGGACTACTAACCTCTCTTGTGTATTACTACCTATCTCATGGGTTGTAGTGAGAATAGACTAAAATGCTGTCTGAGAAGTGAAAAGCACAACATCAGACTTAGGCACCTTTTCCTCTCCTCTTCATCTTCCAATAACTAGGCTCAACGGAGGGCTCAGTTAAAAGCTAGAATTACAAGCACAGTGACTCTTGCAATCTCAACATTTTGGGAGGCTAAGGCAGGAGGATTACTTAAGGCTGGAAGTTTGAGACCAACCTGAACAACATGTTAAGACTCCATCTCTACAAAAAGTATAATTTTTTAAAAAGCTAAATTAGAATACTTCTATCAGATTCCTAGACGTTTTGTTCAGAATTTATCATGGCATTATTTCCTTTGATCCTGATCAAAGCTCAGTGAAGTAGATAGGGCAATATTATTTATAGATGAGAAATGGGGTCCTCTTTCCTAGTCCTTGAAATCCTTTGGAAGCCTGCTAGAAGAAAAGATTTTCTGGAACTCTAAGTAGTATGATAGTGACATCTACTGTAATGGCTCATATGATTACAATCTTCGAAGAAGCTGCAGTTTAGATAATTTAGCACTGTCAGGAAGAATTTAACACTTGATTTTATTACTTGCCGTTTTCGGGGGAGAGGAGGTATAAAAATGTATCATTAAATACACTTCAACGGAAAACCACTTGCATAAGATTATTATAATAAAACCTCAGTTTTCCAGAAACCACCATCACTTAGAAGATCTAGATTACTAAAAGAGGTTTAAAGATGCTATTACATTTTCTAATAATTGAAACTGTTAAAGTTCAGGGTAGTCCTGTGAGGGATGTTGTGCTAAAAAAGCTGATTCGGTAAGTGCAGGAGTATTAACTGGAAGAAACCAGAGACGGGAACAGCCAAGATCAAAGTGGCCAAAGGAAAGAGAAGAGGGTAGCCAGCTGTGGAGCAGCTCAGGTCAGGTGATCCACGTGTTGCAAAGAACAGAGACAGGATGACGAGGAGCCAGGAGATAGGCCCACAACATTTCAGCAGGAATTTATTTTAAAAAGCAACTTCTTGAGACAGGTTCTGCAGTTAGTGCAGGTGTAGCCTGAGCTCCTGCCCTTGCAACATTGTACAATTAGATTGTTGAACATACTGACTCCCAAATACTTTTTAAATTTTTTTTAAAAAAATAAAAATATGTTGATCTTGAACTCCTGAGCTCAAGTGATCCTTCTGCCTCAGGATCCAAAAGTACTTTTAAAACAAATCCCAAACTCCACAAGCATTGTCTACAATGTATTATACTTGGTCATAAGAAGATATAAACAGACTAGTAAGATCTCTACTAGGTGTAAAACAGAAAGGTTGTACTTTCAGGATTAATGTGGTATCTAGATTATTCTCTGAATATCCCATCTGAAAGTTCACTGAAATTTTATTTTTAATAAATTTGCTACACAATGTTATGTTTTAATTTGTAAATTAAACAGATTCTTGTAACAATTTAAAAAAACATTTAGTTTCGAAGTATTTCGGATATACAGAAAAATTTTAAATATTGCCAGTTGACGACATCCATGCAGACTTAGCAGGTATTAACATTTTGCTATATTTGCCCCAGATTTATTTAATGAAATCTTACATACAAAACTAAAGCTCCTATCTATGCCTATTTTAGTATTTTCTGTAAGTATATGTAACTATGAACAATATATACCATTGTGCGTTTTTTCAGTTGTGGAAATAGAAACTCTTACTCTGCTGGTAGAAACTTAAGTTGGTAGGGACTTTGGAGAACACTTTGGCAATACCCAAAAGAGTTGGCAGTGGTCTGTGTCAGTTGTCTCCTGCTGTGCAATAATCCACCCCAAAGCTTGGTGGCCTAAAACAGTGATTTCTTATATCTCCTAATTCCAAGAGTTGCTGGGGTGGTCCCTCTGCTTGTTTTGCCTGAGCTCATTGATACAGTTGCATTCAGCTGGGAGATTCGCTGGGCTGGAGGGCTCAAAATGGCCTCAGTCACATGTCTGGTAGTTCATGCTGGTTGTTGGTTCTCATGAGGCCTTGTCACTTGCAGTAGGCTAGACTGGCTTCCTTATGTGGTAGTCTGAGGGCAGTGGTCCAAGAAACAGAAGTGGAAGTTGCACGACCTCTTGAGGCCTGAGCCCTGAACTCACAGTGTGGCTTCCATGTGTTTCATTGGTCAAGCCAAGTCGCAAGGCCAGCTCCATCTTTTGATAGAAGGACAGGCAAAATCACACTGCATAGGAGCATGGAAAGACATGTCACCTCCATCTTTGAAGACATATCCTGTAATTCAGCTATTTTATCCCAGAGAAAATCTTTCACAGATACAGACATGTACACATTGTTCATAGCAGAATTGTTTATTATAGCAAAGACATAAAAATAATTTAACAAGTCATTCCAGGAAAAAATGGATAGTAAATTTTAGTTTATTTGTATAATAGGATACTGTATATCAATTAAAATTAATGATCACTGGATAATTCTAAAAATAGGTTGAATGAAAAAATCAGGTTGGAAAAGAATATGGTAGTATATTATAATAGCCTTAAAGTTCAGTATTTGAAGTTTCTCGGGTAGGCTAATGAGGATTTTGCTTTTGCTTCTGTTTTGAAGTCAAATGTTATCTTTGGATGCCCTCATTAGAGCGTGGTGCTCGTGAGTAGCTTCCATCCTTGGATGGCCAGTTAAGCTGTGCTGTTCTCTGGCCAGACTGGCCATCACCAAAAAGCTTGTGTTTAGCTTGTTGGCCATTTGGGAAAGTGCAGCTCTTTCATTTCAGAAAGTGTAGGTAAAGCTGATAAAGGTTTGACTTCATCAGTAATGTTAGAAAGTCCTCGTACAGTACAGTTTCTTTTTTTAAAAAATTTCTCTATGGTTTCTTAACATATTCATTTAATGTCACCATCTACGTCTGTACCAGTTTAACCACTATTTCTTATCTGTAAATGGGAAGCATGATGTTTATCTCATAGAGGTTTTGGGAAGATTAATTTAGATAATAATGCATTTAGACCAGTACTTTTTATATGGTAGATCCTCTATAAACAGTAGTTAGAAAATTAACAAGTATATAGGTTGGCATCTATGTTAAGATCACTTTCAATGGTATTATAATGAGTAGATGGGGATTAATTACCTACTCATTATAGGTAATTTAAGTGGGTCCTTTAATTAAAATGGGCTACGGCAATTATGAAAGTCCATTATGATTGTAATACTTTACATTTTAAAGAAAATTTACATTTGCAAACTTTTTTCACATTCATTATCTGATTTTGTTCTCAGGACAACTTTGTAAGATAGTTACATTCAATTTAGAGACACTGAATATTAGTTTCGGGAGAGGTTAAATAAGCAGTGTTAGCAGAAGGCTTATGTTGGTTCTCATGAAGGCACATTAAAGTGGAAATAATGGTACTGTAATGCTTTGATTTTTATCACTTGTGTTTATGTGCTTTACCCACTTAGATTCTGATTAGATTTGTCTCTGTACTTCCCCACCCCCCACTTCTGTGTGTGTGGGCAGGGGAAAGGAGGAGGAGGAGGAAAAGAAATTATAGAAGAGGGTTAGATGAATCTTAATGGGACTCTGAAAGGGGAGATCTGCAACCCGCCTGTTGGATCCCAAAATGTCACATTAATGCCACTCTCCCAACTCCCTATATTTTAAAATAGCCAAGCAGATTGGCAAGATTTTTTTTGTTGTTATTGCAAATTTGTAAATGTTCAGTGGCAACTAAGTGTATTCATCAAAGATTTGAGGAGATTTCTCTAGGTTGACCATGGATTAGAATTCACCACCAAATTGACTAGCCTTGTAGGATTTACTAAGCCAGTATGACAAATGTATTTGGTGACTGCTGTTTATAAATGCATTGATTCAATTAAATTCTTTCTCCAAGACTAAAATTATGCTTTTAAAAAAAAATTTCCTATTTTGGTTGTATGCTCTAAAAGTGTAAGGTAGGTTGGGGTGCGGTGGATCACTTGAGGCCAGGATCTTAAGGCCAGCCTGGCCAACATGGCAAGAACCTGTCTGTGCTAAAAATACAAAAATTAGCTGGACATGGTGACACACGCCTATAATCCCAGCTACTCAGGAGGCTGAGGCACAAGAATTGCTTGAACCTGGGAGACAGAGGTTGCAGTGAGCAGAGATCATGCCACTGCACTCCAGCCTGGGCAACGGTGAGACACTGTCTCAAAAAAAAAAAATCAAGATAAACCTATAAATTTGTAACTCTTCAACTTTGTTGGTTGAAGGAAACTATTGGTGGCTGGTACTTTGAGTAATCTCACTTCTTGACTGTTTCACATTAAGGACGTTTTATAATGAAAAAAAGTAGGTACTTCGCATATAAGGTTTTTATCACTCTTTCCTAGTATCGTAAATAAATCATCTTTTCACCATTTATATAGATTTACTGCTAGGTCGGTAAATTTCACTTTGCTTGGGATCATATGCCAGTATTAGATTAGTTTTGAGACAGGTTATTTGTTATAACTTCTCCTGTGACTCTGAAATACTTTAGAAACAAATGATATTAAATGTTTTTTTGTTTTGTTTCATTTTACATTTCAGAATCTCTCTTGATTTTTGAGGAAATACCCAGGAACAAACATGACTGAGTTCTGGCTTATATCTGCTCCTGGGGAGAAAACCTGTCAGCAAACATGGGAGAAACTGCACGCGGCAACTTCAAAGAACAATAATCTTGCTGTCTCTTCCAAGTTCAATATTCCTGACTTAAAGGTGAAGCTGCACTGCAGAATTGCATGAGTTCATCATCTAGGGGAGGGCCAGTTCTCTCTTTAGTGGAAGTGAGATACCCAGATTCCTTCCAAAGGAAACCTCCTCTCCAGCCATTGGCATGATTTAAAATGTATCTTCTTTGAAATTTTAGAAGTAAACTACCAAAATGAATAACGTCTCTCTGCTTAGGCTTTTTGTGCTTTTCTAAATTGCAATGAAAAATCTTATGAAAGTATTTGATGTATTACATTCACAAATGTGATTTTCAGAAATGAAAACTCTTAGTAATATATTTTCTTAAATATCATAGTGAAGTTTTTGTTACTAAATTTATATTATGCTGACTTACCTTGTAAATGTGTCACCATAGCACCTACTTAATCACACTTGGCAAATCTAACCCAGTTATTTAATCTAGTTTATCTATTTAAGATTACTGTATTAAAGATCAGTAATCTAGCAGCCTCAAAGTGAAGCAGGTGTCCAGTAATCGGTTGATAGAACATTTGTAAAGAATGGAAAAGATCATGATACTGACATTTTGCTGATTAACTGAGTGAGGGCAGTCATAGGCAGCATTCATTTAAGAAATATTCAAAATGACTGATTCTTGGCAGGGCGTGGTGGCTCATACCTGTAAACCCAGCACTTTGGGAGGCTGAGGTTGGTGAATCACCTGAGGTCAGGAGTTTGAGACCAGCCTGACCAACATGGTGAAACCCTGTCTCTACTAAACATACAAAAATTAGCTGGGCATGGTGGTGGGCGCCTGTAATCCCAGCTACTCGGGAGGCTGAGGCAGGAGAATCGCTTGAACCCGAGAGGCAGAGGTTGCAGTGAGCCAAGATCACACCACTGCACTCCAGCCTGGGCGACAGAGAGCGAGACTCCATCTCAAAAATATAAACAAATACAATAAAATGACCAATTCTTAATATTTTTGGAGTTACAGATACCTTTGAGACAGGACGTTTCCTCCTAAACATGCTCACTTATGCACAGTTTTGCATGCAGAATTTAATTACAGACCCTCTAGCGCACATCCATGGACCTCCTACTTAAGAGCTGGTGTTGTAAACTAAGACTTCACATGATCCAGTGTCATTGAACAGTACAAGCACAGACCTGTCTTTGAGGAGTCTTCAAGTCTTAAGTGGTGCTTATACCCGTGAATTAAAGGATTATCTTGTACATATAAATAGCTTTGAAATGTCTGGCAAATATCTTTTAACTACACTTACACATTATGAAATAAAATAGGGAGAATTTAAGATTTGTGAGAACTTTCAATCAAGACGTATCATCTTTTTTTTTTTTTTTAAAAAGGTGCCGTCTAAATAACAGAATATATTTTCCTTTTAGGTTGGCACACTGGATGTCTTGGTTGGCTTGTCAGATGAACTGGCTAAACTGGACGCATTTGTAGAAGGGTAATGTACTTACATGCATGAAGTAGAGCAAAATGGGAGACACTTATTATCAGGCTACCTTGACATTGGGTTTATCATCACATGTGTACTCTGCTTATTGGAATGGTTTTAGAAACAATGACTTTTTTCCCTTTGTATATCAATTTTATGAAGGTACAATTTACATAAAATAAAATGCACCTGTTGGAAATATGAAAATACTGATTCTCTTTTACTGTCTTTATTAAGATAGAGTTTACATGCCATGCATTTCACCTATTTCAAGTGTACAGTTCAGTGATTCTTAACGTATTCAGTTATGTAACCATTGCCACAATCAGTTTTAAATATTTCATCGTCCTCTATTCCTAGTCACACTAGCAGTCACTTCCTGTCCCTCCCTGCCCCTCTCCCCCAGCCCCACAAATTGTTCTGCCACTGTAGATTTGCCTGGTCTGGACATTTCTTGTAAATGGAATATAATACATGGTCTTTTGTGACTGACATCTTTTGCTTAGCATAATATTTTATAGTTCATCCAAGCTGTTGCATATATCAATATTTATTTATTTATTTATTTTTTTTGGTGACAGAGTTTTGCTCTTGTTGCCCAGGCTGGAGTGCAATGGTACGATCTCCACTCACTACAGCCTCTGCCTCCAGGGTTCACATGATTCTCCTGCCTCATCCTCCTGAGTAGCTGGGATTACAGACATGCGCCACCACGCCCGGCTAATTTTGTATTTTTTTTTATTAGAGATGGAGTTTCTCCATGTTGGTCAGGCTGGTCTCGAACTCCCGACCTCAGGTGATCCGCCCACTTTGGCCTCCCAAAGTGCTGGGATTACAGGTGTGAGCCACTGCACCTGGCCCCATTTCTTTTTAATACTAAATGATAATCCACTATATATGTATACACACACATGTCACATTAAAGCGTTCATCAGTTGGTGGACATTTAGTTTGTTTCCACTTTTTGGCTTATAAGAATAATGCTGCTGTGCTACAGATTTGGGTACAAGTTTGTGTTCTTATACATTTTCATTTTTCTTGGGTATGTACCTAAGAGTGGAATTTCTGGGTCATATGGTAACTCTATGTTTAACTTTTTGAGGAACTGACAGTTTTTTCCCAGAGTGACTGCACGATTTAATATTCCCACCAGCAGTGTATGAAGATTTTCATTTCTCCACATCCTTGCCAACACTTGTTGTTTGTCTTTTTGATTATAGCCATCCCGGGGGTTAGGAAACAATATCTCATTTTAAAAATTTGCATTTCCCTGTTGGCTGATGTGATGTGATGTGCTGAGTATCTTTTCACGTGTTTTTTGGCCATTTGTTTTTCTTCCTTGGAGAAATGTCTATTCAGATCCTTTGCTCATTTTTAATTGGCTTGTCTTTTTATTGTTGAATTGTAAGTGTTCTTTATACAGAATATGCAAGATGTAAATCCCCTGTCAGAAGTAACTTGCAAATATTTTCTCCTATCCTGTGAGTAGTCTTCATTTTTTTTTTCTTGAGACAGAGTCTTACTCTGTCGCCCAGGCTGGAGTGCAGTGGTGAGATCTCAGCTCACTGCAACCTCCGCCTCCTAGGTTCAAGCGATTCTCCTGCCTCAGCCTTCCAAGTAGCTGGGATTACAGGCACTTGCTGCAACACTCAGCTAATTTCTGTATTTTTTAGTAGAGATGGGGTTTTACCATGCTGAACAGGCTGGTCTCGAACTCCTGACATCAGGTGATCCACCCATCTCAGCCTCCAAAAGTGCCGGGATTATAGGCGTGAACTGCTGCACCTGGCCATGTCTTTGTTTTCTTGATTGTGTCTGTGAAGCATGAAAGTTTTAAATTTTGAAGTACAATCAATTTTTTTCTTTTGTCGCTTGTATTTTTGGCATCATATCTAAGACACCGTAATCCAGGGTCATACCATTTAATGTCTGTGTTTTCCTCTAAAAGTTCTATAGTTTTAGCTTTCACATTGAGGTCTTTGATTCATTTTGAGTTAAGTTTTATGTATGTTGTGAGGTAAGGGCCTAACTTGATTCTTTTGGATGTGAATATCTAGTTGTCCCAGCACCATTTGTTGAAAAGACTTTTTTCCCCATTGATTTGTCTTGGTACCTTTACTGAAAATCAATTGAATATAAATGTGAGGGTTTATTTCTGGACTCTCCATTCTGTTTCATTTATCTATGTTTCTCTCCTATGCCAGTACCACATTGTCTTGACTATGGTGGTTTGTATTGGTTATTTTATTACTGTATTATTTATTATTGATGATTGTAGCTTTGTAGTCAGTTTTAAAATCAGAAAGTGTGAATTCTCCAACTTTTTTTTTTTTTCAAAATTGGCTATTCTGGGTTCTTTGCCTTTTTGTGAGAATTTTAGGAACTGTCAAATTTCTGCAAGTAAGTCAGCTGGAATTTTGATGAGGATAGTGTTGAATCTATGTGTCAGTTTGGGGGAGTAGCATCTTCCTAGCATTATTGTCTTTGATCCATGAACATGGGATGTTACTCCATTTATTTGAGGATGGTTATGCTTTTTTCTTCAAAATTCAGTTGGAAGAGTTTTTCTAAACTGCAGTTTTTATTACTTTTGAAATTCAGGTACATGTGTATTTGAGCTGAAAATGGTTATAGGATCTTTCATAACTGCATTTTAATTAATTGGCAGAATCAATCTACAGTTCCTTCAACTCTGGGGATACAAAGCTTTTATCTTAGGATTTTTAGAGGACTTTCTCATTTCTGCTGCTAAAATGCTTTTCTGAATTGATGAAACCACTTCAAGGCAATGGCTGTGGCAATACAGACAGAGGTCAGGGTTGCAGGGAGAGATCTTTTCACATAACAGGTGTTGAGGAAGTGAACAGATCTAGGATGTATTGATGGTCTTTAATATTTGAGTCAAGAAGGCCACTTAGCAGACAGTTTCACAGTAGATTAGTTAAGAGGTAGTAAAAGCTCAATTGGGACCAGACACTTGACCATTAGAATGGAAAAGAGAAGATGAAAGGAAAAGTGACTTTTAGGATTATAATTCCATATATTCATATAGAGCAAATGATTATTATGAATTACTATAAATATAGTGGAAATAATTACGATACACTCAATGCACTAACTGATGGAAAGAATAGTCTTTTGGTTTCTTGCTTACACATATTTAATGAAGAAAATAATACATTTTTTTTGGTTGTCATCCCTGAAGTGAGTCTTCCCTGCGGTCTCATCTGCCTCATTACAGTTACAAGTTATGACAACCAAAGAGACATTAAGAAGAAGGTTCCTGAGAATATAATTATTAACATTTATTTGTACCCTTATTAGTCACCTTGATGTCTTTATAGTTCTCTCTTTAAATTGTTAATGGATGTCCTGCATATAATTTAAAGTTTGCTCAGATTTTAAATTTTATCTATTTTTTTATTTTTTTTAGAGTCAGGGTCTTGGTGTCCCCCAGGCTGGAGTGCAGTGGCACAATCATAGCTCATTGTATCCTTGAACTCCTGGGCTCAAGCAGTCCTTTCACCTCAGTTTCCTAAGTAGCTAAGACTACAGGCTTGCACCACCACACCCAGCTAATTCTTATATTTTTATTTTTGTGGAGCCGACAGGGACTCGCTGTGTTGCACAGGCTGGTCTCAAACTGCTGTCCTTAAGCAACCCTCCCACCTCAGTGTCCCAAAGTGCTGAGATTACAGGTGTGAGTCACCGTGCCCAACCAGCTCACATTTTTTAGGGAAGGAATCTGAAAAGTATTTAGGGCAAATGTAGTTAGTTTGGTGAACAGAATTTAAAGTTATCTGTGCGGTTTGTCAGCTATTCTTTTCTACATTGTTCCACAGGTGCATCTTCCTCAGTCCTCCTGAAAGATCTGAGGATTTTAAAAGCCATGTGGTAGTCAGACTTTGGTAGTGTTGACAGATGATAGCCGAATGACTTAAATGCTTCAAGTTTTAAAGTCCAGACATTGTAGAATATATGTGGTAAATCATAGTTTATACTTTCTTAAAAATGTGATCATTAGAGCAGATACTTTTGAGGTGACATTGTGTACTTTGACACAGATCCTCTTGTAAATAGGCAAAGGGAGATCATGAGGTTCTGGGTTATTGAATGTTAAGTTTATAAATTTGACACAGATGATTCTATACTCTGAAGTACTTTTGTGGGGTAAACGTGTAGCATTTTAGAATGTTCATAGCAAATGGTTCTGTTTACAAGATGCTTGTCAAATTTTATGAGAATGGTTTGTCCCTTTTGAAGAAGTGGGTGAATTTTGGAGACATAGGCAAGTGTTTGTACAAACCTCAAGTTAAATATGTTGAAGGCTTATGGCTTACATCATTATTTCTGAATTGTTCTACTTTTTAGGTTTGAGACCACTCAGCCTAGGATTGTCATTTCCATATAGCTCTTCTGTCATCTTTCCTGGCCCTTATTTGTTCCTGTTTAAACTGTTGACAAGTCAGGCTTTGTGGCTCACACCTGTAATCCCCCCTACTCGAGGGACAAAGGCAAGAGGATCTCTTGAGCCCAGTTCAAAGCTGCAATGCACTATGATTGTACCACTGCACTGCACCATTGCACCACAGAGCGAGACTCTCTCTTAAAAAAAAAATACACACACACACATTTTTTTAAGAAAAAAAAAAGTTATAGGAATTTCTTAATTTGTCTTCCAGTTTCCCCTCCTAGCACTTGAGCATATGTAATCATCAGAATACTTGTCCTGAACCCTGTTTTGACTGTGTTACGTGCCTGTCTGGAGTGTGGCATCAGAGGCTATGCATCTGCAATCTGGCACCCCACTTTCCTAGCCTAAGCTCCCCTGCTTCTCAGCCTGCTGCTCCCATCAGTCTGGACTCCTCACCATTCTCTGGATGCCTACTGCTTATCCACCTCTTATCTTGACTCACACTATGCCCCATGGCAAGAATATGCTTTCTCCCCCATGTAATATTCTTTTAAACCCATTTCTGTCCTTCATCACCTGCTCATGAGCCCTTGGGCTTTCTTGATTACAATAGCTGCAAGTGATCTCTTTTCCCTCTCTCTGTCTGCAATCTGGCAATCTCAGCTGGCACTGACTTCAGATTGCTTTCTATTTAGTAATTTATATATATTTTTAATCTTTCCAGAGAGATTTTAAGCAATGTATGAAGGTAGCGATTTTGTCTGGTATGATTTTGAAGCCCACCCAGGACCTAGAGGCAGATGTGGAGGCAGACGTGGAATGAGGAAATGCATGCTGAACTCCAAAGTCAAGACAACGTGTTTCTAGTAGTCACAGCTCTGCCATTAACTGGTCTTGTGACTTTGGATAAGTCACTTATTGTTTTATACCTCAGTTTCTTTCTTATAAATGAGAGAATTGACAAGGTCATATGTAGGTACCTTGGTTTAGGTCGGTGCAAAAGTAATTGCAGTTTTTGCCTTTTTTTTTTTTAAAGTAATGGCCAGAACCACAATTACTTTTGCACCAACCTAATAGTTTTGGCATGGCTTCCTCTATAGCATAGCTCCTTTTAGATAGTAGATGCTCAAAAAACAGTTAATGAATTTATAATGTAGGACCTAATTTTTCATCATGACTTATTGCTTATGTTCTCTTGCCTGCCAGATCCCTTTCTTCCTAAGGAAAAGCAGTGTCTTGATGTCATAGGAGCACTGTGAATGCTAGTTCCCGGCCTCCTCCTTTGTTCTTAGTCCTTGCATTGTCCAGTTTCTTGGCATATAAATATATGGCTATTTACAGACTGTTTCTCACTAGCTTCCCACGACTTTCTTTCTAGACTAGTAGACAGATTGCATGTAGTCTCCTTAAAACCCTACAGTTACTCAGTTGATTTTTGCATGTAACAAAATCTTGGTCCATTTTATCCTTAAAACATTGAAAGGTAAGATCCATTTATCGTATATTATACAGATAGGTATAATGGGAACATATATAGTCAAATTCATGTCTTTATATAATATGTTCAACTTCTAGAATGGAATTTAGATCTTTTTTCTGAAAACGGTTGTTGACTTTTTTTTCCTCTCCAGAGTGGTTAAGAAAGTGGCTCAATACATGGCTGATGTCTTGGAAGACAGTAAAGACAAAGTTCAAGAGAATCTGTTGGCTAATGGAGGTAAGCTAGTGTTCAT
Source organism: Ateles fusciceps (assembly GCA_036589455.1). NCBI lineage: Eukaryota > Metazoa > Chordata > Mammalia > Primates > Atelidae > Ateles > Ateles fusciceps. Next base: position 5,272,989 of record JAZHEH010000437.1, read on the forward strand.
GATTTAATTATTATTAACTCATATAAAACGAATGACTAAGCTACAGAAACAAAAAGTAATGTCAGAAGTCTGTAGAGGCCGGGTGCGGTGACTCACGCCTGTAATCCCAGCACTTTGGGACGCTGAGGCGGGCAGATCACGAGACCAGGAGTTTGAGACCAGCCTGGCCAACATGATGAAACCTTGTCTCTACTAAAAAAAAACACAAAAATTAACCGGGCACAGTGGTGGGTGCATGTAGGTCCAGCTACTCGGGAGGCTGAGGCAGGAGAATTTTTGAATCTGGGAGGCGGAGGTTACAGTGAGCCGAGATCGCACCACTGCACTCCAGCCTGGGAGACAGAACAAGACTCAGTCTCAGGAAAAAAAAAGTCTATAGAAGGGGACACTAAATACAATAGAAAGCCACTAAAATACAATTATTATTACTGCATTTGGTGATACTTCCAGGTACATGCTGTCCCCAGAAACATAATCTTGTAGAAGACAGTCTTACATAATATATAATATATCTTATGATATGATGTCAAGTCTCCTGCAAGAGCAGTATTGTAAAGATTTGTCTTAGTTCTTTCCAGGATCTATTTGTTCACGCATTTACAAGTAAGTTTTCGAGTTGTATATCTCAGCATTGTTCCAGTTGAATACCTGCTGTCTTATGTAGGTTTTTGTATTCAATACTGTATAGTTGTGAAAGCCTTAGAACAGAACTTATTAATTTTATTGCAGAATAGTGCCCCCGTCCACCCAAATTTCATTTTGGCATTCTCTACTTAATACCCAGAAAATAGCCTACTGACTTCTCTGTAGCTAGAAGCCAATATTTACATAGCGTTTGCTCTATGTAGTAATGACTTTATGAAGATGGTTCTGACCCCATTGTTGTCATTTGTACTTCTTGTTTTCTTATGAAATGTCATTTTAGCATTTTGCTTCATTTAAAATTAAGCCCATCTTTAGTGATACGTCATTATAATAGGAAATAATGAGCTAGGCATGGTGGCTCATGTCTGTAATCCCAACACATTGGGAGGCTGTGGCAGGAGGATCACCTGAGTGCAGGAGTTCAGGACAAGCCTGGGCAACATAGGAAGACCCTGTCTCTAAAAAACCCCAAAAAAAAAGAAAGAAAGAAAAAAAATTAGCTGGTTGTGGTGGTATATGCCTATAGCCTCAGCTGGTCAGGAGGCTGAGGAGAGAGGATTGCTTGAGCTCAGGAGTTCTAGGCTATAATGAGCTATGATTGTACCACTTCACTCCAGCATGGGTGACAGAGCAAGACCCTGTCTCTTTTTAAAAAAAAAAAAAGAAGGAAATAACCCTTCCTTTCCCCCCCACCCCTTAATAAACCTCTGGGAGCCTTTCCTTTCCTTCTCTATGGGATCGTCTGCTCTGATATGGTCACTGTATTTTAAATCCAGTGTTCCTGAAATCTCATTTTTTCTTGCAAATAATAGCTGTTCAATAAATATTTAATCAGTTAAAAATATAGTAACTTATTCCTGTTCTTTATTATCAAGTAATTGTGATCTGATTGTTTACTGTGTCTGTTGATTTGTGTTTTGAGAAAGAACAGATTTATGGTGCCTTTACTGATCTTCTGTGTATTTCATGAAATGAGACAGTCAGTCTAGTAGGTGGAATGGTGGTTGACCAAGAGGGGCAGTGCATCTAGAGTTGCTTTTGGAAATACCATCTGTGTTGTTGACTCACTGATATTATGTAAGGAGGTATTGAGAAGAGAAAGATATTTTTATATGAATTACTTTTGTCAGTTAGCGCTGCCATACTTAACATTTCGTTTCACTGACCTTGATCCTGCTAGAGGTGAAGTCACTTTGATTACTAAACTTCCAAGGAATAAGTTGTTGAGTATTTCTTTAGCTTTACATGTTTTATTCTTCCCATTTGAAAATGAAAGGGTCCATGTTTTGAAAATTGCTAAAGTGTGGACTCCTGGAAACAATCATCACGTGGTTTTAACAGACAAGTTTATTTTCGGTTTGTTTGGGTAGGTTATCAAAGAAAGAACATACTTTTGTCAAATTCTGTTTATTGAGGAGACAATTTGACGTAGTTTCTTAATCTTTGTGTCTCTTTCCTTCATATGACGCATATTAGGAATATGTACATATTTCATTTTTAAAGCAATCAAATTAGAAGGAGCATCTTAATATGCATTAAATTTTGAGTAAGAAGAGATTACAGGGTAAAATTTTGATTAATCCCTGTTACTTAATATAGTTCACATTTAATCAGGATTCTTCAGAAATGACAGCTTTTCTTATTTCCTCAGTGCCAATTTCAGCATTAAAATATATTGCTGTGTAAAAAACTGAACAATTCTATTGCTTCTCTTCAGTAATTAATTAATTCCTTTATTTCAGTGGACTTGGTTACTTATATAACAAGGTTCCAGTGGGACATGGCCAAATATCCAATCAAGCAGTCCCTGAAAAATATTTCTGAAATAATTGCCAAGGTAAGATAATACTTGAGACAAGTAGGACACATTGATTTTTGGTGGCTTTGCTTATTTTATAATTTTGCTATGAAATACTTTGTAGGTTTTGATATGGCAACTTAATTATATGTCACAGATAGGAGGTATCCTTACTACAGCTTTAGACATTAAAGTATATTAAAAAGTATAATGCTTCCTTGTGTAGGTTAACTAAGTTATATACTTAGTTATATAATTAAATATTACATCAACAATGTTTAAGAAAGAAAGTGTGAAAATTCTGTAATTATTATTTATACAAATTTTAAGGGTACCTGACATTGTGTAGAATAGGAAATTAGAGTCTACTAAGATTTCTTAGTCATTCAGGTAGGTAATAGTAGTCACTAAAGTATTTTTATGTGCGTGTAGTACTTATTCAAACATTAAACTCTGTGGATTCTCTGGACCTTGAAGCTGATGCATGAACCCACCAAGTTAAGAGCTCCTTTTATATTGAGAAATCCTTGAACTTGAGAGAAAATGTAAAAGTCTGTTTTTTCCCCTGGAGATCTGTTTGTGGAATAAAAGTCTTAACAGGAACTATAATGAGACAGATAGACAAGGACCTGTTCATTGTTTGCCAGCATTCTTATTGAGCTGGCTGGGGCAAGAAGTGTAGTTTAAATTATTGGACAGACTTTCCTTGGCTCCCAGTAACTGTAGTTGTGCACTATGCTATGTAGTTAAATGTAAATAAGCAGACTATCAAAGATTTTAACTAAAGTCATATAATTTTATGACTATAGTTTAAGAAACTATTATTTGATAATATAAAGTGGTGTTCTTACCATGACTGAGCCCTGTTTTCTGGATCCTTAAGGATTCGACCGTCTGCTTCCTGATGCTGTTGTAGATAGGGAAGCAGGCTTAGAGAGGTGGAGTGACTTACCCTCGTGCTACACAGCTAATAATGCTAGAGCTGTGTTAAAGTCAATTCTTCAAGTGTTGTTTACTTCACATTTTCTCCTAAGTAGTTAGTAGTTTTAGTCTTCTTTTGAAAAAAACAGCTTTTGAAACATGAATAAATTCAACTATAATTTTAATTTTGTAGAAAAATACTCTGTGTAATAGTGATGTTTGCAGTAGTCAAAACTCTTTATGTAATTTAGTTTATTTTGGAAAATATCCTTCAGTCTTATGAATTGTAGCCTTGTAATTAGTAATCTCCAAACCCAGCAGTCTAGATTCCATTTGCATGGTTTAAGAAGTAATAATAATTAAAATACATGTGGACTAAAACATTACTTTTGGTAGAAAATATTCATATGGAAATTATCATGTTAAAATTGAAGTAGGCTATTTTTAAAATCACCTTCTGAAGTCATGCTTTTGAAATAATAGAATATTCTCACACGAGAGACTAGAAACTGGTGGGTTTTTGTAGAAGTTAAAGTTTAGCTACATTAATAGTATTAGTAGAGGCAGATTTGGGAAAATTGTGTCTGGTTTTCTTTTTCGAAGGGAGTAACCCAGATTGATAATGACCTGAAATCTCGAGCATCTGCATACAATAACCTGAAAGGAAATCTTCAGAATTTGGAAAGAAAGAATGCGTAAGCATATCAAGTATATTCGAGTAGTAAGAACTGGGGAAACACACTGGCATGCATTGAAAGAGATATTGTGGGGATTTAGTTAGTTTCAGTTTATGCTGTTTCTGTAATCAAAGTGCTGTTTCTCTTACTTCATGGAGAAAAATTCACTAAGATAAGTTTATAGAATTCAGACTAGTCAAAATAGATGTGAGGCTGATTTATTGTACTTGTTTTACAAATAATACTTGTGAACTGGGTCCTGGCTTATCCCTTTATCCATTTAGTGTTTCACTGAAAAATAGTCTAAAATTAATTGTTTTAAATGAAATCATAATATTGCATAGCAATTACCTATTGCTTAACTATAGAGGAATCCTTTTATGATGTAATAATTATTCTCTCATCTGTTTTCTCAGTTAAGGTTTTTCACTCATTAGGTTTTTAAAAATAGGACTGAATTGTTTTGGTTGATCCCCTTGTACTATGACTACTACAAGTGCAACTTTAAGCATGGAGTATTCAAGCTGTGCCTTCATATCCTAGAGGGAAAGTTGGTTGGATACTATCAGTGATACAAACAGGGCAAGACGTATTTATTATAGGAAAGTGATTACTGGAAGACAAATGAAGACCGATTTGAAAGAGTTAATTATTGGGTTAGCTACCAGAATTGCCTGGTATCAAATGATACACAAGGAGAGGGAAGAACACCAAAGGTGTTCTTTGGGGTTATGCTTAGATGACATAATTTCATAATTATATGATGGAATAGACTTTAATTAATATCTAATGAGTAGATAGCACTTTTCCAGTCAAGATACTATATATGTACCCAAGAGAAGAGGTGAGTTATAATAATTAGAACACCAAACACTAGAGGCAGATTTTGATAAAAGATATTTCAAGGGTAGGGTATATTCAGCTAAATGATGACTTCTTACAAAGTAAAAATGTTAAGACTAATCCCTCTCTTGATAATATATAGTATATGTGAATATTATTAGCCTGCTGTTTCTTTACTTGTGTTACAGAAGCACATAATTATCAGCCTAATGATTTTTTTTAATTCCTCAGAGGAAGTTTGCTAACTAGAAGTCTGGCAGAAATTGTGAAGAAGGATGACTTTGTTCTCGATTCAGAGTATCTTGTCACATTACTGGTAGTAGTGCCCAAGTAAGTCTATTACAAAAGGTTTTACTTGTTAAAATACAAGAAAAATGTTAGTATCTAGTATTGTAATTTGAAGTTGTCCATAAAATCCAAGGGTAAAAAGAATATAACCTTGCCATTCATTCTGTCAATCAACATTTGCTCATGTGGCACATAAAGTAGAAATTAGATCATAACCTGGCAATGGAGATGTCGATTATACATTGAGTTTCCAAATCAAATTTAGTAGCTTGGTAGAGTTGGCTCATTCAGACATTAAGTAATGCTAAATTATTGATTGTTTCAAAAATGCAGATTTTAGATTTCTCAAAATAGAAAGGTCTTTGCATTTTTTTCTGAAAAAAATCTTTATGACTGGTTAGGATGAATTAAGCCCTATAAGAAGCAAAGAATAGATCAGAGATTAGCAATTTTTTTTTTTCTATAAAGGGTTAGATAGTAAGTGTTTGTAGGCTTTGCAAATGATGTGCTCTCTGTCACAACTACTCCACTGTGTCAACTTTGTGGTTTATAGCTGAGTAGCCATAGATGATATGTAAATGAATGGATGTGGCTGTTTCAATAAAACTTTATTTACAAAACAGGCTTGGCTGTGGGCATAGTTTGCTAACCCCTGGACTAGATAACCTTTTAAATCTCCTTAGGATTAGGCCTTCTGTGTTATTTAATATTTGATCATAGTTAATCTTGAATGAAGTGAAATGAAATCTTTGGTACTTGTAGGAAGACCTGGACTCTGTGTGCGTCTGTATAGCACTATTAATGGTTTCACTTTAGACTTAGCACACTGAAGTCTTGCTACCTGGGAATGTTTGGGGGATCCAAATTCAGGTGGGAGATTTGGGTCTTTTTCAGAGTATCATTGCATGAAGACTTCCTTGCTGTGCTCTGCATTTTTATCTGGTTCAGGGATTGGGAATACTAGAAAATGATGCCTCTGTGGAGTTTCCAGTGGCTACAATATTATCTGACTTCTGCATTTTTTCCCCTTATTGCAGTATGCTGGCTTTTGAATTTTTCTTTGCACATGGAGAAGGCCTTAAATCTAAGGGTTTCATTCCAGGAGTTTTATTTTGTATTTTAGTTACATAACTCTCCTCTGCTACACTGAAACACTGATTGTTAATAACAAAATTCTATGTATCTGTGCTTTTATAGGAAAATAACATTTGCCCAGATAAAATATTTGATTCATTCAACCTTTATTTAAAACGTGGGTTCAAAACCAGAAAGTTTTATAGTTTACTGTACCTTGTAATTGAAACATAGGACCTAGGATACTTTATATGATGAATTATTTTCTGCCTTGGCCTATAAACACTGTAATTCTTTGTTTTCATTTTCAAACATAGTTCTCTCTCCCCCACATCCCGGGAAGCCAGTGGCCTCTAGAGAAGGTTGTTGCACAATGCTTTGTGGCAACATAGTTTACTGTCATTTCGTTTACTTACTACCTCATGGTACTCTGTGCTTTCTGTAATAGTTTTATTCAGTCCTTCATAATGGCCACTGAGCAGGAATGATAGTAATTTCAGCATGACCTTTTTAAAAAAAATGAGGCACAATACACATGAACTATGTAGTCTGAAAATAATTTAGAATCTATACACTGCTTTACTTCCTTTCCAAACCTAGTTCTAGGATGTGCCTCTTTTGCAATAGTTACTGGATGTTGGGTGGTGACATCCAATTTCCTGCATTACTCGGTGTATTTGAAATTCATTCTCAGTAGGAAACCTGAATTTTTTTTTGTTAAATAGAGTTGAAGTATACTTACTATAGCCAGATTTCTTATTTATTTCATAATTTTTTTCTCTTCCTGGATATGGCAGGAAGTAGGTCTTGTTTTTCTTTTTCAATGTGTATTGTACCTTTTCTGCAGGTTAAACCACAATGACTGGATTAAGCAGTATGAAACACTAGCCGAAATGGTAGTTCCAAGGTCTAGCAAGTAAGTAGTAGTCTTTGTAAAACCATTTGTTTCCTAGAATTCCTTTTAGAGTTTGAATGTTGGCTTAGGAAATATGTTTGCTGTCTTGCCTTTGGGATAAATTAACCTCATGAGTGAATTCTGTGAACTCTAGTTGCAATAATTTTAGACCTAGAAGAGACTTGGCACAGTCTGACAACCTCCCGTTTATAGACTTAGAATTTCGAGGCCAGTGAGGTATTAATAGTTCACCCAGAGTCACACATGTCATTTGTGGCAGGGCTAGAACTAGAACCTAGGTCTCTGGTGTGGTACTTTTTCTGCTGCACTGTGCTGCCTTTTGAAAATTCTTTATTCACTTTTGCATACCTACTATATGTCTATAATTCCTCATTTTACTTGCCAAAGGAAGTGTACCAGAATGGCTACTGGACTGCCGTGTTGATCTCCAAATGTTCACCATCACTTTGAGCTTAGATTTTACCTAATCTGTACGTTCCTTTTATTAAAAAAACAAAAAAAACCAACCCTGTTTTTACTAAGCACTTTTTAAATTTATGGATTTAACATGCATTATCTAATTTGAAATTTAAAACAAGTCTGTGAAGAAGTATGGAGTATGGGCAGTTATCATTCTTGTTCTAATAGAAGAAGTCAAAATAGTTGCCTGAGGCATATGGCTGTGTAAAGTGTCCAGTGGCAGTTAGGGGTAGAACTGAAATCTTTCAGCTCCAGGTCCTGTACCCTTTTAATACTATTCCATGTCATTTTTTCATCTTCTGCCATTGCCACACCAGGTGTTCTTTGAGAAAATATAAATACAATGTATCTCTACCCCAAATGATTCATATATATAGATATAGATATAGATATAGATATAGATATGCTTCAAGGGGAGGAGGCAGCAGTGTGGAAGATATAGGAGGCAATAAAGAAGTGGAATTAGTCAGGTCAGGCACATGAAATATTTTCTTTTTCAGAGTCATTTTGTCATATGGGAGGTAGCTTAGTATAATGGAAAGAGTTCTGGACCCAGGAATCTGAGTTCTGTTGCCGGTTCTGTTACTGGTAGAGTCTGTCACCTGTAGGGTCTGTCACTGGTAGGGTCTGTCACTGGTAGGGTTGTGACTGCAGGTTGTCTAAGTTTTTGGTGTTTTGAACAAAGAATTGAACAACATGCCCAGCAAAGCAAAGAAAGAATGAAGCAACAAAAGAACAAAAGCAGGGATTTACTGAAAATGAAAGAAAGTACACTCCACAGTGTGGGAGCGGACCTGAGCCGCGGCTCAAGGGCCCAGATACAGAATCTTCTTGGGTCCAAATAATGGCTACAAGTTTCCCATTGGCCACTGCATGCTTACCTCATGTAAATGAAGTGGTAGCCCACAGTCAGTCCTATTGGTTGCAGAAAGCAGCCAACCAGAGGCTGAAGTGCAGTTACAAAGGTCACACTCCTGTGCAAACCAGTCAGAGGCTAGGGTGAAGTTACAAAGTTATACTTCTGTGAAAATGAAAACTCATTTGGCAATCAGTCTAATTTGTTGCAGACAGCCAGTTTCCCATCTGCCATGCAGGAAAAGTCAAAGGGAGTAGCCTCTGGTCCTTTTGTTACTTAGGCATGGAAAGTTAGGGTTTTCCTTTCAATTTAGTTCTAGGAAGTCGGGGTGAAACAGCCTTAGGTTCCCTGCCTCCAGACTCTATTCTCCTGCCTCAGTTCTGCTACCAACTTGCTGTGTGACCTGGGGTAAGTCTTTTAACTTCTCTGGGCCTCATTGCCTCATTTTCTTTGTCAGTAAATGAGCATAGCACCTTCCTTGTATATATTATGAAGTTATTTTAAGGCTTAATGGAGTATTCAAAATACAAGGTAATGTTACTGTATTTTCACAAATGTTGATCTTTTGAGAACTAAACAACAAACTTGGGCTCGTGATGGATTTTTTTTTTTTCATTTGAGGGAATACCTTTCATTCATACCGGCTCTTCACATGGTAAACTGAAGACTACAGTTGTGTCTTGATATTAGTTTCTCACTTAGGCTGTTGATACTGACAGATCTGTAGGGCATTAAAGCCATAGAGGTTGACTCTGTGTGTAGGAGGTGGGTAGAGGAGGAGAGTGAAGAGCCGGTGCATACAGAATGTCCTCCAGAGGTGGACATACGCCAAGCCAGATGTCTGGGGGGTGGTGTGTAGGCTTATTAAGTAAGCTCAGCTTTACTCTGATAGGATAACTTAAATATTTCATCAGAAATTTACATGTTTGGTGGTCACTTTAGTAGTTTAAGGGGAAGATTTCAGGTAGGGAACAGTTTAATGCAGTCAAGACTCATTTGCAAATGATTTATAAGTGCACACTAACCTTCTGAGAGCTCCAAGCCTTTCCTTGCTCAGTGAAAACATCTGTTCTACCTATTTCTCAGTTCAAAGTACATTTGGAATCACTGACTCAAAGACTTACCTGTTTAAATTTAGTTAGAGAGGACATGACACTAGCCCAAATAGCACCATGAAGAGGATGTGCAGTTCATGCAGGAGCAGATAGGCCTTTTTGAGTGAGCCTGAAATTTTGTCTGCTATTTAGGAAAGATCTCAATGACTTGATGCTGAATTTTTGGCTTATTGCGATCAACATTTTTGAGTGGTTACTATGAGCTAGTTATTGTTCTATGTGCTTTACACAAATTAAGTCAATTAATTACAGATAGTAACATTACTTTTTGGAATGATAACTTGAGTGATTATTCTTGGAAGCAATGAAGATGAAAGTGGAATTTTGAGGTAGAATAGATTGAAAAATATTCTCTGTAATATTCAATCTAATATTTTTCAATCTATTCTAACTGTCCTCAAACCTGAAAGAATGTAAAAATTCACAAAATATAGTTATTTGTAAAATATTCAACATCAGCCTGTGGTCAGATGTCCACAATTTCATACAGTTAAATCTACTCTTCCCACTCCCACCAGACCTATTGCCACTGTTCCAGCTCTGACTCCCTCGTCCCTTGCCTGGACCGTGGTAATTGACCTTAGCGGTCTCCTTTTCTCCGGTATTTTCTCCTCTCATCAGTCTTCCACATTGCTGCCATTTTCATCTTTGTAACATACAGATCTGTTACTTCCCTGTCTAAAACCCTGCTTGTCCCTCCCCTCAACACACACACGCACACACACACACACACACACACACCCCTATACACCTTTCTTGTAGCCTATACTCCAGATACACACACACACACACACCCCCTACACACCTTTCTTGTAGCCTATACTCCAGATACACACACACACACACACACCCCTTTCTTGTACCCTATACTCCAGATACACACACACACACACTCACACACTCACACTCACACTCTCTCTCTTCCAGGCTGGAGTGCAGAGGAGTGATCTCCACTTATCATAACCTCTGGGTTCAAGCGAATCTCCTCAGCCTTCCAGGTAGCTGGAAATACAGGCATGTGCCACCACAATCGGCTAATTTTTGTATTTTTGGTAGAGACGGGGTTTCACTATGTTGGCCAAGCTGGTCTTGAACTCCTGACCTCGAGTGATCCGCCCGTCTCAGCCTCCCAAAGTGCTGGAATTACAGGTGTGAGCCACCATGGCCAGCCCCATCTGTACTTATTTTTGGCATTTCCTCAAATGCACCATGCTGTTCCGTTTCTGTGTTTATTTGCATATGGGGTTCGGTCTGGAACGTTCTTCTCTTTTTTGCCTTTCTTTCAAACTTCCACCTGGTATCACCTCTTTGGTGAAACTCCTTTGAATCCCTTCAGATAAAGTTACTAATTTCCCAGTGTATCACATATATTTTCTATTACAGCACTTACAGCTCTGTATTGCAGTTACCTGTTTATGTCTGTTTCCTTTACTAAACCCATACCTTGAGATTGGGAAATGCTGTCTTAGTTTTATACTAATATCTAGCAAGTGCTTGCATTACAGAGTCTCTGTACATGTTAAATGACTAAAAGTCCATTATAGTAATGACTTGTGATTTATTTTTTATACAGCTTTAAGAAATACCGTTCCATAGGAGAAAGAGGGAAAGCAAGTGGCGTTTATTTTTTCTTAACAATGTGGCATAGTAGGATTTAGTTACAAGATAAGATGGAAGTTTTATCTTGGCCCTTGTCACCATCGGGATTTTGAGTAAGCCACAGGAATTTGCTATGTCCCAGATATCTGCACAATAGGTAGGAACCTGCTTAATAGGTAACCTGCTCATCAGCACAGGGCCATGTCAAGCACCAAATGCTTTTGGAAGGTTTTTCAAAAACAGTCAAGTATTGGATAAGTTTAAAAGATTAATATGATAATGGCATAACATTATTTGTGGCTCTGAAATAGCTTGTCAAGTTAGATTTGGATTTGTTTTGATCTCAGGCAGTTCACACATCACTGAGTAAATCTTGGCAAAAGCAGAAGATCCTTAAAAGGTTTTTTTTTTAATCAAGCTCTGTCCACTTGGTAGCTGCTTTCATTTGCTTTGATGGGCACCAGGAGCAAGGACTAAGGGTAATTGTTTTGAGAAGACACAATTTAACGGGAGCTTTCAATGTTCTAAATCCAGAGTAGTTGAGTTTTCTCTGCATGTCAGCGATTACAGTGATTAGTACTCCCAGAGGTGTATGCTGATCATACGCTACGGAGGTGGTCCCGCTGGCTGGCTCACCAGGAGCGGGGTAGATTCAGTACTTAAAGCCATTCTATGATTAAACACTGTAGTTGCCTCCTGAATTTACTTGGCTAACCAGGTGGTTCTTAGGCATCAGGAAAAACTACACATGCTTTTTGTAAAATTTTAATATAATATCTTTAAATTCCACAAGCATTCCTCTGTTTTGTAAAACTTATTTTTTCTGATTTCACAAATACGACATTGTAAATAAAAACTAAACACTAAAAAAAAAAGAAAACCAACAGCAGGGCACAAGGACACTTTTGGTAGTGATGGCCGTGTTTATTGTCTAGATTGCGGTGACGGTTTCATGCGTATGTCCACACTTTGGATTATAGACATTAAATGAGTACAGTTTTTTTGGTATAACGATTATATTTCAGTAAAGCTGGTTAAAAAACACTAAACATTAGAAGACCTCCAATATGTGAAAGATAGAAAAGGGGAAGAGACTCCTCTCAGTAACATCCCCCTGCCCCAAGGTTATCACTGTGGAGCAGTTGCTGTGCAGCCTCGGCTTCTATACAGGAGGCACTAGAGGTAAATTCCCAAAGCCTAATTTGGACCGTACTATACACAAACTGTACCATTCACCTTTCAAACAGTGGACTTTCCCCCAAGGTATTACAGATTTATATGACTACTAAAATTTCCTGGCAGTTGTGTCTGGAAAGGTCTTTCCAGTGATGTCCATGGAGCTGTGACTAAATCGAAGTTCTGACCTCATTGGGCTTTTAGAAAAAGCCTAAAATGGAGCCATGAGGTGCACACAAGTGCATTTATTCAGAGATTATTTAGACAGTTGTGTTTGTCATTTTTTTTTTTTTTTTTGACAGGGTCTTACTCTGTCACCCAGGCTGGAGTATAGTGGCGCAATCTCAGTTCACTGCAGCCTCAACCTCCCCAGCTCAAGTGATCCTCCCACGTCAGCCTCCTGAGTAGCTAGGACTACAGGCGTGTACCTTCACGCCCAGGTAGTTTTTGTATTTTTCATACAGACAGGGTCTTGCCACGTTGCCCAGTCCAGTCTCGAAGTTCTGAGCTCAAGCAATCACCCGTGTCAACCTCCTAAAGTTTTGGGATTATAGACATGAGCCACCACATCCAGCCTGTCAGTTTTTGATTGAGAGGTGTCATGGGAGCAAAGGAAAGATCCAAGGTTTGAGGTACTGGTAATGCAGAGAGGCTAGGCTGGGCCTCAGTGGGGCTGAGTTGGCCTGGAGAAAGGAAGAATTAGGCTTCCAGAAAAGAAGAGAGCGTACTTATCAAGGAGACACTGGAAACACACTAGCCTGGCGCTGATAGTGATTGAAAAGTGTGATTCTTACCATTTGGATGCTTTACTGGAGTTAATGTCTAATTTTGTTGGTTAGTAAGAAATAAATGTAATTAGACTGTTAAGGTAGCTTAAGCAAAATATATCATAAACGTTCAGTATCTTCAGTGTTTGAGGCAATCCAGATTGAAAAGCATTGAGGTGATTTGGGAAGAGCCATTATACCCCACTTTTCTCTTCCACCTGTTTCTGAATTTTGCCCTTAATATGAAAGACAGCAATATGTATAAATCTTTAAATGGACTTTTTTTTTTTCATAGTGTTCTCTCAGAGGACCAAGATAGTTACCTGTGTAATGTCACCTTGTTTAGGAAGGCAGTTGATGACTTCAGACACAAAGCCAGGGAAAACAAGTAAGATTATTATTATTTTTTGTTTATTTACTTTGTTACATCAGCTATATATAACATGAACAGTTTTGTTTTTTTTCCCCAAATTTAGATTCATTGTTCGTGACTTCCAGTATAACGAAGAGGAGATGAAAGCAGATAAAGAAGAAATGAACAGGCTTTCTACTGATAAGAAAAAACAATTTGTATGTGTTTTTAATATTTAGTATTATCCGATTAAGCAGAGGAAAAAGTGATATTGCTTTCCTTTGATTTAAAAGAAAGTAAAAATCTGCTTTGGTTTTAAGACATTTGATTTTAGTTTTTTTTAAATTGAATGGTTAGAATGAATTTCTTCTAAAGCTTAGCTATTCTAAAGATAACTATTCTGTCTATTTAAGATAGACCTAAGCTTCTTCTAGGTCTGTCTTAAATAGATAGAATAGTTATTGTAAGACACATACTTAAAAAGAAATTACTCCACCTAAATCCGTATCAGATACCAATTTTAAATGCAGTATTCTGGTTAATGTCCTTGTAGGTGAAGGGCGATTTTAGTTAAGTAACAAAGTTCTTTGCAGTAAGAATTTTCACTTTCTTGAGGCCGATTTTTTTCATGCCTCAATCTGTTATTGAAGCAGTTTGTATTGAAACTGTTGGAGAATTGGTGTGTTCTAGGTGAATGAGAAATGCGTGGGATTGTGAAAATGGAAGATGGTATTAACTTGCCGTCTTCAAGGGTGAGATTACTGTGAAGACTAAAAGCTTGTTGGGAAAGGGAAATATAATGAGTAAAAATGTGTTTCTCTTAATAATATGAGAGGAAATAAAGGGGAAATATTGAAAATTAGTTCCAAGTACTTTTTAAGCCGTATCATATCAACTAGGAGGAAATGAATTCTAACCAAGTAATGTCCAAAATAACCAGCTTTTTAGGGAAAACCTAAAATCTTTTTAAAGAATAGCTAGTTCGACCACAGATGTTCACTGTTCTGCTCTCCTTTTTGCTTAAATTAATTGGTTGGTACATCCTAACGAGCCTAATAATGTTATCCAAGTAAGTGTTAGCAGAATTGATAATGTATGTCTTTTAACTATGGAAAGAGGAGGTATTTGAAATCTGTTTAATCCTACAAAATATTTGAAGTGTAGAAAGAACTTACACTACATAATTTAGAATGTAGAGAGGTTTTAGATATCCAGACCAACTCCCTTTTTTTACAGATGGAAAAGCTAAGAGCTAGGGCTGTTAAATGGCTTGCCTACATAACCGTATCTTTGTTACTGAGAAGTTGTTTGTAAGTTGAATTGCATTTTAAATGTGTTAAATGTTTTAGAGTGTTGTGTAGTAAATTCAGATCTTTATATTTTGATTTTCAACCCTAAGGCATTTCTGTATTTTGTACCAGTTTAAACTACTCTGATTGAAATATATGCCTTTTTCTGTGCTAGTGAATTGGTTCAGTGCTTTTTAGTGTCTGTTGAGATCAGCCAGTAGTGGCTAACCATATTATAATCTAATTGAAGGTGAAGTATCTGAGATAATGAGAATAATAGATATGTAGAAAGTGAATTTTGTGACTTAATTCTTCTATAGGTTCCTAATAGGTAGTCACTTTTAAAAAAAATATTTGGTCTATTTAATTTCTATTTCTAAGACCAAATTTGTGGTAATTTTTTTCTCCTTTTATAGGGACCACTTGTACGGTGGCTGAAAGTGAATTTTAGTGAAGCGTTTATTGCATGGATTCACGTGAAAGCATTACGGGTGTTTGTTGAGTCTGTTTTAAGGTAAAGAAAGTTAACTGCCAAACTTGGAACTTAAGAGTTCGTAGATTCCTTACATTATACAGTCCAGCATTAGGAAATTGGTTTGGAGAAACCAAAGGGCCAATCGTAAGACAGAGGTTGTCTGTATCACACAGCTTATGAAATGCATGTTAGTCTTGTTCTTTAACAGCAGGTTTAGAAAAGAGATTAATGCTGCTGTATCCTCAGCAGTAATCTCTTGTGTAGTTACTCAAGTTAAAAGTAGATTAAATATTAGCCAGTATTTGTTTAAAAGGAAGATCTTTCAGATGTTTTTACATGTCACTGGATACATAGGATACTAACGACTTACTGAAATCATTTTGTGTTAACCTAAACTATCTTAATATTTTGAGATACTTAAAAAATCATATTCTGGTCCTATGTGTGTGTTACTCATATTAGAAATAGTTTTAAAAAACCCAGAACTTATATATAACCATGCTTACTATTTTTATGTTTCCTCAAATTTTCAAAGTAGATGTGGGTAAGCTCATGCTGTTACCATAAAAGTATTTACTAACCCTACTATAATTATTTCCTGAGGATATTCATATATTACCTTAAAAATTGAATAGTAATTGAAGTTATTCCTAGTAATTGGCTCATTTTCAAGAGAGATTTCTAGTGGACAGTGAGGACCAAAGGTTTGTGTTTCTATTTATATTAACATTTTTTTTGTATATTAAAGTTTCTATATATATTAGTTGAACTTGTAAAAGTAAAGTTAGATATACTCTCCCTGTTAACCATGATTAAAGAGTATGAGAATATATGCTTTGATAAGAAAGTCTCTTTACATATTTGCTTCTGTGGCATACTGTTATTTCTGCTCCTTTGTAAGGTACGGCTTGCCAGTGAACTTCCAAGCAATGCTCCTTCAGCCCAATAAGAAAACTATGAAGAAACTGAGAGAAGTATTACATGAATTGTATAAACATCTAGACAGCAGTGCAGCAGCTATTATTGATGTAAGTATTATATTATCGAGTATATATATTAAGCATATATTATTGGATAGCCCAGCAGAGTAAGAATTGAAATGAATTTCAGAAAAAAATGATTGAAAGATGTTAGACAGAAAAGGGAGAGTAAATATGATACTTAATGATTTTTTATTACTTTGAGGTTCTCAATTTGTTGTATAAACATAGTAATTTACATTGTTGACCTGTTTTATGCTAATTATAGCTGTGTTTTACTTCTTGGCGTTTCTACAAGCTGATAATTATCTTGCTGTGTATCAGATGTTTATAGCTGCAGAAATACAGAAACCAGTGGATAGTAGTTATTTACAAAAACTAAATTGCAGAGAGGCAGAAAATAAACAGTTATTTTAATTTTATTTGGTAGAAGCGAGAGCGTCAATAGATGAGTATTTTCAAGGTAGGTATCATTTTTCTAAAATGGTATTGCTGGGTATGGTGGCACATGCCTGTAGTCCCAGCTACTCAGGAGGCTGAGGCGGGAGGATTGCTTGAGCCCAGGCCTTCAAGACTAACCTGGGTAACAGAACAAGACCCCATCTCAAAAAAAGAAAAAAAAAAAAAAAAACAGACAAAAAAAAAAAAAAAATATATATATATATGTGTTTATATCTTCTTTTAAACAAAAGTGTTACCTTTAAACAAAAGAAGATATAAACTGAGTTACTTGTGTTTTTTTGTTGTTGTTGCTGTTTAAAATTGTAGTGGGCTTTTATTTTATATTTTTGGTTTCAAATATCTTGCTGACTTTTTTTCTCTTTAAAAAGTTTAGGGTGGGTGGTAGTATCTCACATAGGCATTAAACAGTTTATCTTGATAGAAGGAAATGTAGGAAATGACTTGCTACACTTTTGTGGAATTGTGGATAAATAAGAGGTCTAACTATTTGATACACAAATGTTCTACCAGTAAGTTCTTGTAACATGCATATATAGTAAGTGTTATATCCTTGCATGCTTTTTGTTTTGAGATCAGGTCTTGCTCTGTTGCTCAAGCTAGAATGCAGTGGCATGATTATGGCTCACTGCAGCCTCAACGTTTGTGCTCAAGTGATCCTCCCACCTCACCCTCCCAAGTAGTTGGGACTATAGGCACGCACCACCACGCCTGGTTAATGTTTTTATTTTTATTTTTTGTAGAGATGGGGTCTTACTATGTTGCCCAGACTCATCCTGAGCTTAAGGCCTTGGCCTCCCAAAGTGCTGAGATTATAGAATAAGTGTTGCTTTTAAATCATACTTGCTTTATTTTTACTCCACCCTTTGTAAACTTTGTATTCCATAAATTCGGTATTCTAGGCCCAAGATTTAAAAAGTAAATTTTTACAGTGTACATAAAAAAGGTTGGTGGGATCATGCTGAATACATATGCAGGCTTTGCAGTCAGAATGCTTGAACCTGGCTTTACCACTCACTCTCTGTGTTTCCTGGGACAAGTCAGTCTTTCAGAGATTGTTTCCTCATTTGCAAAATGGGAATAATAATGTCTAACTCAGATAAATTAGCCTCAAGTGCATACATTTAGCCCAGAGTAGGTGTTCAATAAAAAGGTAAATGTTAATACTTGCTTTCTTTTTTGAATTCTGTAAATACATAATTGGATAATTATCTATTTTTCCATAGGCTCCTATGGATATTCCAGGTTTAAACCTGAGTCAGCAAGAATACTACCCCTATGTGTACTACAAGATTGATTGCAACTTGCTGGAATTTAAGTAAAAATGGCCTCCTCCCCAGACAATCCTGTCCTTGTGTTGGTGTGTGCTAACAGAAATCAGTTGCAGTATGGTCGTACTTTCAGCTCTAGTATCCTTTGCTTGCTTCCTACCCCCCTTTCCTAGGTGAATTCTCCCACAGAGTGGTCTGTATCTCAGCGTTTTCTTTTTAACGGAAAAAAATATAAACAATATATATATATATTGTTTCTTCTTATTGATCAGGTCTGTAAATGTGTACTAAAAAAAAATCAGAGTTTATTTATAAACAGAATAGTTTATTTAAAGAGAAGGTCTTTTCCTTATTGATATCATGGTATGCATTAATTCCGTTTGTTACTATTGTGCACAAAAGCCTTGTTTACAAGGGAATGGTGTAAACATTTATACTGTTTTGTTCACTGTGTTTAGTAGACATAACTGTTGAATAGTTATTGAATCGTGATGTAAAGAATATGTGACAATATGCAGGTCTGGGCTTTCTGAATGTTTCAAATTTCCATCAATGAGCACTGTCAACACCCACAGGAGAGAATAAAATACCTGTGCAAAGGTGTATTGTGGTGTGTGTAACTTAAGATTACAGTTCAGTTTGAGAGTTTAATAAATGATGTCATAGCTAACTTGCTATGCTGCTTCCAGGATTTTGTTATATGCTGAGGTGTAACCATTTGTGTTGTCTGACTTTTGTATGATTTAATTGAGCCAAATTTGGGTCAGAACACAAATTTGAAGATTATTTTTCAATATATGATGGGTATTTACATTTGAACACTAGACTTTTAGTTCTCTCAAATAATGAAGAAGTAGGGCCAGTTTTGGATAAAGTCTAGCAGAACTATGCAGCTTTAGTCATTTGTTTTGTCTAAGTCTGTATTTTACATGTTTTCTTCTTAAGATCCATAATTTTGGCATTTATGTCATTTATGACATAGTCTGAAAATAGAGACATTGTTGGCCTTTAGTCTCAGAAATGAATGACTTAGTTTAGTGTCCTGAAAGAGCTTTTAAAAGAATTTTGTGGCAATGCTCTTCCCTTACTGTGCACTCACAGGTTTACAAATGGGAAAAAGAAGTTTACATTTCAATTTAGGGGCATCTCTAAGCTATGCTATTCCCTTTAGAAAATTCACCTCCAAAATTTTTTATTTCAACATTTAATATTATTTCATAAATAACTTCAGACAAATACAGATGTCCACAATGTAGAACATGAGAGACCCCCTCCCTCAACTTCCACCTCCCAAGGGAAGTTTATATATTTTTCTAGGTCCTTTTCTATCTTTACATCTTTCTCTCTCTCTCTCTCTCTCTCTCTCTCTCTCTCTCTCTCTCTCTCTCTTCTCTCTCACATATACATACACAGAATTTATTTTTAATAAAACAGGATTATACTACACGCATCCTGTCACTTGCTTTTTTTGCTTAACAGTATGCTTAAGATAATCTTTTGTGTCAGTGAAGCTAGAGCTACCCCATTCTTTTAACCGGCTGCATGGTATTCCGTCGAGTGCCACCAGCCAAGTGATAGTCTGCTTGTTTTTAGTTTTTGCTCTTAACAAACACTGCTGCAGTCAGGATCCTTGCACAGATTTCTTTGTATACTTGTATTAGTATTTCTGTGAGATCCCAGAAGTAGAGTTTGTAGGGTCATAGGTTATGTACGTTTAAGTTTTTGACACTCACGGCCAAGTCATCTGTCAGAATTCTAAACTAAAGACATGTTTGGAGTGTGGATTTATCTTCAGTTTTTCCTTGGACAAGAGGAAGCTGTGAAAAATTTTGATATCAGAAAATTCTGGTTTTTCGTTCTTCTTCTGCACGTTCTTTGAGTCTTAGTATTTGTAACATGGGGCTACTCTGTCTATCATAGGGCGGTATGTTTTGACAATAAATTGACTTTTAAGAAAAGCTTGTCACTAACCCGAAGCTCAGCCACACAGTGACTTTTAAGGTTTTAGACTTTACTGTGGTTCTCATGAGAATAGGTAGAGACTACGTAAGGTTTAAATCCCAGCATATGTTTGAAACTACGGGACTTTCACTGTGATTTCCACCAGGGAAATTATAGCAGAGTGGCTGAGCTTGTGTTCTGAGGCCAGGCCCCAGCTCTGCTGCTGATGAGCTGTGTGGTCCTGGGCAGAGTGATCTCTGATTTCCAGTCCCTCCTCTTGAAAATGGGCATGATTAGAATGCCCACCTCATTAGGGACATTGAGGTGAGTCAGTGCGATTCCACGTGCCAGGAAGTGCTGCGAGTGGTGCCTGGTGAGAGCCTGGTGCAGGTACTTAGCCCTTGGGGAACACATGTATTTCCTTTTCACTGTGTTTAATTTGGGAAATTCCAGGTCCACATCATTGTGGAGTCTGAAGGTTAGAAGGAATTCATTGTGTCTAACATAACATTAGAGCAGTTTGTGTCACCGACCTCCAGTCTGTGCTGGATTATTGATATTGTTGGTGACGGTCACCATTCCTGGGAAGGGATTGTCCCAGGCCACTTGCCTTCCCGAGGAGTCTGCTGGTTCTCCTCGAGGATAGCGCTCAGATAACAGACTCATTAAACATTTACTGAGCATCTGTCAGGGACCATTCACAGCCTCATCATCCTCTCAGCCCCTCCCTGTGTTGTTATGGTGGGAGGACTGGCGGTCCCATTTTAATGTATGGAGACTTAAGGTCAAAGAAGTGAATTCTTTGTTGAGTCACAAATTTTGAGCCAGTCAGAATTTGAACCTAAGGTTTCTGACTGCTGGGTATCATGCTTCCCTACCTGCACTCACTGTTGTGTGAATGAGCCAGACACATTCCTTAACCTGAGTCCCTAGATGGACAATGGCATAGGAAAGATACTAGATATGGAGAATCAGATGTTAACTTGTGTTGCTATTTGTTTTTTGTTTTGTTTTGTTTTGTTTTGTTTTTGTTTTTGAGACAAGGTCTCGCTCTGTCACCCAGGGTGGAGTGCAGTGGCACGATCAGGGCTTACTGCATCCTCAGCCTCGACTTCCCGGGCTCAAGCAATCCTCCGACCTCAGCCCCCCAAGCAGCTGGGCCTACAGGTGTGTGCTACCACGCCTGGCCAATTCTTTTGAATTTTAGCACAGATGAGGTCTCAATATGTTGCTTGGGCTGGTCTCGAACTCCTGAGCTCAAGGGATCCTCCCGTCTCAGCCTCCCAAAGTGCTGGAATTACAAACAAGTGTGAGCCATTGCACCTGGCCTGTGTTGCTATTATATTTAATAAGAACCCAGGAGTCCAGAACACTTCATCTGTGATGGGTTAGGTAATGTGTCTAGTTGTTTGCATGCTAATTTCAGTAGCCTCAGTTATTCAACCTAGGAGATTTTTCTACCTCTCATACTACCCTGCTGAAGTTGTTCTTCAGCAGAAAATCTTTGTGGAACATAGTCCAGCTTTTTGAATGAGTACATATCCAGCAGTACCTTTAAAGTAATGCTTTGTACACAAATTCTAGCAAATGTGAATCTTTATTTGCTCTTACTTCAAAATTAAATAGTACCAAATGTTGGAAATAAAATAAAAGACATTGGTCTAGATAGGAGGTTTTTCTCCTTCATTCTCAGCTGTCCTTTAAGAAGAAATCAAAGTAGCATATGCACAAGTTTAAAAACCACATACAAATGCTTTAGAACAGCTTATAACGAAAACCTTGCCTGCCTTTATAAAAAATGTGATTATCTTCTTCTGTTAACGTCAATAAAAGATGGTTTGTCCTAGAAGGTCTATAACTGGTATTATTTTCTAGATGAAACCTAGCAAAAGCTTTCCTAATTTAGTACTTATCTCTAAATTGATGTTCACCCATTTCAATATTGTAGTCTTATTCATGGTCTTTATTTTTCTAGCATAGATAACAATTGATGCTTTAGATTCATATATGCAGGTAATTCTTGCTTTCTAAAAAAAAGGAATATGGCGCATTGGAACTATTTTATTCACTAACGGATTTACCCTTAGAGTATTTTTTGATCTGAGCTGATGGCTTGTGAGAGAAAAAGGCAGCAGAGTAAAGCTGTGGAAGCCATGAACAGTGAGAGACTGCCTCCTGGCCTTGTTGCTTCTGCAGAAGATGAAACTGAGGAGAAACAAGACAATATCCTTCACACCAGGAATGGTCAAGATAATGCAAGAAGAAAAAAGCTTTAAAACAAATCAGAAGGCAGTCAGCCAACACGAAGGGGGGACATTCCTTCCCCTGGCAGTTGCTCAAAACTGAAATTGGTTATTATGTACACCGGGGCTTGTACTTGGGGAATTTAATAAAAAATGCTCATTACCAAACTCCATAGAGGTGTGGTTTAAAATCTTAAATAGATCTGAGGAATCGTCTGCAATTTTAAACAAATACCCAGGAGAATCAGAGGCTAGGGATTAATCAATTATAATCTGATGCTACCTTTTAATGATTCTTCTTCTGAACCCTCAGATTGGGGTGTTGATTTAGAATTTGTAAGCATCTTGAGGTCTCATTCAAATAGTGATTCCTCTCTATTTACAGAGACCACACTTACTAGAATAATTGTGGGTAAATCAGATTTTCCTACTGTCACTTGAGGAAATAGTCCACAGTGTTAAATCAGAACTGGAGAGTTCTGTCTCAGCAGAAATTGATCAATAAAGATGTTTTTTTGCCCTTGAAAGGCCATAGAATATCAAGCTGAAATTTGCAAAAACTCTAAAATGATCAAGGTCACATTTTCATCTTTTAATTGAGAACTCATTCTGGATACGATTTATCACTGCTTGGAAAGTGTAAAAAGGAACAACCAAAACAGACTTTGAAAGAATGGTTTCTGTGAGGAAGCCCCCCCTCTCCCCCAGGAAAGGGCTGTTAAGATGAAAGTGAAAAAAGGAGTTGGAGGCAGCAAAGGTTATTGTTGGTGTTGGACAAAGGAAGGAATAAACTGTATGATGCCACCTTGAACTTGAAAGTCGTTTGTTTTTTAACCAGAAGATGAAATATTTAGAATATCAAATCCCAAGAGCAGCTTTTATTTACTTTGTTATTTCCTAGGTATGTGGATGACTTCACCACATAGTCCTGTGACAAATTTACTTTTCACGACACAACTTGTCATATTTTGTATAAACTATTTAGATACATGTTTGGGCTGTTTCTTAGAGTGCTTTATAGGTCAGTACAGGTTTCATGCGTTGTTAGAAGCATAAAGACACTTGTTTTTTAAATAGAAATTGTGACTACCCAGGTACCATATTTTACCACAAGAGGGCACTTGTGCCATTGAAAAGCAAATGGGTAGTTTCTCCACCCCTCATTTTTGGTTCTGACATGTACAGTCAGTTTAGAGAGCCTACCGTCCACTGCATTCTAGTTTAGTATATTTTGTTACAAGCGTTTATTAATATAAAGCGTTTATTACATTTATTTTGTAACAATCTAGCCTCTGTATGTGTGTATAAAACACCTTTCTGTAGACCGGTGCCAGCCAGTGATAGTTTTCACTGAAGATCAAATGAACAAGGTAAGGATATATGTATGTGTGTGCATATATACTCACTTATTCTGAAGATAGTTACTGAGTATGTGCTGTGAACCAGGCATTGTGTTAATCGCTGGGGATTGAATGCAAGCAGTCAGATGGGCACGGTGTCTACCTGCCCTGATGGAGCGTGCAGCCTGGTGATCTGGTGGCAGTCTTACTGGACAAAACACAAACCCAGTAGCCCCAAGTTAGGAAAAGGATTTTACTGATCTGTGAAATCCACAGTCTGAAAACATACTGATTTAAGGGTATCTGTCCAGAAAAGTCAACCTATGGTATCAATCAGTGAGTAAAGAATAGACTCATCTTTTTTTCACGTTTGACCACTTAGTCGGTCTGGCTTAGGACTGTCCAAAAGAATTTCCTGTGATGATGGACATTCTATAGCTGCGCTACCCAGTGTGGTTAGCCCCTAGTCATGTGTGACTGAAGATCACTTGAACTGTGGCTAGTGTGACTGAAGAACTGAATTTTTAAAATCTTCCTTTTATCTTTTGAGACAGGGTCTGGCATTGTTGCCCAGGCTGCCTTCTGGGCTCAAGCCATCCTCTCTCCGCCTTCCCAGTAGGTGGGACCACAGGCACACATCACCACATCCGGCTAATTTTTTTTTTTTTTTTTTTTTTTTTTTTTTGGTAGAAACTCCTCACCATGTTGCCCAGGCTGGTCTTGAGTTCCTAAGCTCAAGCGATTGGCCCTCCTCAGCCTCCCAAAGTGCTGGGATTACAGGCAAAACCCACCACACCTGACCAATCTTATTTAACTTAAATAGCTACATGTGGCAGGTGGTTACTGCACTGGGCATACAGGTCTAGTTGGTCACACCTGGCCAATGAGCCTTTTTGACCTTGAGTTTCTAATATACCCCATATCCTTTGGCTTTTTTGTTTGTTTCTATGATGGGAAGAGCCAGCCTTGCTTCTGTTTACTTTGCCAGATTTTAACATCCCCACAAGCTCGAGAAAGAGAGGAAAGGATTGCTCTTGGAATCGTTGATGTGCCTCAGATTGCTATGCAGGACAGCATTCTCTTTGATCACAAAAGAACTACATATACTTTGTGCATTGATGTGCGTGAGAGTAAACTGGTTGTACTGAAAGACCAAAAGCTGTTTCTGATGGGGAATATTGAATCAGCAGAATTGAAAACACAGCTGTGTGGTTCCAATGGGAATATAATTTCTTCTGTCAATCAGTGCTCACTTAGCATCCATTGTGTGCAGGGCATTCACTATTCCAGCCTCTGCAGGGAGACATCAGGGAGATGCTCACCATGTGCTTTTGAATGACATGATTTGTCTCTATTGACTGAGAAGTTTAAGAGGTTCATGAAACGTTGAAGCCATTGAGGCCTTGTTTGAGAAGTCTAGCAACTCACAGTTGTCCCTGGAAAGAGGCAAATGGGAAAGGGAGAGCCCTCTGTCAAGAGGCTTGTTTCCCATCAGTGACATGTGACATGGATTTTTACCTCCTTCTGTCAGCTGGCCACCCTCTGCCTTCAGGCTTGTGAAGCATTCTGGAATTCCCCCTCCCCATCCTGCACTCCTGGCTCTTCCTTTGCCTTGCCCACTGGCCGTATTTCTTTCCTAGTCTATTCTGACAGCCTCCTAACTGGCCACTTGTCCCCAGTCTCTGGTCACTTTCACCTCACCCTGGCTGTGGGACCAGAGGACTGGCAAGTCACTGCTCACAAATCCTGGAGAACTGCTCATTTGCCGTCAGGATAAAGTCTATGTTCAAACTGGATTTTTTCCCCCATTAGAATTGCTTCTCTATGTGTTCTCTGAAAGGAAGAACTGTTTACTATTTGTTGATTTGATGGGGACCTCTTTGGAGGAGGTATTTAGATCATAGATGGTCCTTAGGGATGCCCCAGTAGTCTCCTTTTCTACCTCCTCCCAGCAGGCCACATGGGCCAGCTTCACATCTGTGCTCTCTCAGGGTGTAATCGTGGGCAGCCTAGTATCCCAGGGTCTGAATCATCCCTTCTGTAGAAGGAAAATTAGGCTAACACTATAGGACTATTGTGAGAATGAGGATTAAATCGGAGGTCCAAATTTTCTAGCAAGGTACATGGCGCAGAGGAGAGGCTCAACATATTAACTGCTGTTCTTATGTTAGTATTATCCTTTTCCATGCTACGTGATTTGTGTTTCTTTTTTGCCTATTGCCTCATATCTTATGTGAGTTGAAATTAGTTCCCCTTTAACTGCATGTGTTTAGAAGGCAGATTCCCCCATTAAAAACCTGCCAGCATCACATGGCCAGCAAGTTCACTCCTACATGTAAACCCAAGACAACTGAAACCATATGTTCACACAAAAACCTGTACGTGAAAATTCATAACAGCATAAAAAAAACTGATGCATGACTGTATAAACAGAATCTGGTTTATTCACACAATGGAATATTATTCAGCCATAACAAGAAATGAAGTACTGACCCATGCCCCAAACATGGATGAACCTAGAAAACATCGTGCCAAGTGCAAGAAGCCAGACACAAAAGGTCACATGTGATTTCATTTATAGGAAATGTCAGGCATAGGCAAATAAATTGGTGTAGAAGAAGATTCGTGGTTGCCAGGAACCAGGATGGGAAGGGATTTGGCAGTGACTGCTAATGGATACAGGGTTTCTTTAGGGGTGATCATATTCTGGAGGTAAGATAGTGCTGACAGTTACACAACTTTATGAATACACTAAAAAACCACTGAACTGTGTACTTTAGAAGGTGAGTTTTATGGTGTATGATTTCTCAATTTAAAAAACCTAGGAATTAGCTCAAATTTTCTACAAATTCTCTTAATGCTTTGCTTATATGTTTATATCGATACAGTTTTTAAAAGTTAATTTGAATTCCCTTTTCCGAACGGTAAGGAGTTTGCCCTTTGGGGTTTCACTCCGTCCAGTGCTCTTGCTGTCGATTCTGTCCGTTTGCCTTTTTCGTTGTTTTCGTTTGTCCACTCAGCACCTCAGCTGGCCTTGGCTGCAGCCATCTGCAGTCGCCTCCTCCACTTGGGGGCTAGGTTGCAAATCTGTCCCAGAGTAGCTCATCTCACTGGTTATCACATTAGCAGTCGCTCATGTCAGCAGTTCCCGAAGAAAAGATAGCTGGCTGGCTGGCTGAAATTTTGCTGGTCTGATAATATCTTTCTGTTGTTTCAGTACATGTGTCACTGACAACTGGCTTATGTAAAAGTGCCCATAGTTCCTTTAGCCATTCACCAACCATTTGCTGAGGGTAGATCCTCATTCACTTCGTGAATAGTTAGTAATTTTTGAATACCTGGAAGCTGGGGCAGGAGCAACCAAATGAGGAAAGGGACCCTGTCTACATGGAGCTTACCTGCTGGTGGACAATACGCAATAAACAGTGAACAAGGTAAGGCTTTTCGTCCTCTGCACTTGTGAGGCCGTTAAGAACTGACCTGGGCTGGGAATGGGTAGGAAGAGCTGCCTCAGAGGGGTGTCTAGTTGTACCCAAGAAGATGACAGCCACGTGAAGACCTAGGGGAAGGAACTGGCTCAGAGACGTTGGGTAACAGAGGGTCAGCATGGCAACAGCTGAGTGAGTGAGGGGCGTGGATGTGCAGCAAATGCGCATAAGGCCGGGTCTTCCAGAACGTGGTGAAGAACTGAGACGTTTTTCTTATAACTAATAGAACCCATTTTAGAGTCTCATTTGCCTATTTCAAGGATCACCCCGGCAGTGGTCATACTTGTGTGTTTGTAACCCCAATTTCTTACTTCGTGCTTGGCACGTTCCTAGTAGGCGCGGGGTTCTGGCTCAGAACCCGGCGGATGAATTCATGGAAAATGTACTCAACCCGGAACTGTGCCGGACGGACTGCACGCGACAGTTCTCCGCAGCTTCTCACACTTTAAAAGTGTTTTGCAAACATACTGAATGCTTTCCTGCAAATGCCTGTGAAGATCCAGGCAGAATTTAGTAATTTGTAAAATTTATTAAATTCTTTTGCAACTGCCTTGATTTCTTCACAATTACCTGTTTATTAAATTGGCATTTTAAATAACATTTGAAACGTAACTGGCTGACTCCACAGCTGCAAATTAGTCACACATTAGTCTTTTGATAGTAGCCAACCTGTGACAACGCGGTTTTTTTTTTTTTGTTTTTTTGCGTGAGGGGGCGGGGCCATTCTGGTTTCCTTTTCATTTTTCCAATATGTCATATTTCTCACTTCCACTTTTCTTAGAGGGGAGGGTTGTCTTTTTGCGTTTTGAAAACTGTTGTAGTCTTGCTGAGAGACAAGAGGTGATGATCTCCACCCCGTAGTAAGTCTATCATATAAATTGTCACTGCTCTAACTTCTCTCTGTCCCTGCCTCTTAAGTCATTTAAGGTATTTGTAGCTATATTGGATTCCTTTCATTTTCCAGGGGAATTACAGCAACTTTCGAGAGACGTGAACATGGGAATATATGAATTGGTTGCTTGAGAAGTGTTAGTGTTAGTTCTGGAATGGGGGCCTGTGCCATTAGGTACTTATGCTGAAAGGAAATGTAAAATTTTCCATAGTCACAGCTTTCCAGATTTTAATTGGCTGCTTGCCCTCGCGTCAGACTTTCTTTTCTAAAATAAATGTTTTGGATGGCTCTTATCTTTACAACCAGACACACAGCTTCAGTTCCTCCTGGCTAGGAAAGTTAACTCTTCAGCTACATGGTGGTACACAATGTTGTCCCTGCTCAGCAGCTTTTGAACACTCAATTAATCCCACATTAGAGTTGCAAGCAGACGGTAACATTTATTAGATCCCTCATTTTTTTAATCCTCCCCCTTTTTTTTTTTTCTGAGATCGGGTTTTGCACTGTCACCCAGGATATAGTGCAGTGGTGCCATCATGGCTCACTACAGCCTCAACCTTTCAGGCCCAAACAGTCCTCCTGCCTCAGCCTCCTGAGTAGGTGGGACCACAGGCACACTCAGCTATTTAAAAAAGCTTTTTGTAAATTAGCCAGGCACCTGTAGTCCCTGTAGGGAGGCTGAGGCAGGAGAATCGCTTGAACCCGGGAGGTGGAGATTGCAGTGAACTGAGATCATGCCACTGCACTCCAGCCTGGGCAACAAGAGTGAAACTCCATCTCAAAAAAAATTTTTTTGTGTGTGTGTAGAGACTATGTTGCCCAGGCTGTCATTGTTTATCCATTGATTTTTTTTTTTTTTTTTTTGCCTTTTTTTCTTTTCCTGGTTTCTCCCTTGTTCTTTGCTTTGTAATTTTGGTTGGTCAAAATCTTTCTTTTAATATTTTGGTTCCTCTTCAACCTTGGGAATTCTGTTTTTATTCTTTCTTGCTCTTTCTTTTCTTCATTTCAGGACTCCTTTCCAATGAATTTGCCATTTTTTTTCCTGCAAGGATTGCAGTTTTAAAGGAAGCCCACTTGCCTGAAACTTCATGTAGCTGAACAGCTATTTCAAATAATTTATGAGGTTGAGGAAAATAAATGATAAAATCATGCAGTGAGGCAGTGTATTAGTTCTCTAAAGACAAGAGTTCAGAGTTCTGAGTTCTCTAAAGAAAAGAGTTAGTATATGAAGAGGTTTATTATAAGAAACTGGCTCACATGATTACAGAGGCTGGCAAGTCCAAAATCTGCAAAGCAGATGTAGGAAGTATAAAAGTTCCTCTTCAAAGTTTTCTTTCTTGTTAAAAAATAAATCCTTCTTGCTTTTTGTTAATAACTCATTGTTAAGCCCTAGCCTATGTATCTGTTAAACGTGCTTACAGGCATGTAGTACATTCTATGTCCTTGTACTTTAACCAAAATATTTGTGCTGGACATGCTCACAGGCATGTCCCAGCTCGCAGCCTGTGCCCTTTCCTTATTTGGACTTCCTTTTTTTAACTTGTTTAAAAAAGTTTTAAGTTGTTAGCCAGTCGGGTTTTAGCTTAAATTGTGAGATCTGGCTCCAACTAATGGAGCTCAAACACAGCAGTAAGGACAACCCCAAATGGGCAAGGAATAAACATGTATGCTTTTCCTTTGTTCATTGTACTCTTGTGGCAAGATGGCTAGCGAGGATCCCCTTCCTGCAGGAAGTAAAAATTGCCTCGCTGAGCGATCCTTTGTCTCAGTGCTAATTTTTCTTTGCAGCACAGAGCATCTGTTTCCAACAGCAGATGTCCCTGTTTAAGTCTGAAGGGTGGAAGCTGCTATAGAACCCGGAAGAGCCGATGTCCCAGTGTGAAGGCATCAGGCAGGAGAGTTCAGTCTTACCAGGGTGAGTCTTTCGTTCTATTCAGGCCTCAGCTGATTGGGTGTCTGCTTTACTCATGATAACTAATTTAAATGTGAATCTCATGTAAAACACTGGTATGGTTTGGCTGTGAACCCCTCCAAATCTCACCTTGAATTGTAGGTCCCATAATTCCTTTGTGTTGTGGGAGGGACCCAGTGGGAGATAATTGAATCATGAGGGCGGTTTCCCCCATACTGTTCTTGTGGTAGTGAATAAGTCTCACGAGGTCCGATGGCTTTATGAGGGGGAAACCCCTTTCACTTGGCTCTCATTCTTCTTGTCTGCTACCATGTGAGATGTACCTTTCACCTTCCACAATGATTGTGAAGCCTCCCCAGCCACGTGAAACTGTGAGTTTATTAAACCTCTTTCTTTTGTAAATTGCTTAGTCTTGGGTATGTCTTTATCAGCAGTGTGAAAACAGTCTAATACATCATCACAAAAACACCCAGAATAATGTTTGTCTGACCATCTGGGCACCCTGAGGCCCTGTCAACTTGATGCATAAAATGAACATCTCAGGCAGCTCTTGCTTTCTCAGTTACAACAGGCACCAATTCTGGCCTCGGGGTTATTTGTTGTTTGATATATCCACAAATTAAACCCAAAGAAAAGAAAAAGGCCTGAAATCTCAATTCCTAACTGTGGCATTATTTTTTACATTTATACCACTCTGATGCCTTTTCGCCACATTTTGTATGCATTCTTTTTTACTGGTCTCTGGTCATCCATCTCCCATTCCTTGCAAGAATTGTTCCAAATCTTCTCCCCTTTTCACGGGGTTCCTTCCCGAACTCCAACCCCTTTATGGTCTGCTTAAGATCTGGCCTCTTCCCCGCTAGGAGAGGTTGGTTACCTTGCTAAGGTCACACAGCTGCTTTATGGTAAGACTGAGATTTAATTTGAAGCAGTTGGTCTTGGTAGTCGTGGGAGCCAGCTGGGTGCTGGGTGCTAGGCACTGCGACGTGCTAAACAGCCCAGACTTCCCCATGTGGGTCCTCCTCATGCTGGGAGGGTGTGCCCTTTCCAGCCAACATGCCCTGCCCCTTCTGCATGCCACGCTCTGCTCCGATCTTCCACACAGCACCTGTACCCCTGCACACAGGCCTTTGGCACTTTGTTTGCTCCTATAAGTTTCTTCTCTTTTCTGTTTATTTCCCTCCTTTTTATTTTCATTATATAAATACAGTTCTGTTTCTTTCATTAAAAAAAAAACCTCTCCCACCAGGCAGGATGGCTCATGCCTATAATCTTAGTACTTTGGGAGGCTGAGGTGGGAGGATTGCTTGAGCCCAGGAGTTCAAGATCAGTCTGAGCAACATAATGAGACCCCCATCTCTAAAAAAAAAACCCAAAAAAATAGCTAGGCATAACTGTAGTCCCAGCGACTCAAGAGGCTGAGATAGGAGGATGGCTTGCCCAGGAGGTTGAGGCTGCAGTGAGCTGGCATCACCAACTGCATTCCAGCCTGGGCAACAGAACCAGACCCTGTCTCAAAAAAAAAAAAAAAGAAAAAAAAGACAAACCTTTTATTTGATCCCCTGTGTCCCTTTCATTTGTGGGATTACCTGTCTTTTCCTTTCCCCTCCACATTCTTTATTCTTTTTACCTCCAAAGAGGCCCTCCACCTGCATTACATGCCTTGCCCTGCTAATATGTACTAGTGCTATATATGCTTGATTGTAAGTTGTACGTAAATGTTTTATTGTGCATTAAGGTCCATTTCCCCATGCATATACACATGTACATTGCACTAATTACAATGCACAGCATGTTATATTGTAAGATTACATAAAATAGATTCAACACATGGATATTGTCCAGTACATTAATTCCTTTATTTTACATAGGACATAATATCACTGATTATACATGGCACATTAAGTCAAATCAATCCTCAATAACGTGCTTATCACCTCCAGTAAAATTTCTTTGCCACCAAGCTTTGAGAAACCAGCAACCTGCTCTGTAAATGTCCTTCTTGCTTTAGGCCCATAAAACTTGGGGGCTTCTAGACTTGAAACTATACCTGGCATCTGGTTCTTACTTCAGGGCCATAGATTTGAAACCACCTAATAAGACACCTTGGCCAGGTGCAGTGGCTCATGCCTGTAATCCCAACACTTTGGGAGGCCAAGGCGAGTGGATTACAAGGTCAGGAGACGGAGACCATCCTGGCTAACACGATGAAACCCTGTCCCCACTAAAAATACAAAAAATCAGCTGGGTGTAGTGGCACACACCTGTAATCCCAGCTACTTGGGAGGCTGAGGCAAGAGAACTGCTTGAACCCGGGAGGCAGAGGTTGCAGTGAGCTGACATTGTGCCACTGCACTCCAGCCTGGGCGACAGAGCCAGACTCCATCCCCCCCTCAAAAAAAAAAAAGACATCTTGGTGACTAATGACTAACTAGCACATGATCACATCTAACTGGTGTCCTGCACTTGGTATTTTTTAATTTTGGAGGGTGCTGTGATCCAACATGGCTGTCAAGGCCTTGACACAGTCAACTTGATTTTAGTTGAGCTTAAAATGGAATATTCTTTACTCACATAGAAACCATATGGTGCTAATTGAGTCATGCTCAATGGACATAATAAAAACAAGACATAATAAAAACAGTTCT
The DNA here is from genome assembly GCA_036589455.1 of Ateles fusciceps. Classification (NCBI taxonomy): domain Eukaryota; kingdom Metazoa; phylum Chordata; class Mammalia; order Primates; family Atelidae; genus Ateles; species Ateles fusciceps. The sequence goes on from JAZHEH010000437.1 coordinate 5,305,413, forward strand.
TCCTGCCATGTATGATTCACTTTGCAAACCCCTCTACCCTCCTTAAGCTATTATAGTATCTGAGTAAGTCTTTTATTCTTGCCAACCCTGCCCAAATAAGAAACCTTGTATCTATTGACTGCTAGCTAAGGCTACTATAGGTACTCACATGCTATCACATTTAATTATAAGTTCATCTAGCGTTAGCCCAACTCCTAATTTAAGCATTTTTCAAAAATCCAAATGTAAATTAAAAATTAGGCTTTCTAGTCTAAAAGTTTATTTCTTACTAAGATTACCAAGAGAGCCCCCAGTACTAACACAGCACTTAAAATTAGCAGTTTTTCCCCAAGAGTTTTCTAGATATAGCTCAATCCACTAAAGGAAGGCACTGAAAATGCCTAGATGAGTTTATGTAACTCCATAAACCCACAGGTTTGGTTCTGGCCCTTCTATTAATTCTTAGTAAGATTCCATGTGCAAGAATATGCATTGTTTGTGTAATCTACAAAAGAGCAAAAGGAGCGGGGCATCAAGCTTACTAATTGGTAGCACATAACATCTTGCTCAGCCACACCCCTGCAGGAAACAGCAATGATAAAAAGCAATAAACGAAAAGTTTGACTAAACTGTGCTAATTTTCGTTAGGGTTAGTAATTTTGTGTCGGTCACCACAGTCGTAAACCCAAATTAATAAAATCTGAGAAGCACGTTTGTGTTTCAGATATACACAAATAGGGCTAAATTTAAACTAAGCTGCAAAAAGCCACAGCTAAAATACAGATAAACTAGAAAAATGACTTTAATATGTTCTGAATACACAATAGTTAAGACCTAAACTGAGATTAGATACCCCGCTATGTTTAGCCATAAACCTAAATAAAGTTATTCGCCAGAGTATTATCAGCAACAGCTTAAAACTCAAAGGACTTGGTGGTATGGTGCCTTCCATCCCCCAGAGGAGCCTGGCTCATAATAAACAATGATAAACCTCACTTTCTTGTCAATTCAGCCTATATACTGTCATCTTCAGCAAACCCTAAAAAGGTCGTAAAATAAGCTCATGTACTTACATGACATGTTAGGTCAACGTGTAGCTTATGAGATGGGAAGAAACGACTTACATTTTCTAATTAAAGTACACCTAACCCACGATAAACCTTATGAAACCACAGGCCAAAGGAGGATTTAGTAGTAAATTAAGAATAGAGAGCTTAATTGAATAAGGCTGTGAAGCACACGTAGACCGCCCATTACCTTCCTCAAATATTTCAATAAACCCAAGTTTATAATTAACACCATCTATAAGAGGAGATGTCAGAACAAAGAATACTGGAAAGTGTGCTTGGACAAACCAAAGTGAAGTTTAACTCAAGGCACCTGGCTTACACCTCGAAGATTTCATATTAATCTCACCACTTTGAGCCAAAACTAACAAAATTTAACAACTACATACACATTTTAACCAAAACATTTATTTACAACAGGGAGGACAGGAGATAGGAATTTATTTAGATGCTATAGAAAAAGTACTGTAAGAGAAAGATGAAAGAATAAACTGCAAAAAAACAAAGCTTACGTTTATGTCTTTTGCATAATGAATTAACTAGATCAATTTTACAAAGAGAACGTTAGCTAAAAACCTGAAACCAGATGAGCTATTCATGGACAGTAATAAGAACAAACTTGTCTATGCGGTGAAATAGTGAGAAGATCCTTGAGTAGAGGTAAAATGCCAATCGAGCGTGGTGAAAGCTGAATTTCAGTTCAACCTTAAATTTACCTTAAGAAATATTTAATCCCAATGTAAATTTAAGTGCTCATCTAAAGAGGTACAACTCTTTAGAAACAGGAAACAACCTTTTGTAGAATGTAAATTATTACATTCTCATAGTTGGCTTAAAAACAGCTAGTGATTACGAAAGTGTTCAAGCTCAACAATCCATACCTTAATTCAAACTATTTATAAACTCCTAATATTTTACTGGATTAATCTATGTATAAATAGAGACGATTCTGTTAATATAAGTAACAAGAAACAATTTATCCTTGCATAGGCTTATACCAGATAAAATAGCATTCCTAATGTTAGCTAATAGTTACCAACTCAATAAATTCAATCAACTGTTCATTTAAACAAATATTGCAGAGTTCAGTGGCTCACACCTAAAATTCCAATGTTTTAGGAGTCCAAGGTGGGAGGATTGCTTGAGGCCAGGAGTTCCAGACCCCATCTTTACAAAAAATAAGCCAATTCGCCAGGTGTGGTGGCCTGTGCCTGTAGTCCTGTACTTGGGAGACTGTAGGAGGATCCCTTGGGCCCAGGAGTTGGCGGTTGCAGTGAGCCATGATTGTGTCACTTGCACTCCCTTCTGCGTGACAGAGTGAGACCTTGTCTCTAAAAAACAAAAAAGACCAATTGTTAATCCAGCAGAGGCATGCACTACTACTGCACTACTTAAGGAAAGATTAAACAAACTAAAAGGAGCTCAGCAAATACAAACCCTGCCTATTTACTGAAAACATTACCTCTCATACAACTGGTATCAGACTAGTATGTCACCTCCCTGGTGACATATGTTTAGCAGCTGCACTATCGTGACTGTGCAAAGGTAGCATAATCATTTGTTCCCTAAATAGGGACTTGTATGAAGGACCATAAGAGGGTTCAAGTGTCCCTTACTCCAATCAGTGAAATTGACCTTCCTGTCCCTGCAAAAAAGTCAGGCATATTAAAATAAAACAAGAAGACCCTATGGAACTTAAATTAGTTAGTCCACATAAAACAACTTTAAGCTAACTATTCAAAGGAATAACACCTAATCTACCGGACTAAAAATTTTGGTTTAGGTGACCTCAGAGCACAACACAACCTCCAAATGATTAAAACCTAGACTAAGGTAATCGCTTATTAACCTAAGCAATTTGATCAGTGGAACAAGTTACCCTAGGGATAACAGTGCAATCCTATTTTAGAGTTCATATCGACAACAGGGTTTGTAGCCTCGTTGTTGGAAATTCCAATGGTGTAACTACTATTAATGGTTCGTTTGCTCAATGATTAAAGTCCTATATATGGTCTGAGTTTAGACTGGAGCAATCCAGATCCATTTCTACCTACTCAGTATTTCTCCTAGTACAAGAGAATAAGAGAAATGGAGCCCATTTCAAAAAGCTTCCTCCATTTGATGATATATAATCTCAACCTAATATACTATTAAATGCCCTGCCGAGAACAAGAACTTACTAAGATGGCAGAGCCCAGTTATTGCATAAAACTTAAAACTTTACAATCGGCTCAACCCCTCTTAATAGCATGTTTATAGTTAATCTACTTATTACCTGGCCCCCCCACCCCGCCTTGCAATAGCATTACTCACAGCTGAATAAAAAGTATTCAGTTATATGCAGTTTCATAAAGGACCTAATATTGTAGGCCCCTATGGTCCACTTCGCCTCTTCACTAATGCCATAAAACTATTCACTAAAGAACCATTACGACCACTAACATCTTCTACACTATCATAAGCCATTGCACCAACCCTGGCCCTGGCCCTTGCACTTACTATGTGAATTCTACTATCCTTACTGTACCTACTAATTAACATGAATATAGGGACATTATTCATTTTAACCACATGAAGCCTACCCATGTATTCCATCCTTCAATCAGGATGAGCATCAGTTTTAAAATATGCACTATGAGCAATAGCACAAACAAATTTATATGAAGTTATCCCAGCCATCATTTTGTTATTAGTTCTCTTAATAAGCAGATCATTTACACTGCCACCTTTGATACCTGAGAACACATATGACTAATTTTTCCATCATGATCCTTAGCCATAATATGATTTTTTCAACAGTAGCAAAAACTAATAAAGCCTCGTTCAACTTGACACAAGGTGTCGGAACTTGTGTAAGGCTTTAACATTCAATCTGCTGCAGGCCCATTTGTCCTATTTTTAAAAATGTATGTATAGCAGAGTATACCAACATCATTATAATAAATGCCCTAACCACTATCCATCACCTAGAAGAACTCCATGATATTCACATACCAGAAATCCACATACTCAACCTCATCATGAACACCCTTTTCCTATCTTAGAGTTCTTGACTTTGAGCATTATACCCATGATTCCAGTATGATGAACTCATGTACCTTCTGTGAAACATTTCTAACCACTCAAACTAGCCTTATGCATATGACACATCTCAGTACCTGTTTTACCACTGCATATTCCACCACACATAAGAAATATGTCTGATAGAATAGTTCCTTTAAGAGAGTAAATGATAGAGATTTAAATCCTCTTATTTCCAGAATGATAGGAATTTACTCTTGAGTGAATTAAAAGAGTAAAAAAAACTTACTCTTAAGAATTCAAAAATCAGCTGGGTGTGGTGGCTCATGCCTGTAATCCCAGCACTTTGGGAGGCCAAGGCGGGTGGATCACCTGAAGTCAAGAGTTCGAGACCAGCCTGGCCAACATGGTGAAACCCCATCTCTACTAAAAATACAAAAATTAGCTGGGTGTGGTAGCCCACTCCTGTAATCCCAGCTACTAGGGAGGCTGAGGCAGGAGAATTGCTTGAACCCAGGAGGCGGAGGTTGCATTGAGCCAAGATTGAGCCACTGAACTCCAGCCTGGGACACAGAGTGAGACTCCATATCAAAAAAAAAAAAAAAAAAAAATTCAAAAAATCTCTGTGCTACCTAATATACCATATTCTACAGTAAGGTCAGCTAAATAAGCTACCAGGCCCATATCCCTAAAAACTTTGGTTTACATTCTTTCCATACTAATTAATCCCCTATTTTTCCTGCCATTCTATTTACTCTCCTCATAGGAAACCAACCACAATATTTAACACACATTGATTAATAATCTAAGTGGGATTAGAAATAAACATATTAGCCATTATTCTCATTTTAATGAAAAAAGCAAATCCATGATCCACAGAAGCAGCTACCCAATATTTCTTAACACAAGCAACCATATCTATGCCCCTAATGGTAGTCAGCATCATTAACATATTGTTTTCTGGGCAATTAACAGTCATAACAATTCCCAACAAAACAGCATCCCTAGTAGTCACCATAGCACTAATAATAAAATTTGAACTCTCCCCATTCCATGTCTGAGTCTCAGAAGTAACACAAAGAATTTCACTAATATCAAGCATAATCTTATTAACATGACAAAAACTGGGACCAAGTTCAATTATATTTTCAGTATCATCATCATCAATTAATCTAAATATAATACAAATAATTGCCATATTATCTATTCTAATAGAAGGATGAGGATAATTTAATCAACTGCAACTATGAACACTCTTAACCTATTCATCAACTGCACATATAGGCTGAGTAATAACTATCCTTATTTATAATCCCCCACAGTAATCATAAACCTTCTAAGTTATATCATTCTAATGGTTACCATATTCATAATATTTAGTTTAAACATAAATACCACAACACTATCACTATTGCACACATGAAATAAACTACCATTAATAACTTCTGCAATCCTTATAACTCTCTCTCTCTCTTTATATATATATCTTATATATATGTATCTTATAACTTAGGAGGCCTACCCCCTACTTACAGGATTTCTACCCAAATGAATTAACATTCAAGAATGTTATTACGTGAACATTCATTAACTATTTTCTTTTTTCTTGCCCCCGCACTCATAGCTATTATAGTGTTACTCAACTTATATTTTTATGTATGATTATTCTTTATCATTAGCTATATTTCCAACAACAAACAACATAAAAACAAAATGACAATTGAAAAATATAAAACAGCTTGGGCAACATAGCGAGACCTTGCCTCTACTGAAAAACAAACAAACAAAACCCAAAAAACTAGCTGGGCATGATGGCATGCACCTGTAATCCCAGCTACTCAGGAGGTTGGGGCAGGAGGATCACTTGATTCCGGGAGATCCAGGCTTCAGTGAGCCATGATTATGCCACTGCACTCCAGCCTGGGTGACAGAGTGAGACCCTGTCTTAATAAAAAAATTAAAAATGTATGTATAAAACAAACATTCTTTCTCCATCACTTGTTATACTATCAACTCTTTCCCTCTCACTTTCACCAATATTCTCAACAACAAACTGGCAATTTAGGTTAGATAGACTAAGAGCCATTACAGCCCTAAGCAAGTACTGACCCTATACTTAATTCTTGAAACATAAGGATCCCAAGACTTTTACATCAATTGAATGCAAAAAAAAAACCAACAACAAAAAACCACTTTAATTAAGTGAAATCCTTACTAGATTGGTGAGATTCAACCCCACAAAAACTTAGTTAAGAGCTAGAACACTTTAGTCAACTGGCTTCCATCTACTTCTCTTCTGTCAAGGGAAAAGAGGCAGAAGAAGACCCAGCAGAATTGAAGCTGCTCCTTTGAATTGGCAATTCAGTGTGAACATTCACCTCAAGACTGGGTCAAAAGAGGGTTCAACCTCTGTGTTTACATTTACAATCCAATGCTTACTCCGCTACTTTATCCTCTACCTATGCTCATTAACCTTTGATCATTCTCAACAAACAACGAAGATAGGGACACAATATCTTCTATTTGGTGCTTGAGCCAGAATAGTAAGGACTGCCCTAAATCTTGTAATCTGAGCAGAATTAGATCAACCAGGAGTCCTATTAAGTGGCAATCAAACTTATTTATTTATTTATTTATTTAGAGACAGAGTCTTGCTCTGCTGCCCAGGCTGTAGTGCAGTGGTGTGATCCCGGCTCACTGCAACCTCCTCCTCCTGGGCTCAAGCGAGTCTCCTGCCTCAACCTCCCAAGTAGCTGGGATTACAGGCGCATGCCACCACCACACTTGGCTAATTTTTGTATTTTTAGTTGAGACAGGATTTCGCCATGTTGGCCAGGCTCGTCTTGAACTCCTGACTTCAGATGATTCACCTGCCACAGCCTCACAAAGTGCTGGGATTACAGGTGTGAGCCACTGCACCTGGCTAAGTGACAATTAAATTTATACTGTCGTCAGCACTATATATATATATATATTTTTTTTTTGAGATGGAGTCTTGCTATGTCGCTAGGCTGGAGTGCAGTGGTGCCATCTTGACTCACTACAACCTCTGCCTCCCTAGTTCAAGCGATTCCCCTGCCTCAGCCTCCGGAGTAGTCGGGACTACAGGTGCGCGCCACCATGCCCTGCTAGTTTGTTTGTTTGTTTGTATTTTAGTAGAGACTACTATACAGGAAATATTTTCACCATGTTGGTCAGGATGGTCTCAATCTCCTGACCTCGTGATCCACCCCCTTGGCCTCCCAAAGTGTTGAGATTACAGGCATGAGCCACTCCGGCCGGCACTATATCTTTATGGCATACCCATTCCAATTAGGTTTTCAAGATGCAATATCACCTATGACAGAAGAACTTCTACACTTCCATGCTTACACTTTGATCAGCTCTTGTATCCATAATAATCGTTTTAATAGTTATGCTGATTTTAATGAGAGGATTTGGCAACTGATTAGTCCACTTATTAATCAGAGACCCTGATGTAGTATTTCACTGAATAAATATGTTTCTGACTTCTCCCACCATCATTTCTACTCCTGCTTGCTTCCTGTATAGTAAGAAACCAGTGCTGGCACGGGATTAGCCACCTTTAGGCTAAAGTCTTTGGCATGCAGGAGCCTCTGTAGAGTTTGCCAGTTTCTCATTACACCTAGCTGGTGTCTCATCAACTAAGCTTGGAAGCTATGGATTTATTACAACAATTGTTAACATGAAGCCACCAGCTGTGTCCCAGTCTCAGACACCACTATTTGTCTGATCAGTGCTAACCACAGCTGTATTATCATTTCTCTCCACCCTGTACTAGCAACCATATTCTAAAAGACTAAAGCCCTAATATTGCTTTTTTAAAAAATCTAGCTGCAAGAGGGAGATCTAATTTTATATTCACATTTATTTATTATTTTTCTTTTTTTTTTTTTTGCCACCTGGAAGTGTATATTCTTGCCTTCCCTGGCTTTGAAATAATCTCACATATTATAACCTATAATCCTGGGGGAAAAGAACCATTTGGTTATATAAGAATGGTGTGAGCCATGATATTAATTAGTTTTCTAGGCTTTATCATATGGGTTCATCATATATTTACAACAGGGATAGACATTGACACTCAAGCATATTTTACACCAGCCACTATAATCACTGCTATTCCTACAGGAGTTAGGGTTTGGCTGACTGGCAACCCCATGCAGAGGTAACATTAAATGATCCCCACCTATATTATGAGCTTTAGGGTTTATCTTTTTATTTACAATCAGAGGCCTCACAGAAATGGAATCAGCTGACTTAGTGCTAGATATTGTTCCTCACACTACTTATCATGTCGCAGCACATTTCCATGATGTTTTATCAATAGGAGCAGTTATAGCAGGATTTGTTCACTGATTCCCACTATTTTCAGGTGACACTCAATTTAACCTAAGCCAAAATTTATTTTACAATTTTATTTGTAGGTATTAATTTAGCTTCTCTCCACAATATTTCCTTAATTTATCAAGAATTCTCTGAGTTACTCCAATTACCCTGATGCATATACAACATGCAATTCCATCTCATCAGTAGGGTTATATATTTCATTAATGGCAGTCATATTAACACTCTTCACAATCGAGAGACTTTCATGGTAGTGGAAAGAAGCCAGGAAGTAGCAAGAAAGTACCGAGAATTCTCAGTAGTGGAACTTTCAAACCCTGCCGCTGCTTTATCAACTAAGTTATCTAATATTCTAAATCGTTTGTTGTCATCCCAGCATTGTTCACAGCATCTTCACCGGGAGTAGATTCCATCATAAGAAACCACTTTTTTTACTCAACCATAAGGAGCAACTCCTCATTGATTCACATTTTGTCATGAAATTGCAGCAATTTTTAGCCACATCTTCAGGCTCTGCTTCTATCTAATGCTAGTTCTCTTGCAATTTCTACTACATCTATAGTTACTTCCTCCACTGAAGTCTTGAACCTGTCAAAGTCATCCATGAGGGTTAGAATCAATTTCTTTCAAACTCCTGTTAATGTTGATTTTCGATTTTTTTTTCTTTTTTGAGATGGAGTCTCACTCTGTCACCCAGACTGGAGTACAGTAGTGTGATTTCAGCTCATTGCAACCTCCACTTCCCAGGCTCAAGCCATCCTCCTACCTCAGCCCCACAAGTAGTTAGAACTACAGGTGCACGCCATCATGTCCAGCTAATTTTTGTATTTTTTGTAAAGACAGGATTTCACCATGTTGGCCGGGTTGGTCTTGAACTCCTGAGCTCAAGTGATCCCCCTGCCTTGGTCTCCCAAAGTGCTGGGATTACAGGGGTGAGCCACCACACCCAGCACTGGTATTTTGAACTGCTTCCATGAATCACAAATGTTCTTAATGGCACCTAGCATGGCAAATTCTTTCCAGAAGCTTTTCAATTTACTTGGCCCAGATCCATCAGATTCATCACTTTCTATGGCAGCTGTAGCCTTACAAAATGTATTTCTTAAATAATAAGACTAGAAAGTTGAAAATACTCCTTGATCTGGGGGGCTGCAGAATGGATATTGTATTAGTAGGCACAAAACAACATTAAGTCTTCTTGCACATGCCTATTAGAGCTCTTGGATGACCAGATGCATTGTCAATGAACAGTAATATGTTGAAAGGAATCTTTTTTTTCTGAGCAGTAAATCTCAATAGTGGGCTTAAAATACTCAGTAAACAATGCTGTAAACAGATGTGCTGTCATCCAATTTTTGTTGTTCCATTTGTGAAGCACAGGCAGAATTTAGCATAGTTCTTATTTATTTATTTATTTTTGAGACAAAGTCTCACTCTGTCACCCAGGATAGGGTGCAGTGGTGTGATCAAAACTCACTGTAACCTCAAACTCCTGGTCTCAAGGGAGTCTCCCTCCTCAGCCTCCTAACTAGCTAGGACTACAGGTGTGTGCAATCATGCCCGACTAACTTTTTTGTTTGTTTGTTTGTTTTTAATTTTTGTAGAGATAGGGTCTTGTTATGTTGCTCAGGCTGGTCTTGAATTCCTGGCCTCAAGTGATCCTCCTGCCTCAGCCTCCCAAAGTGCTGAGATTACAGGTATAAGCCACTGTGCCCAGCCTATACAATATATATGTGAGTGTTGGTGAGTGTGTGTGTGTGTGTGTGTGTGTGTGTGTGTATTATTTTTTTTTTTTTGACATGTGGTCTTGCTATGTTGCCTTGGCTGGTCTTGAACTCCTGGGCTCAAGCAATCCTCCCACCTCAGTCTCTCAAGTAGTTGCAATTATAGTAGCTGGAATTACAGGCGTACACCGCTGTGCCTGGTTCTTTGATTTAGCATAGTTCTTAAGGACCCTAGATTTGTGGAATAATAAATGATCATTGGCTTAATCTTAAAGTCACCAGCTGCATTAGCCCCTAAGGGCACCTGTCCTTTGAAGCTTTGAAGCCAGGCATTGACTTCTGCCTAGCTATGAAAATTATAGATGGCATCTCTTCCAATAGAAGGCTGTGTTTTCTAATTGAAAAATCTGTTGTTTAGTGTAGCCACCCTCATCAATGATCTCAGCTAGATCTTCTGGATAACTTGCTGCAGTTTCTTTATCAGCACTTGCTGCTTTGCCTTGCACTTTTATATTATGAAGATGGTTTCTTTCCTTACACCCCGTGAACCAACATCTGCTGGCTTCCAACTTTTCTTCTGCAGTTTCCTTATGTCTCTCAGCTTCATAGAAGTGAAGAGAATTAGGGCCTTGCCCTGGATTAGGCTTTGGTTTAAGGGAATGTTGTGGCTGGTTTGATCTATATCCAGATCACTCAAACTTTCTCCATATGAGCAATAGACTCCCTCCCTCCCTCCCTTCCTTCCTTTCTTCCTCCCTTCCTTCCTTTCTTCCTCCCTTGGCCCCCCCCCCATTTCTCTTATGTCAAGTGAAGCAGTGGGAGTGGAGAAGGAACAAAGAATTCTGTAACTGGTTTTGATTAATTCATTATAAGCATGACTGTACTCAGCCTTGTTTCCTTTCTTATGATTCATGTATTTGCTTGAGTAGCACCTTAAAGTTTTTCAAAAACTTTTCTTTTGCATTCCCAACTTGGCTAACTGATGCAAGAGGCCTCGCTTTCAGCTTCAACATGCCCTCGTCACTAAGCTTAACCATTTCTAGCTTTTGATTTAAAGTGAGAGTTGTACAACTCTTCCTTTCACTTGAACACTTATAGGCCATTTACTAATTGACCTAATTTCAATATTGTGTCTCAGGGAATAGGGAGGCTAGAGCAGGGGAGATCCAGGGATGGGAGAACAGCCGGTGAGTGGAGCAGTCAGAATGCACAACATTGATTACAATTGTTTGCCGTCTTATAGGGTGCAGTTTGTGGCACCCCAAAACAATTACAACAGTAACATCAAAGATCATTGATCACAGATCACCATGATGGAGAAGCTTATATGAAAAAGTTTGAAATATTGTGAGAATTACCAAAATGTGACACAGAGGCACGAAGTAAGCATGTGCTGTTGCAAAAATGGCACCAACGGACTTGATCCGTGCAGTGTTGTCACGAACCCCCAATTTATTAAGAACACAATATTTGCACGGTGCAGTAAAATGAGGTATGTTTATACATAATAGATCAAATTAATAGCCTCCAGCTGCGACAGCCATAGGCCACCAATGATATTGAAGTTATTAATATTGAGAGTGTTAAGAATTGAATTTTGATTCTTACATAATTCCTACAACAGAGCTAATGGCAATGAACTGGGGGAAATTGGGCAAGGGCTGTTCAGATTCATTTCTGTGTCCCCTTGTCTTCAGGGATAAGAATGTTCCTTTCCTTCAAGGATAGGGAAGGCATCTCTCATGTGTTCTACTTCAGGGGGAGATCAGAGAATCCTTCCTAGGTTTTTATGGCTTGCTTTATGGGAGAAGGATAGAGGAAGGCGAGAGTGACCTTCCCGCTTCTGCTGTTTCCTTAAGTGCCAAGATGCCATAATTCAGGATAACATATCCTGATCCTCACTATTTATTAAAACATAGAGCAAAACTACCATCTTTCTAAACAGACTTATGTGCATGTCAATGCCTAGGAAAGGAAGGCCTGGAAGGCACTCTCTGCTGGGAAGAGATGCAGGGTGGGAGTGAGGAGTGGGCTACAGGGTCTTCTACTTTACCTGTATGGTGGGCGTTTTTTATAGTGACACTGTACTTTAGTGTTATTTTCTTAATCAAAACAGTTTTTTCTTAAGTAAAGAAAGAAGGAATAAAAATCACAAAAGCCTGCTATTATAATATATTCTATAACATGGAAATTTGTTTTATTCTCCTCAGCACAATGATTATAACTGACTTTAAAAATATCCTTTGTGTTAATCCTCATTAATTTATAATTACCTTTTAATCTAGTGTTTTTCAAGCTGCAGACTAAGATTTATTAGGGGTTGTGAGACCAGTGTATGGGATTTCCACCAGTACTTCCTTAACGAAAAAGAAAAGGAAAAGAAAGAAAGAGGTCAGGCATGGTGGCTCACCACCTCATGGAAGCCAAGGTGGGAGGATCACTTGAGGCCAGGAATTTGAGGCCAACCTGAGAAACATAAGGAGACTCTGTTTTTGCAAAAGTAAAAATAAAAAAAGTAGCTTTAGTATGGTTGTACGTCCCTGTGGTCTGAGCTACTCAGAGGCTGAGATGGGAGAGTTGCTTGAACCCAGGAGTTCAATGCTGCGGTAAGCTAGGATCGGCCACTGCATTCCATGTCTCAAGAATAAAAAAAAAAGTAAAGGAGGGGAAGGAGGGGAGTAAGTAAGACCTCAGAATAGAAGAGAATAGGATAAAATAAAAAGCATTGGTATGCTATACAAGCCATAAAGGCAAATATTGTTTTGCAAAACCTTTCGATGTAAAATGTATTTCTCGTTGTGGGCTGTGGCCCCAAAATTTTGAAAATCACAGACTTCAACCCTTTTCTTCTTGACTTTTCGAGGTGGCTAAACAAGACTGAATTTTTCTTTTGTGTAGTTGTAGTGTACATTATCTTGAATAATCAAGCACTAAAAAAAAAAATAGCATGCAGGTTTATTCTTGCCATTTTCTCATTAAGTTCACCTTTGAAAAGCAGAACTAGGAGAGATTGTAAGTGTTGATGGATGAACTTTTCTGCCCTTACCTGGGCTCATTAGCACAGTCAAAGAATCTCTCAAAGTGAGGCATTTCAGAGGCTTCTCCTGGGCCCCAAAGTGCACCATACTTTTTAACCTAATGAGGAAACTAGCCGGTGACTAGATGATCCATCGAGAATTTCTTTTAGCCTAGATTTCCTATTGCAAAATATCACAGACATACATTTAGAATCATGAGTATTTCAGATTTGTCAATGAAGAACCCAGAAGTCATATTATTATTATTTTTCAAAGAGCACATGCCTTATTTTGCCTTCCATTTGCCTTTTTAAAATTTACTTTTAGGCTGAGCACTGTGGCTCATGCCTGGAATCCCAGCATTTTGGGAGGTCCAGGTGGGTGGGTCACTTGAGGCCAGGAGTTTGAGGTCAGCCTGGCCAACACAGTGAAACCTCATCTCTATTAAAAATAGAAAAAATTAGCCGGGAATGGTGGCTCACACCTGTAATTCCAGCTACTTGGGAGGCTGAGGCATGAGAATTGCTTGAACCCAGGAGGTGGAGGTTGCAGTAAGCCAAGATCACGCCTCTGCACTCCAGCCTGGGCAACACAGTGAGACTCTGTCTCAAATAATAATAATAATAATAACATTTACTTTTATATTCAAACTGTTACTTCTAACTAGATCCTTTATTTTTATTTATGCATGACTCCCCCATTTTATTTTATTTGTATAAGTATATGGATTACAAATGCAATTTTGTTACATGCATAAACTGTGTAGTGGTGAAGTGAGGGTTTTTAGGGTACCCATTACCCCAAATAATGCACATTGTACCCACTAAGTACCTTTTCATCATCCATGCCTGTCCCGCCCGTTCGCCCTTAGAAGTCGTATTATCTAGATGAAGGAATTTTGAAGGTGGATTTTCTGAAGTCCTGTTGTCTAAGATAAGGCATATATTGTCTTTGTTGTGCAATGATCAGTTATACATATCCATGTAAACCTAGTGAATTGTTTTAATCACATGGAATATGTTTAATAAGAGAAGTTTCTGAGCTGAACACACCACATACGTTTAAACATGGAAACATAATTGTGTCTTCTCTTCTTCTTTCCCTGGTTCCAGTCACCTCACCTTACCCATCTTCCCTTGGAGCCAGACCACATTAGCCATGGAAGCATGTGCTGCAGTGCAGGGCTCTTAATCAGGGCTGGGAGAAGCCTCAGTGTGAGGGAGTGAATGAGGCACTGAGATCCTCTGGCTTCAATATAGCTAAAGCTGAATTAATTTAGTTCTCTGTCATTTCTATTTCCCACAGAAGAGAACAATTCAAATAATCCATAACCCCACACAATTATGTTATTTTTATAATGCATTACATTATGTATGTATGTAGTATGTGTGTATACATATAGTGTGTGTGTGTGTGTGTATATATATAGCGTAGTTGTGATTTTTTTAAATGTCCTTTTTGGTAATCTGTTTTCACTTATCTAGCACATTCTTATTTAGTGTGCCTGATTACCCACTCTTAATTTTAATGCAAGTGTTCAGGCTATTTCCTTTTCATAGAGAAGGAAATGGAACCGTATATAGATGATTCTGTTATTTAAATCTATATTTATCTATAGAAGCAGTGTGCCTGCTGACTTAGCTCTAAGAAACAGCAAGTCTTAAATAGAAAATAAACAACCAGCCTTGCCTTATTTACTACTGAACTAAATCCCACCCACCAGCATTCTCAGAATCAAGTTCTATTTCCAGTCTACATTATTCCTTGGGCTATTCTCTGTAGACTTGTGATGGAAAATACCTTCAGTTCTGAATTCACACGTCACATGGTATTTTGCTAGTGATCATTCTGGTGAGAGGGCCTGAAGTGGCTATGAATCTTTGATATCCTACTACGATTGTCTGCTTGTATGTTGGGGGCTGCAGAGTGCCCCACTGTCTTGGCTTGAGGGGTAGCAAAGAGTTGAGTCCAGAGCAAATCCTCCAGCTGGCCCTATTCAAACACAAGTGTGAGCTGTTTCCCTTCCCCGTGCCGTCACCCTGAGAGGTTCTAGGGACCTCTTCTCCTCAAAGAGGCTTTGTGCATATCCTGCAACATCAAAAGTAAGTCAGAAAGGGTCCAAGTCTGGGCACAGGCAGGTGCCACTCTTGGAGGATGGCTAGTGGATGACAGACAACCTATCAGAAGGGTCGTGGCATATATTGATGGTTTTCTCCGAAACAGAGTAGTTTCACATTCCTTTTCCATTCATCCCTGTGGGTAGCACTCACTTCCCCCTATAGAGACAGAATATGCCAGATATTCCTAGGCTCTATTACAGATAGGGGAGGGCACATGTGACCCAGTCCTAACCAATGAGATATAAGGGGAAGTCAGTTGAGAGTTTCCAGGAAAGATTTTTCCTCCTTGCTGAATGTAAAGATGCACAAGAATAGCACTCCTTCCCTCCTGTGGTTCTGTCTGTGGATGCAGTTACATGATGGTGCGATGCTTGGAGCTGTGGCAGCCACTTGCATCCATGAGATGACGACCTAAGAGAAAGCTCATCCCGCTGAGACAGCAGGAGATAGAGCCTAGGTTCTTGATGACAGTAAGCTGCCAAACCAACCTTGAGACCTCTTTCTTAAGACTTCTTATGAGATAATTGTCTCTGTTAAGCTGTCTTTAGACAGATGTGTTACTTGCAGCCAAAAGCATTGTAACAAGAAGTCAGTAGGAATGACCTTCAGAAAGCTCTCTGCTCTGGTGGTGTTCGGTGCCTACCAGGATGGAGGGTGAGGCTGCTGAGTCAGCCTCTGAACCCATGGCTCTTTCAGAAATAAGGTTCCCTTGTCTTGGACTCCGCTAACCTCTCCCTTTCTCCCTTCATCCCTGCTGCCCTCCTAGTTCTTACCTCCAATAGCCCAAGAAATCTCTATTGTCTGGGGTATAGAAATCTGACCCATACTCATCATAATTTTTCTGTGCTCTGAATTTTCTCAGGGGCTATGCTTTTGGAACTAAAAATAGACTCTTCTCTTGAGGACTTTTTTTTTTTTTTTGAGATGGAGTCTCACTCTGTTGCCCAGGCTGGAGTGCAGTGGGGCAATCTCAGCTCACTGGAATCTCTGCATCCAGGTTCAAGCAATTCTCCTGCCTCAGCCTCCCAAGTAGCTGGGATTACAGGCACCTGCCACCATGCCCAGCTAATTTTTGTATTTTTAGTAGAGACAGGGTTTCACCATGTTGGCCAAGCTGGTCTTGAACTCCTGACCTCAGGTGATCTCCCCACCTTAGCCTCCCAAAGTGCTGGGATTACAGGTGTGAGCCACCACGCCCAGCCAATAGACACCTTGTTTTTTGTTTTGTTTTGTTTTGTTTCCTACAATAGTGTCTTTCAATTTACAAAATATTCTAGATGCTTAAATGGCAAGAAAGCCAAGAGGATGTGTATACTGTTGAGGGGAGGACAGGGGTGGGGTGGGGGGAAGGTCATGGTGGTGGTGACAGAGGATGCGGCAGATAGAAGAAGAGAAAAAAAAACAGAAAACAGTGTTGAGGAATAATATTTTAATCCTAGTATCCAGTTTCAAACTCTAGCCTTTTTATTTATTTTTATTTTATTTTATTATATATATATTTGAGATGGAGTCTCACTCTGTTGCCCAGGCTGGAGTGCAGTGGGGCAATCATGGCTCACTGGACCCTCCACCTCCTGGGTTCAAGAGATTCTCCTGCCTCAGCTTCCTAAGTAGCTGGGATTACAGGCACCTGCCACCACGCCCAGCTAATTTTTGTATTTTTAGTAGAGACAGGGTTTCTCCATGTTGGACCAGGCTGATCTCAAACTCCCAACCTCAAATGATCCATCCGCCTTGGCCTCCCATAGTGAAACTAGTCTTTTTAGAGACGCTTGTCATGAACATTCACAGTCTTAATATTCAGAGGAGGACATAAGTAATTTCACAAATAACATTTTAAAATTTTCAAACTTTGCCTTTTTGTGATCTGTCAGAAAGGCAAAGCAATTTTTAAATCCAATGAATAACTTTCATTTGCTCCAATCATTAAAAAAAAAATAGTTTCAGAGCTCCTGTATGCTAGGGTCTAGGTTCTAGGGATATAGCAGTGTATGAAACAGAAAGAAATCCCTGCCATCAAGGAGTTTACAGTCTAGAGGGGCAAGGCAACTAACAAATAAAACAAGAGAGAAAGAAAGAGAGAAATAAAACCAGGAAGCACTAGAAGATGCTGGGGGAGGGCTGTCATTTTGAATAGGATGTCAGGGTTCCTAAGAAAGTGAGAGAGCTGAGCAAAGGAGGTGAAGGAGGAAGTCATGAAGATACCTGGAATAGGAGTTCTGGGCAGAGGGAACAGCAAATGCAAATACCCAAGGCAGGAGGCCTCCCAGCATGGATGAAAACAGTTTATATTGGTGTGGCTGGAATGGAGCAGGCAAGGGGAAAGTAGGAGGGGACCAGGTTCCAGAGCCGATGGGCAGCCAGACTGATGAGGGCCCTGCTTTGGCAAGGGAAGCTTAGAAAAATGCCTCTTGGTTGACTTCCTTCTGAATGGTTGGCTAACTGATGCCACATCCTATACTCTTGGTTGTCAGAGGTCCCAACTTGCCTCTGGGATTATTCCATGCTGTGCTAGACAGCAAAGCAGAAAAGAGCTGATTTTAAAGTCACCTGCACATCATGCAGCTGATGTGCAGGAATTTCGGAGAAACCTGAAAAATGAGACGGCATTTCCTCAGGCACTAGGCAATCGAATTTGGTTTACTTCTTTTGTAATCGGCCTCTGGTACCTTTCTTCCTTCCTTCCCTTCCCTTCCCTTTCCTTCCTTTCCCTCCCTTCCTCCCTCCCTCCCTCCCTTCCTTCCTTCTTCCTTCCTTTCTTTTTCTTTCTTTCCCTCCCTCTCCCCCTCCCTCCCTCCTTCTCTCCCTCCCTCCCTACCTCCCTCCCTCCCTCCTTCCTTCCATCTGTCCTCCTTCCTTCCTTCCTTCCTTCCTTCCTTCTCAGTCTGGTCTTGAACTCCTGGGCTCAAGCAATCCTCCTGCCTCAGCCTCCCAAAATGCTGGGGTTGCAGCCACCACTCCCCTTCCCTCTGGCACACTTCTATTTGTGATATTTCTCCTTCCAGAGGCAACGGTGACATTGAATATGTGCCATATATGTATATATTTGCTGTTGCAGATAAAAGGAAACCAAATTTTGCACTTTAAAATCTTGGTAAAATAATATGTCATCAAAAGTACACACTTATCATCACTCCTTTAAAAAGTGTGCCACTTTGGTTGGCTTCTGTAGCCCCTTCTCTCTGCTCTGTGTTGATAGGGCATGTCTGTTATCTATGTGGATGTCGCTGTGGGTAATTTTTCTTCTTCTCTTGTGGAGGAACAGATTTAGCAGGAAACCCTGCTACTCCCTACGTTGGTTGGTCTCTCCCTTTGCATTTTGTCACACTGGGTCTTTCCCCTGGGTGGTATGATATGTCATCAAAAGTATACACTTTTGATGCAGCAGGGGGCTCTGGCTGCCAAAGGTGGGGGTGAGGGCTAGGAGGAGGCCATGCTAGGGAATTCTGCAGCTTTGATGCGAACAACAGATAGAACTGCATTTCTTCTCCTACTGTCTACTATTGACCTCACCTGTAGTGCCTCTGAAATTTTGGCCTGGTATAAAATCTTTGAATAAACAGGGATTCTGAAGGACAGCCTGTTTCTGCCTTTATCATCCGTACCTGTCCCTCAAAGTGTTCTTGGCAGATGGGCAAAGGATTGAATAATCTCACCATGTCAATGTTTTTGTTTTTCACAATCTCTGTGCTCAGTTAACATTTACTTAATTATTTGTACCGTGTTCTAGTTAGAAATGCCCACCAGCTGCTCATCAACTACATACCAAACCTTGGTGTTTAGGGGAGATCTGAGTGTGCTGAGTGGGATGATCATGTCAGTCATTCCTCAGTAGACATCTACTGAGCACCTGCTGTGTGGGGGCCATTGTTAGCTGTAGGAGATACAGAGAAAAGAAAACATTGTAACTTTTTAGCTCCATGCTAAGAAGCTCGTGGGTTTTTTTCTTTAGCAGTATTGAAAGGACTCAAAAGATGGTTCATCCTCCAGCCCCAAGGTCCATTTTGATCCTTTCCTTGTGGATTGAGGATCTTTATGTCCTACTGGGGCCAAAGGTTAGGAAGGCACCTTTGGTTAGAGATGGTGACAATGATCTAAAAAGCAGTGAGGCTCAGAGAAGGCAAGTGTGACCCCAGGGCCACCTGGTGGTCTGGTGAAGACGTTGGGAAGGGATCCCAGTCAGTGCAGGAAAAAATAATTTGGAGACGCCTGAGTTTGGAAGTAGGAGAAAAGCTCAATTGTGGTGACACAGAAACATCTCCGAGGAGATGGGGAGGGCTTGAAGACTGCAGATGTTCCAGAACAGAGAAAGCTCTCTCTTTTCTCACCTCCTCTGACCTGGCATGCTTCCTCACTCCAGGATTTGGAAGGAGTTCAGATGCTGTTTATTCTGGGGCCTGAGGACAGAACTCAAGAGTCAATCAATGTAATGTGCTTAGAACCATGTCTGGTACAGAGTAAGCAAGATGTAAATGTCTGTTTATTGTTGTTATGCTATGATGATTACTGGTCCAAATGATCTAACAGGTGGACCCAGGCTTTTCATCCGAGTGGCTCAACAGCAGTGGGGTTGCTGGGCTGAATCCTATGCAGGCCACCTTTTGGCAGATGGCACATCTCTGCTACAACCCTTGCCAATACCACATGACTAGATCCCTCTGCAGCCTGCAATTAGTACTTACCTGGGAAGGGTAGGAGCTGGGGGAGGCTTGCAGGCCCCACCCTCCTCAGAGCAGGGCAGGAGAGGGACAGTGAGATGCTTCCCATAGTTGTTCTGGTTCTTTCCACATAGCAAAGAACCCTAGGACACATTTTGTACAGAGGGCAGTAAGAGGATTCCAATCTCTTTGTGAGGAGGATGGAGGTTCTTATTTGGGAAGGGGGACTCTAGAATACTCAAAAAGTGTCAAAAAATTCCAACTTACCCTGCTGTTAGAGGGAATGTCCTGTAACTATGGAGTGGGTAGGTTTTCTCATGTCCTTGGTTGTGTGAGACCTGTTGGGTTATGACCTGATGGGTTAATCAATCCTCCCGAACCTCACCAGGACTATTCCTAGAAGGCACTCAAGAATTTATCTGGAAATTGGATTTAAAAAACAAAACAACAAAACAAAACCTCCCCAAAACAGGTAATTATGGCTTCCCTGACAGCAGGGGGCTCCAGTCACCCACATGATAAATGTAAAGCAAATGTTTCCATTACAGATTGGTTTTGGTAGTGTGATTAGACATTGAGTTTAAGATACATGCTTAAAATTCTTTTACAGAGGAAATCTTAAGACTGCCATTATAGAAGCTGTCTAAAAAGTGAGACCAGAGTAATTACTTACAGTATCCAGTATCTACCAGATATGTGGCATGATAATCACGAAAAGTTCATAACATCGCTATCACCCACATTTCTAGAGAGTTTGCTGAGTGGCAGGCTCCATGCTAAGAAGTGCTTTACAGTCATCATCTCATTTAATTGTAACAACGCTGTGATGGTAACAACTGTAAGAAACTAGATGCAGCATCACAGTCACCTGCCCGAAGTCACCTTCCTCCACCCTGCCTGGCCCCAAAGCTGTGTTCTTAGAACCAATGGCCAGGTCATACTGCCTAATGCCTGGAAAGTCACTCTTTTCCTTATGCAAAGTTATTAGTTTTCTGGAAACCAGCCAAGCCCTTATAGGAAGACTCTGGTTTTGGATTTTGAGGAGCAAAGAGAGAATATGTATCATGATCTGAAATACAAGGGGGAAAAAAGGAAATGGTCTGATTTGTTCTGAAATCTGAAATTGAATGGAAGGTAGAATCTTTTCAGCCAAAGATTTTTGTCCACTGCTGGGGCATTTTCCCAGAGGTCCATGTTTTTAGACCCAAAGTCCTTTTTCCTCTCCTGTCGCTTCAGGATGAGGCCAGGAGGCAGGAAACTGGATTCTAGCCCAGGCTTCTCTCCTTAGCTTAGGTCAAATCCTTAGCCTCCTAGAATGTTCAGGGGTTTTATTTGCATGTAATGTGGGGGACACTCACAACGCTCCTCTCAGAGCTCAGGTTGGCAGCGTCAGTGTTGCAAAAATGTGCTTCATCACTGTGGTCAGGATGATGCAGGCAAAGAATCTAGGCACTCAATATAGAAGATGCACGCAGTCTTCCTTTTAAGGAGGGTCCGATGAGGGGAAAAGGCACGCTAGAGAGAGCAGAAAGCTTCGCAGAGGTATATTTTTGGCACTGATGCAAAACTCCATGCAGTGACGTTCCAGTGACTCAGCCCAGTGGGTGGAAGTGATTTTAAATAATGACAGTATCATCATCTCCCTCCTCCTACAGTGTCACACATCACCACACACACACTCACCAGCCCCAACTCTCCACGGGGCTGAAATGCATGGAGCCAACACATGTCGTTCTCTGAGTGTAAAATACGACAATCTCTGAGGGTAAAATACGACATTTATTGTGCAATTTTCTGTCTCTTCCCCAGAAACCAAATCCAGGTAAACAAAGAGTTGATTTTTAAAAAGTCACCTTGCACATCCTCAAATTTTAAACAGTCCTCTGGGAGTTAAGTGGTTATAATTATAGCCACCACCATCAAGGAAGAGGCCACTCAAATTAATTAGAAAGGGAAGCCACCCAATTTCAGTTAAAAATATTTAGAAATGGATAGCATTTTAGAAAGGAACTGCAGTAATTGGACTGGGCAGCTTACAGATGCCTTTTTTCAGACAGAACAATAGGGGAATGAGCCCAGGAAAGAGGGTGCAGGTCATGGCCCAGTTTGGATCTAATAAGTGACCAGTGCAGGGGCTGGTTCCTGGAACCAAAACAATGCCCAGCGCAGTGGAGAGTTGTGTCCTTCCCGAACCCAGGGGACCTCCAGAGGGAAAGGGTCAGTTAAGGGCCAGTTGCTGGGGCTTCTGAAGGGGTGCAGTGACCCTAATAAAAATCAAAGCCCTGGAGCTTGCAGTACGGGAAACACAAGAGTGGTTTCCTAGGAGCCGCCTCCTGGTGAATAAAAACGAGTAGGAGAGAGAAAGGATTGGATTGGAAAGGAAAAGAAATGCTGAGTGGCATCCATTGTGGGACAGAGGTTGCAGGGGAGGGAGGTGGGGTTGGAGCCTTCAATTTCGTCCTCACCTTTGCTCATCCCAGAGCCTAAGGCTCCAGATTGAAAGCTGGAACCAGACATGATTTATTTTGTGTGCATCATTTTAAGAAACAATTCCTCGTGTACTGTAAGGACAAACACAAATTAAAAAATAAGAGGCTTAAGTCTTGCTGTTAAAAATAAGAGACTTCTCTCCCCTCCTTTTTCTTGGAGCATTTACTTTAGAAAACTTGTCATTGTAAATACTTTCTTCTCTCTTTGAAATGTATATAAATCCTTTTGAAGACTAGATTGGCATTTCTCAGCTTCACGACCTAGGAATGTCTTTCTCAAGGACCAGGAGGCCATCTCTTTGCAATATAAGCATTAAGGGAGGTAGTATCCCTATGTCCCAGTTTCCGAGGGAAGTGAAGGGCTTAACCTCAGTGGGCACCTCGCTCCAAGTTGCAAAACCACTTTCTCTCATAAAGATAGGGGACATTTGTTCTTCCTCTGAGTAAAGCCAATTAACTAACACAGATGGTCGCTCCAATGACCAGGTAAGGTTAGGATGAATATGTGTGGCAAATAGTTCTGTCAAGTCCTCTGACTTGACGACTAGTTACTGTTGATGTGGTAAACTTGTATGTGTGGATCATACCTCTTCGACTGTACAAAGGGATGAGATTTCATTCTGTCTTTGCAATCTTTCAGCAGATCACCTGCAATGTGCACCACATTCTGGTTTCATGCTTATTCAATAATTTCAGTGTTCCTGTTTTCTATTACTTTTATGGAGAGGATTTCTGGGTTGAGAGAAGATTTTGTTTTTGGTTATATTTCCCCAACAGATCTTAACTTATGTCTGTTCTGTGCATGGTCTCCCGTACTCAATCCACATTTGTAAGTACGACGTATGTCACCTTGGCTACATCATATTTGACATCGTATGTCAACTTGGCTAAAGTAAAGGACCAAAACATTTCCCAAGAGATGATCTTAAAGCTTGGTGAAGAATCAGATATTATTATTTTCATTTTGTGGTGATCCCAGAAGGTAAAGGGCTTGTCCAAGCTTATGTAATCTGGAGAAAAGCAAGGAATTGTTAAATCTCTGTACTGTAAGACACTCTGAGCCTGCTGCCTGATCACCTACTCTGCAGGAATCCATGCCACATGGATTTCCACTCTATTACATTACAGTTTTCTTTTCTATCACCTGGAATATTCACCTTTCCCTCAAATCCCTGCTCCTGCTCTGTATCATCATATATGACCCACTTCTAAGTAAAATATGCGTACAAGACAGAAGGGAGCATATGTCCACAGAAAGACCTGTTCATTAATGTTCACAGCAGTTCTATTCACGATAGCCCCAACCTGGAATCAACCCAAACACCTATCAACAGGCGAGTGGCTAAACCAGTTGTGGCGTATGCATACAATGGAATACTACTCAGCCACTCAAATAACCTAGCTATACATATACGCAATAACACCAGTGAATTTCGAAAGTATCATGCTGAGCTTCAAAAAAGCCAGATACAAAAGACTGCACACGTTTATGTAAAATGTATATAAAAGACTATGGGAGTCCATGCGTGTAAAAGACTATATATGTGCACCTTTATGTAAAATTCTATAACAGGCACACTAAGCTATAGTGATGGGAAGCAGCTCAGTTGTTGGCCAGGGTAGGAGTAAGAGAGACTGACTGCAAATAGGCACAAGAAGACTTTATGGTATGGCAGAAATTAGAACATACGTTCTAATGTTCTATCTCTTGGTTAGGGTGGAGGATGCACACGTGTATCATTTGTGCAAACTCGAAATGTGCACATAAATTGGGTGTTAGTCTGTTCAGGCTGCTCTCCCCAAAATCACAAATTGGGTGGCTTCTTAACAACAGAAATTTACTTCTCACAGTTCTGGAGGCTGAAAGTCCAAGATCAGGGTGCCAGCATGATCGGGTTCTGGTGAGGGCCCTCTTAACTTTGTGTTAAGTCCTCCCATGGTGGAATAGATGGGGGAGCTCTCTGGGGTCTTTTTTACGAGGGCATTAATCCCATTCATGAAAGCTCCACCTTCATGATCTAATTGACGCCCAAAGGCCCAGCCTCCTAATACCATCACACTGGGGCTTAGGTTTCAACATACATATTTGGAGGAGAACACAAATATTTAGTCCACAGCAATGGGCATAGTTGATTGTATGTAAGTTATAATTCTGTAAAGCTTATTCAACAAACAATTGCACATTTTTGTTCTATGCACAAAATTTGAAATAAAAAAAACAAAACGTAGTTTGCTTTCTCAGCCAAGGTGACCTGGTTCACAGATGACAGGAGAGTGACCCTTCTGCAGAGCCCTCTGCCTGCCTCACAAGGGTTACCCCTAGCCCATCCCCAACCTCTGAAAAGATGCAGGCAGCGAGCTGGTCATAATAACCCGCAGCCGGGAGTGGTGTGTTCCCAGAGTTCTTCTCCCAGGAAAGCCGGCACTGTCAGGAGAATCACATGCAGCCCACAGCTGGCGGGGTTTGTGATGAATCATGATGCTTTTATAGGAAAGAAAGGGCTGTGATTCACATGTGTCATCGGTGATGGGAATATTAAGGGCTCTCTTCTCCTGAGGGAAAAATAGAAAACTCTCTCTTTAAATATTTCATTTCTTTAAAAACAAAAAGTCACTTCAGCTCCTCCCTACTGATTCATTTGAGAGAAAAAGCTGTCAGGCCCTGTATTTGGTTAAGGCAAATCCTTTCTCAGAACAAGAGAGTGTCGTGTGTAGGAAAATCACCTAACTCTTGTCAGTGTTTATCAGATGTGGAGAATAAACCCGCTTCTCTCTTTGTCATGTGACTTATCACTCCTGCGGGCATCATGCCAACCGCTGAGGGGGTGACGGAGCTTCCCACCCACAACAAGGGCTCGGGCAGGGGGCCATGGGCCTGAATTGTAATTCAGTGTTTTGAAACAGATAGCATAGTTACCAGAGGCTGGGAAGGAAGGGGAGTGAAGAAGGACTGGTGAATAGGTGCAAACATGCAGTGAGATAGGAGGAATACGTTCTAATGTTTGACAGCACAGTAGGTGACTATAGTTAACAACAATGGATTATGCATTTCAAAATAGCTAGTAGAGGAGATTTGAAATGTTCCCAACACAAAGAAATGATAAATACTCAAGGTGATGGATATCCCAAATGTCCTGATTTGATCATTACACATTGTGTATGTGTTTCCAAATACCTTATATACCCTGTAAATATGTACAAATAGCATGTATCATTTAAAAAATGAAAAAAATAAAATAGACATCACAAAGTCAGCAGATATCAGAATGGGATCTGAGAGAGATTTTTAAAAGAGGACTTTGTACACAAATCAGATTTCTATTCACCTTGAGTGTGGGTTTCCATGAAGGCTTAAGGAAAAAAAGTAAACCAGACTAGCATTTTTCAGTCCAGAAATTGTGAGGCGGCAAATGATCTAAATTCTCTCCCAGTAACTCCAGGAGCAAGGGAACTGAGAAGAGGATTGCCAGGCTTAAGGCAGAGGGGACTGTGTGGTTGCTAACCTGGGTCTCAGCAGCCTGAGGAGCTGCTACTGGGGGACAACTTGAGGTCCACCAAGGTCACCCTCCACCCTGCCATCCTGAAGTCACCCTCCACGCTGCAATCCTGAAGTCCCTCTTGGTTTTGAAAACCTCAAGTCTATGAAGCTGGTGAAGCCTCCTGAACCACTTCAGAGTGGTTGGGTTTACATTAACAACCAAATCCCTCACCCTAGGGAGCTTAAGACAGAGGCCAAGGTGATTGAAGAAAGGAAGGAAACAGAATAAAGACAAGAGTTAGCTCAAAAACCTTCACTTTCCTGGAATTAATGGCAGCCCTAAATTATTCTCATCTGCATTAAACATTGTTAAGTAATTAATTTGTGCGTCTGTTCTGAAGCGGATGCCATGTAAGACACTAGGAAAACCGAGACCTAGTCCTTACTCTCAAAGAGCTCCCGGCTCAGTAGGGGAAGCTGATAGAGAAACCCGATCTCATCATTGAGTGTTTTAGAAACCGTAATATTGACAACAGGCTGGTGGTGTGGAGAAACGTAGAGAAAACAGAGACAGCATCCATGGTTCCATACATCCTGATGGCGACAATAATAATAGTTTACATTTATTAAATGCTTACTGTGTACCAGACATTGTGGTAGGTTTATATAGGATATCTTCCCTTTGCCTTCCAACAACTCTGTAGAGGAAGCAATATCATCATCTTCAAGGTCACCTTGATGGCAGAGCCCATTCTACTCTGGTGGCCCCAGGGGTAATAGGTATCCCTTCAGGAAGGACTGTCCTTTCACCAACGCTACCCATGGCTGACAGCCAACATGGCTCATTTCTAGGTGTGCTTGGCCCCGGAGTTCAGCTGATCCTGCTCTAGCTGTTTGGGCTGGCGTTGAGCTTTGAGGTGGCCCAGGGAGAGGGAGAAGTTGACACAGATGTTGAGACCTGAGTAAAGAAACGGAGAAGTCAGGGAGGTGGGGGTGGGAGTGAGAGATTTATGGACAAAGGCAGTGGTTTTGGGGTTGAATTGTGTCTTCCCCAAAAGATAAGTTGAAATTCTAACCCCCGACTCCCTGCAGAATAAGACCTTATTTAAAAATAAGATTGTTACAGATGACTTTATTTCATACTGGAGTAAGGTAGGCTTTTAATCCAATACAGCTGGTGTCCTCCTAACAGGGGGAGAAAGACACACAGAGATAAGAATGAATGAAAGCAGAGACTGGAGTGATGCAGCCACAAGCCAAGGGACACCCAGCATTGCCTGTTGTTACCAGATGCTAGGAGAGAGGCATGGAGCAGATTCTCCCTCAGCAGGAACCAACCCTCCTGACATGTTGATTTCAGATACCTCCAGAACTAGGAGGATCGATTTCTGTTTTAAGTGCCCAGTTTGTGCCTTAGGAAGATAATCATAAACGCTGGCACGAGAAAGGGCTTGGTGTGTCTGAAGAAAGATCGGAAGGCTGGCGTGGCTGGCGGTGCTGAGTGAGAAGATGGGAGGGCCTCCATGACCCCTCTGGCTGGGCTGTGGGCTGCTGTGGTTAGCATGCCTGTCACTGTCCCGCAATGGCCACCGCGGGATACTCCAAGCTGCACACTGGCCTTTGGCCACAGAAGAACATTCAGACTGAGTCAGGAGAGCTGGGTTCAGCCTCCCCGTCTATCCATTTCTAGTCAGGTAACTTGCATCGCCACTTTGCTTCTGTGTCACATGGGAGGATGATCATGACATTTGGCCCATCCATCTCTCGGGGTGTGAGGGGGAGGAGGGGAACCTGTGTTTGGATGCTTATTGTGAATCATTTCCACCAAGATGTTAAATGCAACTTCTGTTACTCCAGTTTCAGTAGAGACCCCAGAGGGAAAGAAAAATAGCTGCTTATCTATGCAAGACACACTAAGAGATTATAAAATCCATTTTGAGACCTTTAGGTCCTTACCTACCTGGTGACTACACAAGAAGAGGCTGCGGGGACAGAGCAAGGGACAGGCAGCGGGGAGTTCTTTAGAATGAGAGCTGTTGGAGGGATGAGGCAGGAGTATCTCCCTGTGCCTCCTTTGTGTCCCCCACCCCCCACCCCCATAACAAGCTTCACGAGATTTTGAGGCTTTAAAACACTCCACAGAGAGCTTGACAGGTGCACTTGGGTGTTGGAGGAACAAAGAGACTCATACTTGAGCCACATTTCAAACCCTAAAGGGCGAGCCTCATTAGAGTGGCCTATGGTGGCAGGATGAGGAGAGGGGGCATGCAGTGAGCTGCACTCACAGCCACAGGGCGCGGGGAGGTGCTTCCCATGGCTGGATGAGGACCCCACAGAAGAGAGCAGGTGCTGTGTTACCTTGAATGGGACTCTGCCCCAAAAGACCATCCGCAAGGCAAGGTGATCCCAGCAGAGTGACTCAGAGGGGAGTGGACTTCAGAAGCCAGGGGCCGGGGGAGTCATACATGACATAGCTTGAGGAGCATCACTGGGGACCTCTAAGGAACCTACAGGAGACCACATGGGAGAGAGTGAGCATGTGGGTGTGCGATGCCCAGGGCACTGATTCCCGAAAAACCTGCCGTCATCAAAAACTGCACTGGAGCTTTCTGCTCTTTATCCACATCTCCAGATTTGGAGGTGCCAGTGGAGTATTTGAGCAAGGTAAGGAAATGGAGAGAAGTCCTCAGGCTTCTCCTTCCATATGTTGAGTTTTTGAGCCCAAATTGGTTCTGAGTTTTGAAGTGAATGTGGGATTATAGCTTTGGTAGTCAACCAAAATATCTCATAATAGATTGAATTATCCCATAGTTTTATGGGGCCTCATTCTGCCCTATTCTGAACTTCCCAGTATCTGAAAAAGAAGATCATTCATTAATAAATGGGAAGACTGGAAAAGCTTTGGGACCTTTCTGAGAATTCATCCAGGGGCAGGGAAAAGCAGTTTGAGAGAAGTTGCTCAGAGAGGTAGAGGTCAGAAAGAGGCAAGACTTTTTCTGTTTGTACATTACTGAATATTACTCTCTCAACGAGAAAGTTGTGGTTAGGTAAATGTTAACCTTGGAAACTTCTTTCCCCGGAAATAAAAGGATCAACAGAGCCCACTCTGCTTATTGTGTAGCCCAGTGAATATTCAATTAAGGGAAATGTTTTAAACGGTTATCAAATATGGAGTATTAGAAGCCATTGTTCTCCTTCATTAATTTTATTTAGATTGAATCCTGATTTAGCAATAAAAATGCAAGTCTCCACTTAAGAAATGCTATTTGCCTGCAAAGAAGGAAATGAGACTACTTCTTAAATTGTGCTTTACCATGAAGTTGGTGAATTGAGATGATTGGAAGAGATTATGATTAAGGTATCAGTGTCATATGTCATACAAGTTTGTAATCACTTTGAAATGAATAGGAATGCATTAAGTCATAAAATATTCTTAGAACAGCTGTATAGTTTACAAAGAATCTGATGTATTCTGAGTACCACAAATTCTCGTGCTTATGTCTTATATATACTGCTGTTGGCATTTGTCAGAACTTCTTTGGTTAAGAGTAAAAGGAACCCAATTTAAACTAGCTTGAGCTGAAAAAGAATGCATTGGTTCATATAACTGGGAAGTCTAAGGGTGAATTTGCTTTCAGAGATGGCTGAATATAGGGCTGCCTCTCTGTGTCTCAGCTCTGCTAGTTATGTTTCCCTTCATTACGACAAACTTTCCTCTTAGGGTGTGCAAGATGTCTCTTGGTCCTCTCTGACTCCCATGTTCCCTTCTTCCTAGCTCAGCAAACACAGTCAAAGGGAGGCTTGTTTCGGCAGAGTCCACAGAGCTATTAAACCTCAGAAACAATTCCACCCCTGAACCAACCTCTTTGGCCAAGAGATAGGAAGCTCTTATTGGCCAGCTTGAGTGACGTGGCCATCTCTGTAGTGGGAGGCTGGTGCACAGTGATCTATAGTCCCATTAGGACCTCACAGAATGGCAAAGGTCCCTAAGGGGAACTAGCAGAAGGGTATGGAACAGAGTGCTACCTCAGCCAATACAAACCCATTTTTCCCTTTATTCACAGAGTTGGCACTTTCTTGCCTGGAATTGGAATCAAAATGACATCCCTTCACTGTGAGCCACTATTCTCCCCATCGACTAAGTTAGTTTGCCTGTCTGAGACCAAATCATGCAACTATTGGCCTAGAGCAAGAAATTACTTTATGTGTAGTTTTCTCCCCCAAAGCAGCAGGGTTTAATTTTATAACAACCTATCCATTTGTTTATTAATTATGTATATACTATTTGCATTTGGAGAGGATTCAAGGCATCTTATAACAGCACAAATATAATATAATCAGTAAGATGAGGGCAAAAACCAGCAAATACCGAGTAAGAAGGGCATCTGGGAGATAAATGTCTAAAAGAGTCTAGGCTAAGCATGGCTATTTGCAGTTCCGCTTCTGATACTGGCAAAATAAGCTCTCATTAGACCAAGCCTCCCACAAATTGTACCTATAAACTCTGGACAATCAATACTTGGAAGATGGAAATAGCATGGGGTGAGTTTTTTGTTTTGATGGCTTCTCAGCTAAAGGCAGGCCTCATTGTACCACATAGCGATCGCTAAAATGCCGATCGAAAAGCTACAATCCTTCTGGCCTAAAGAATCAGATGATAACATTCAGGGCAACCACAACTCCTGGAAAGTGAAGGAGGGAAATCCAGAAATGGAAAGTGCCAGAGAGCCCCTAATTCTGTATATTTTGGCCAACTCCCTGACTGACCATTAAATCATGCATATATAATGCAGATTTCAAGCAACCCACTGAAGGGCAAGAGAACTGCACTGAGATTTGAGCTGCACCCTAAGAGGCAGAGTTTGCAGCCAACCAGTTAATTCCTTGTTAGGAGAAAATCAACCTTCACTGGAGGAATAATAGCAGAATCCAGACTCTGCACAGCCCAGCATTCACGATGTCCATGATATCATCCTAAATAACGCAACACACTAAGAAATAGGAAAATGTGCCACATTCTCAAAAAAAAAAGGTAATTAGTGAGGTTGATTCAGATTATGAACCAGATGTTGGAATGAGCAGACCCATTAAAGTTTAAAATAACTTTCAAAGCAGTTATTACAATTAAGCTGAATGACACAAAATATGCTGTGATGACTTACAAAAGAGGAAATCTCAGCAGAGAAATAGAATAAAAAGAACCAAATGAAAATTATAGAACTGAAAAAATACACACTTGAAATAAATTAAGTCATTAATGGGCTTAATAGCAAAATGAAGATGAAAAGAGGGAAAAGTAATTGAATTTAAAGATAGTCCAGTAAAATGTATCCTATCTGAAGGTGGCTGCTTTCACTTAGCAAAGTGTAGCCCTACGTTTACTGTCTACCAAAGCACAGAGGAAACCAGGTGGGTTGTCAACTGAGTTGCTCACCTGAAGAGCAGTGACATCCTGCAAGAGGCTCTAACAGCCAGCACCTACATATCCTGAAACACACCTTGAGCCATTTATTAATCTCTTGTCCCTCCACTCCAACACCCTTCTAATCTCTGCTCTGTGATGCTGGGGTGGATATTCTGCAAACTGCATTTCTTTTTTACCAGCTAGTTCCTTGTTAGGTTCTGCCACTTGGGCAATAGAGGGAGACTGGAAGACTGAAGGACAGAGAGGGGACTTACTTTCTGTTTGCTTACCATTCCATTAGCATTTCCCCTGTAGCCTCTCCCCTGACAGCTGTAAGTGGTCTGGTCTCCAGTTTGTTCCAACACTCTCCCTCTAGAGGTACCAGCACCTGCTGGGCAGTGCCGTGTCTTCTTCTTAGAGGTCTGTTGTGCCATTTGTATGGGTTTGTCTTTTAAGCGTTTAATTTCTGGGAACTTCAAACTCTTTTCTTTGTTCTCTCCACCTTAGGGATGATAGCTGCTTCCTGCATTTACTATCTCTATGTAATCTCAGTTTTTCTTTTGGAATTTTCAGTCCTCTAATTCTTGTTTTAAATTGTCTGTTAACACAACTCCTGGGGTTTCTATTTTCCTCACTTACCCCCAACTGATCTACATCCCTTTTTATTGATTGATATAGATCCCTCATTACCACCTGTAGAGCTGGCAGTGGAAAAAATTGTGAAGAACAAAGTTTGTTCTTGGAGCCAAGATAACTCCTTTCAGAGCCTTGATGCTCAGATAGCCACCATAATTATGCAATGTCCCAGGCTCCACGCCTCTCTGCCAATCCTAGATCCCTTCCATTCCATCACTCATATCCCTAGGGACTGCATTCTGATAGGTAGCAATAAGTGGTCAGGGTTTTGGTAAGATAAACTAGTCTCCTAATATGTGAGCTAAAGTATTTCCCTCCCATATAACCTACTTCCTTGGCTTAGATGAGCATACTTCTTAGAAAGGCCTTTATGGAATGTCAGAAATGGAGGAAATCTCAGATGTAGTAGCTAACCTATGGTTTTCATGTGGTAGACATAGCCATCTCCTCTGTTCACATGTAGAAACATGGGTGCTTGGATGTTCCTTCTTCCTCTGACACCTTCTTATCTGGGCCACTGGGAAAGTTAAAGGAGCTCAGGAGTGAAAAAAAAAAAAAAAAAAAAAAAACAGACAAAAAACAAAAAACCCCTAGAGTTTCACAGATGCTATTTGTTAGAAATACAGCAAATTATTTGTAGCTGGATACAGATAAATTAGGTTAATTTTCTCAAGTAGTCAGTTGAAATAAAATTTGCTAAATGTTGATTGGAGTAATTGCATGTAATTTGAATTAGGGGTTATGTGTAACTCTTGTATATTTGATAATTAACAACTATCCCCACTTCTTCTTTCTGTAGAAAAGAAAGGATTTTATTTTCTGTGACTTTGAAATTGCATGCCTTATATATATTTCCATGCTCAGAAATACCCTCCTAATTTGTAATTTAACCAACCAATCCAGTGCTTTAAGATACTTCAAGATAATACAAGCAAGTCACAAGGCGTGTGGCTCAGTAAATGGTAACTAATAATACTGTGTCCGATCGTATTTTCAAAAAATAGTCTTAGCAATCTTTTCCTCCCTACATATTCTTTTGAAACCTTGCCACATCTCCATAAAGAGGGGGAGCCTATGTCCTCTACCCTTGAAACTGGATAGGCTTTTGTGACTGCCTTCCCTGGTAGAGAGCGAAGGAAGCCATATCTGAGACTTCTGATGCTTGGGTATCAAAGGTGATATTGTGTCTGCCTTTGTGCCAGATAGTCTTCATTGCAAAATGTCATAGAGGTAGAGAGGGTTGCTGGAGGAACCTGGAAGGTCCAGCCAGCAGCTATTTGAGGCTTCCCATCCTAGGTGCAGACACACCAGGGACCCTTTAGAGGATTCTAGTCACCATCTGATTGTAACTGCATGAGACAGAGAACTCCTAGCCTCATGAGGTAATCATAAACAATAAATTTTTATTATTTATTTATATAATTTATATATAAATAATAAAATTTTATTTATTCAAATAAATAGTGGTTTGAAGCCACTAGTTTTGGGCTGATTTGTTATGTAGCAATGGCTAATGGATACAATATTTACTGTTTGGCAGGTATTGATGATGAGTGACTTACTATGCTAAATGCTTTGCAGGGATTACCTCATCTAATTCTGATTATCCCAGAGATAAGCATTTTTATCCACCCTGAGAGAAGTTAAGTGATCTGTCCAATGTTACATAACAATCAGTCTGATAATTCAATCTAGACAGTGGGACTCTAGAGCCCGATCACTCAACCACTAATCCCTACCACATGCAGTGCTCCCATATTCACCGCTTTTCTGCTGGGTAACTGCATCCCTTCTGACCGTGACACACCCATTGCCCTGTCCTCCAGAAGCAAAGAAGCATGATGGGTGAGCAGACAGTACCAGAAAGGCCATATGGATCTAGCCGATGCTGAACCCCAGTATTAGTGTTTTATTCCTTTGGGTTTAAGAGTATGTTCTGTTTGTTTGTTTTTTTGTTTTTTTGAAGTACTCACTGGTGGTGGCATTGGTGGATGGAGACATGCTATGTCATATTGGCCATCTGCATTTACTAAGGATGATTTTATAGGATGTCTTCCTATTGGAAGGTTTTAATGACATCTGGCAATAGGTGAGGAAAAGAAAAGAAAGAAGAAAAAGAGAGAGGGAAGGAGGAAGGAAGGAAGAAGGAAGGAAGGAGGGGAGGAAGGAAGGAAGAAAAGAAGGAAGGAAGAAAGAAGAAAGGAAGGAAGGAAAGAAGGAAGGAAGGAAGGGAAGGAAAGTCAGTGAAAACATGGAACAGACACCCAGAAGGGAAAGGGTTTAGAGGCGGGCGGAGTGCCAGAGGCAAGCATTCATTTGTGTATGATGATGCATGCATTCATCCATTCATTGCCATTCAAATATTGTGTTGAATGTCCACAACATGCCAGGTCCTGCATGGAATGCTAGAGATGGAGCCACCCTCTAGCAAAGGGTAGGTTCACTCATACAAATAGAGGTGCGCACAATGTATCATGGGAGCACTTACTCTTCCATAGGCAGATGGATCAGAGAAGGCTTCCCAGAAGAGGTGACATCTGAGCTGAGGCTTAAAGGATAACACAGTTAACCAGCCCCACAGGTGGTGTTCCTGGCAGAGAGTGGTAGGTCTGTGCTTGCAGCCTGATGTCAGAGTCAGAGAAATTCCAGGAGCATTCAGGGCCTCTGCACTTCATCCCAGTGCTTCCCAAACTTCTGTTGAGGGAAAACTCTTTCAGAAGATGTTAATGAATGGATGTGCAGAAGAAAACCATCTTCTGAGAATAAAATTGCTCTAGTTTCTCCATCGCTTGTTTTCTCTGAGCCTCTAATAAGCTGATAGGCACCCAACAACAGAACCTTTTGTTGGCAGATCACAGCTTACCCTCTCTCTGTTGAACAGTTTTGGAAAGTTTATGAATCACTTTTCAATGAGGTGTGGAGTAATGCATGATTCAGCAGCACTGAAGTCCTGCCAGCCTAGGCCTAACTGGCTACACCGTCATGAAAAGTCACAAATTACATGGTACCAAAGACAATAGAAACACAATCTACTGGGTAAACAATTGCACAATAGATTACTGTAGACTTATCAATAGTAATTGCATAATTCAGTCTTTCTCTATTTTCATATGAAAGCCTCTCAGGCATTCTTCTGCAGCTCATTGGAATATAGTATAGATGGCCTAGATCAGTGCAAGGTGCAACAAGAGGACTGTATCATCTCAGTAAAAACTTTGAAAAGATGAACCCATTTCAGAGACCCAGCACGGGATCACCTGCATATACAGGCAGCAGCAGAAACAGAAATTTGGGATTTTTATCTGAAGGTAGTGGAAACTTTCAGAGGTTCTTAACCAGGGGAATGCAATGATCAGGCGTATTTTAGAAAGCTCATTCACAGGGAGAGAGGATTTGAAGTGGGGTTATTATCAGAGACAAAGAAACTAGTTAGGAAGTTATTTCAGTGAGGGAGAAATAGTTTAGGGGCCAAAGGAAGTAGCAATAGGAATGGAGAGAAGGCACAGCCTGAGAAGTACTTAGAGGAATAATTGATTGACTGGGCTCTGAAGCAGCTGTGGGGGTGAGAAGCTGGGGTGGGCGAGGGTGGAGGAGGGTGGGAGGGTTGGAAGAGTCAAGAATGACCCATGACTTCTGGTTCATGCAACAGAGTGAAAGGCTGTGGCCCCATGGTTTCCAGGCAGCCTGTGCCAGTGAGAGAAATGCAGAAGAAAGCTCAATTTCCCCTGCTCTGTCAATGACTTGGTACTATGGCCTTGTGCAAGCAAGTTAATGTCTCCGACACTTACTTTCTTCCTTTGTAAAAAGGGACAATGATACCCCTTTCTTGCATGTATGAAATAACTAGCACATAGTCTGTGTTTCAGAACTGGAAAGTCACTGCTACTCAGGGAATGCAGAAGAAGCAGTTTACAGAGAAAGATGAGTTTCAATTTAGAAACGTGGTGCTTGAGGTGACTTGGACAGCCATGTGGAGGTGTCCAGTAAGGCACTGGATATGTGGGTGTGGAACTCAGGAGAAGATGTGGGCTGGAGAGAGTTCTAGGGGTCACTGAATTTTTGAAATTAGACCGAGGCAAGGAGGTAAATGAGAACAACCTGAGTGAGGAGAGGGAGAGAAATGCAAGCCCTAACAGAGAACCTTGGGAGCGTTACCATTCAGCAGCTGGGGAAAGAAAGGAAAGCCGGCAAGAGAGAGGTTCTGGAGCCTGCAGGGCTGCGCGGTCAGAAGGAGGTGCAAAGTGGAGTCAGAAGACGCAGGTTTGAGTCTCAGCTCCCTTGCTGACTAGCTGTGCGATCCTGGCAATTCAGGAAACCTCTGTAAGTTTGTCTTCTGATCTGCCAAATGGAAATGCTGCTGATAATGTCTGCTTCTTGAGACTTTGGTGAGCTAAGGTATATAATGGTTTTTTGTTTGTTTGTTTGTTTGTTTTAAGCTAGAGAGCCTTGTAAGTGGTTCCACGTGGTCATTTTTTCCCTACACTGAATCGGTTTGCATCTAAAAGCAAGGTCACTTTAAGAGGGTCTCTGGCATGGCTTGCTTAGCAGGAATTCCAGCCTGCTCAAATTCCTCCAGGCAGCTCTGGGGTCCATAGGCAGGAGGTACAGTACCTGATGCCTGAATGCCCTAAGCCCCTTCCGAGGAAGCGGGGCCTTATGCACAGGCCCTCACTTCTCTCCCACATGACCTAACCACCCTGGCTACACCTGGTGGGAATTGGGATGGGCCCTGCTCTCAGAGGAGCCAACCAGCCAACCAGCCAACCAGCCAGCAGCTCCCCCACGCCTGCCCGGGGTGAGACAGGAGAATGGGGTCTGGAGGCAGGGAACATAAGGTCAATTCATGCTGACTTTCTAGAACTAAATCAAATGGAAATACTTTAGCTATTACAGGAAATATCCGCACCATTTACATAGGGCGTAAACCCAGTAAATGTCTTTGTAACTTGACTTCATCCTCTTCATTAAATAGCGTGTACACCAAATAACCAATGGAAACCTCTAGAGGGTATTTAAAGCCCAGAACATTCTGTAACTGGAGTCTTGAGCCCCTCTGCTTGGGCCCACTCCCACCTCACTTTGAATAAATCTCTGCTTTGGTTGCTTAATTCTTTCCTTCCTTTGTGGTTTTGTCCAATTCTTTGTCCAAGATGCCAAGAACCTGGACACCCTCCACCGGTAGCAAGAGGGCCATGTGATGGAGACCCTGCCCTTCTCCTGCACGGACATTTGGACTCAGCAAGCAAGGCCAGAGTCACAGAGACTCGCTTAAAGTGACCTTGCTTTTAGATGCAAGCTAATTAGTTGCAGCAGCCCAGCAACTGGTGGGGCGGGAGACTTGGTGACAGTGTCTGGGTGGCTCATGGAGCCCCTCACAGCCACAGATGGTGGCAGGAAATGGGCAGAGGTGCCTGGTGCCCAGGGCAGAGGTGCTCCCCCGCTGCCCTTGTCAAGCTGCTTTCCAGTTTCTTTTTTTGTCTGTGTTCTTGTGTGTCTCATAATGCACTCCCACTGGTTAAAGTAACTTGAGAGTGTGGCCGTGTCTTGCAGCTTAGAGGAGCCTAATTGTCATGGGAGACTCTCAAGATCTCTCAGGAGGGAGTGGAGTTTTCTCAGAATAAAGAGCATCAGCTACAGTGAAACATGGAAATGGGGCTAATGTCTATTGACTGGGGACTGGTGAGCGGGATCATGGCCCCTCCACACACAATGAAATCCTGCAGCTGGAAAACAGAACGAGGAAGCTCTTTGTGTACTGATAAGGAGCAATCGGCAAGATCTTTTCCTAGGAGAAAAATGTGAGCTTCGGAATGGTGTAGCAAAATGAAACTCAGAAAGTATCTCTATAATATTACACCTCATCTAATGATGCTGGTTGCCTATGAGGAAGGGAGCTGGGGCCCTGGGGCAGTGATAAGAGAAGAAATTTTCACTAAACATTGTGTAATAATTTTCCTAAATCTTGAATCATGAAATTCAGTCACCCCTTTAAACAATCAAATCAGAAAAAAACCTATTAAGAACATGACCTATAAAGTGGAGCAAGTCCTATGCTTGTGCTTGCTTCCACAATTTATCTCTGGGTGAAGTTCAGTAAGTCACTCAACCTCTCTGAACTCATTTTGCTCATGTGTAACATAAGCACAGTAATAATACCTGCCTGATAGGGCTGGTGCCAACTAGTTATTCTTTTCTTTGTCTCTCTTTCTCTCTCTCTCTCTTTCTCTTTTTCTCTCTTTCTTTCTTCCCCTTCCCTCCCTCCCTCCCTCCTTTCCTTCCTTCCTTTCCTTTCCTTTCCTTCTCTCTCTCTCTCTCTCTCTCTCTCTCTCTCCCTCTCCCTCTCTCCTCTCTCTCTCTTGCCCAGACTGGAGTGCAAAAGCATGATCTCAGCTCACTGCAACCTCTGCCTCCCGGGTTCAAGCTATTCTCTTGCCTCAGCCTCCAGAGTAGCTGGGACTACAGGTGTGCACCACCACACCCAGCTAATTTTTGTACTTTTTAGTAGAGGCGGGTTTTCATCCTGTTGGCCAGGCTGGTCTTGAATTCTGGACCTCAAGTGATCCGCCCACCTTGGCCTCCTAAAGCGCTGGGATTACAAGTGTGTGCCACCATACCTGGCTGTCGTTACCGGTTTTCACACAAGGCATTTTCCATTTCCCATTTTCCTCTTAGCCTAATAGCATATTCCTTAAGCTACAGAACTGCAAAGCACTGGCATCCTTCACAGTTTTCCCTTTTTTTTTTTTTTTTTTGGTTGGGTGCTCTCCCTAAGGTCAGGGCCATGGAGGTTGGGCCAGGTAAATTAAAACCAGCCTCTACTGTACTCAGAATTAGCTCTTCTATTTGGAATGGACTCACTGTCTTTGGGCCTAGCCCATGCCTGAATCTCTCTTTCTTTAAAATGAGTTCTTTTCCCAGTGCCTTCTTGGTCTCTTTTGCAGTTTCCTATGGATTATGTAAGCACTTCTAGATTCCCGGTGAACAGTTTACCTTTAGCTATTAAGACATTCGTTATTATTATGGCGCCGACTTCCCATCATCTCCAATCACAGTATTTTGTGCATTGTGGTCACTGAAGCATGACCAACACTTCATTCCTGCACAGTGATGCCTACAGGGCTCGTGGACTGGATGTCTAGGGCCATGCTCTGCTCTGCGGGAGACAGGGAGCACCCAACCCAGTCGGATCCTACCTTCCTTGCACTAGGGGATGCTATCTTGTGTAGCTATAATCTTAGCTTTGTTTTTGCCTTCGAATGGATGGGCCTGCTGCATTTTCAAAAGCTACAGGAAGATGATTGTGGAAAGGAAAGCAGGGTCTGTGTGACTGGCTGTCTGCCTTTCCCTCTGTGGGGGAATGAGTGTTAAAACATTTCCAGGCTCAGTAGGTCTGGAATGGGACCCAGAAATGTGCATTCTAGTAACTATTCAGGTGATATTTAAAGCCACAGATGGGTTTTTTATTTCATTTGTAATTGGTTTTTTCCATCTTTTCTTTAAAATGTTTCTGCTGACTCTCACTCATGGTGGTGCTGTCCCTCCTGGGTCTGCTGATCTCTCACTGCGTATTTATTAGATCTTCTCTGTGGAAGTCTTCTTGGCTTAGGTTGGGGGTGCTCTCTTTAGGGAAGATTTGCATCTGCTTCTGAGAGCCATGGGTCACTGCCAGTTTCGAACCATTTAGAACTCCTCGTGAGTTCTGGTTTAATGAAGGTCTTAAGTTTGGCTTCCCCTCCTTGCTGCTGGCCCAAGATTGAGGATCTGGATCATGGCCCGTCTACCATAACTTGCTGTTAGAGTAGTCCTGCTCCTCTCTGCTTGCTCACTGCTTCCAGCTACTTGGGAGGCTGAGGTGGGAGGATCACTTCCACTCAGGTGGTCAAGGCTGGAGTGAGCCATGATAGCAGCACTGCACTCCAGTCTGGGTGACAGAGCAAGACCCTGTCTCAAAACATAACCAAACCAAACCAAACCAAACAAAACCCACCCTTGACCCAACCTACCCTCATTCACTTTTCTATTGCTCTTCAGAAACTGATCTCTCAAAATATATGTCTATAACTGATACTTTTACTTCTTCACTCTCCATTTGCCTTTGCTTTTATTTGGTTTCTATGGTTTTTATTTTTTTATTTTTTTATTTTTTTTATTTAGATGGAGTTTCACTCTTGTCACCCAGGCTGGAGTTTAATGGCTCCGTCTTGCTTGCTGCAACCTCTGCCTCCCCAGATCAAGTGATTCTCCTGTCTCAGCCTCCTGAGTAGCTGGGATTATAGGCGCCTGCCACAATGCCTAGATGATTTTTGTGTTTTTAGTAGAGATAGCGTGTCTGCATGTTGGCCAGGCTGGTTTTGAACTCCTGACCTTAGATGATCCGCCTGCCTTGGCCTCCCAAAGTGCTGGGATTACAGGTGTGAGCCACTGTGCCTGGCCTGGTTTCTATTTTTAGCAAGATTATTTGCACATATTTTAAAGAGTCAAGAGTTTTATAAGACTTGTTATGAAAAACAACAGTCCTCTGCTTTCCCCCATCAGAGACAGCTACTTATAACTCTTTTAGCTGCTTTTTGTTTTCGGCATTTAGCTCTGTGTTTCTGAATAAAATGCTAGTGATCCCTCAGTTGTGAGCAGTAGCTACTGACTGCCCCTACAGAGGGGGAGGATTTAGCTCTCATTCTTTCCCC
The DNA here is from genome assembly GCA_036589455.1 of Ateles fusciceps. Taxonomy (NCBI): domain Eukaryota; kingdom Metazoa; phylum Chordata; class Mammalia; order Primates; family Atelidae; genus Ateles; species Ateles fusciceps. The sequence goes on from JAZHEH010000437.1 coordinate 5,346,058, forward strand.
ATTCCTCAGCGCACAGATACGTTCTTCCCATCTCCTACCGTTCCTGCATGGTTACATCGTAATTTTCCTTGGTTCAATAATCCATGTTTACTTTTTTTTTATTATATAGTGATATTGAGATCAAAACCATCTAGTAAACTTAGACTACATATTCTTCCTTACACAACTTTTAGTTTTCCTTGGGAATAACTTTTTTATTTGCTTAGTTTTCTGCTTACTACCAGTCCAACTTCAAAACGTCTAGATTTATGCTATTAGTTTTGTCCTCTTGAAGAATCTCTTCCAAAACCTCTGACTTTCTCCAATTTGGACCGCCTTCAAACTGCCCTCAAGACCTGGTGTAGCGCTGTTTTGTTTTGTTCTCTTTTTTTTTTCTTTTAACTTTTATTTTAGGTTCAGGAGCACATGTGCAGATTTGTTATATGGGTAAACTTATGTCATGGAAGTCTGATGTACAGATTATTTAGTCACTCAAGTACTAAGCCTAGTACCTGATAGTTATTTTTTCTGATCCTCTCCCTCCTCCAACCCTTCAGCCTTGAGTAGACCCCAGTGTCTGTTGCTACCCTCTTTGTGTCCATGAAGTCTCATCATTTAGCTCATACTTATAAGTGAGAACATAAGTTATTTGGTTTTCTGTTCCTGTGTTAGTTTGCTAAGGATAATGGCCTCCAGCTCTATCCATGTTACTGCAAAGGACATGACGTCATTTTTTTTTAATGGCTACATTTAATGGTGTGTATGTACCACATTTTCTGTATCCAGTCTGCCATTAATGGGCATTTACGTTGATCCCATGTCTTTGTTATTATGAATATAACACTGTTCTTTAGAGGTCTCTTCCCATCTAGAAATTCCCTTCATCTTTGCCTGGGCCTTGGCTCCAAACTTTTCTTCCCTGTTTTGATGAAAGACATCTTCTAGTTACTTCTGCAGAAGTGCATGTGAGGTAAAATTTTTGAGACCTTGCAAATAAAATTGCCTTTATTCGGATATTTCACTTAATTGATGGCTAGGAATAAAAAAATCTAAGTTTAAAATAATTTATTCAGAATTTCGAAGGCTGCAGTCCACTGTATTCTAGCCTCCAGTCTTGTGATTGGGAATTCCAAGACGTTCTGATTCTTTTAAAACTTTTATTTTTTATTTTTAGAGACAGGGTCTTACTATGCTGCCCAGGCTAGATTTGAACTCATAGGTTCAAGGGATCCTCCCACCTTAGCTTCCCAAGTAGCTGGGATGACAGACACTTGTCACCATACCTATCTGGTATTCTGATTCTTAATCTTATGTCTGTGACATGTTTTTCTCTTTGGAAGCCTATAGGATCTTCTCTTTGTCCCCCAGTGTTCTGGAATTTTATGATGACATTCTTTGGGGGGGCGTTTACTTTAATCCATTTGGCAGTTTAATTCCAGAAAAATTTCTCGAATTATTTCATCGGTGACTTCTTCCCCTCTGTGCATGCTTATCTATTTCTGGAATTCCTGTTATTTGGGTGTTGGACCTCCTAGACTGATCCTCTAATTTTCTTTTCTATATTCTATTTCTTTTGCCTTTTTATGCCTCAATTTCGTTTTTCTAGCTCTCTACTAAGTTTTTTACTTCTGCCATCATATATTTAATTTCCAAGGGCTTTTTGTGGTTGTTGTTGATCTCTAAAGTTTCTATTTTATTTGTATTCTGTTTCTTTTTCAGGGTTGTAGAATCTCTTCTGATCTCTCTGAGGACATTAAATATAGTTTTCTTGAAGTTTTCTTCCTCTTATATAGTTTCTATTTTTTCCAAGCAGCTCTTTTGCATTAGAGGTTTTCTTCAGATATCTTTTAATACCTGCTATCTGCTTATCCTTGACTGTGGAAACTGAAAAGCTGATTGAAAGCTCTGTTCACCTGAGTGGAACTTACCTACTGTGACCTTCACAGTAGGTCAATCTGGCTTGACTATTTCCTTGGATAGCCCTGATGTATCTTTAGGTGTTTTCTATGGACTGGTTGGTTTTCCAAGGAATCTTTCCTACCTGAGGAGGGGAAAGAAGCCTGAAAGTCTCAGCACAGGTAAGCATACAGTCTCTTAGTCATCCTATTTGATATCCCAGTCAAGAGACTCATTGTTTGATCTTTTACAGAGAATGAATCCAGTCTTCTGCCAGGATGGGGGAAGGACAGTTAAAAGTGATTATATTTGCAGACCCCTACCCTACTCTTAATAGAGTAGGGTAAATTTAAATTGCTTTCAACTAATTCTCCTTATTTTGATGCCAATTCTCACCCCCTTGCCCTACCTCCACTTTTAAAGTTTCCTGGTGCCACTAACTCTTGAGATTGAAAACTTTGAGGTGTAAATTGTGTTGGTTTTAAGTTTCCTCACTACCGATTTAGGATCCCGCTTTCTTCAGCCCACTAAATTAGTTAAAACTTCTCCAAATGGTTTCCAGCTTTCAAAATTTTGTGGCATTTTTGTCATCTCCCCTTCTTACCATCCTCATGAGTTTATGTTAGGGATAATCACTTTAGTGTTTGTGTGTGTTTGGCTTCAAAAACAAGTAAAATGAGATGCATGTGTTTCCATCTACTCATTAACCCCCTCACTCTGGCTCTGACTCCACCCCTCCACTGTACTTTTACCACATTCACCAGTGATGTTCGTGTTCCCAACCCAATGGGCTGTTTTTCATCCTTGACTCACATGAACACACAGGAGCCTTAATCAAAGCTGAATGCTCTCTTCCTGACAGGTGCTCTTCTCTGGGTTTCTGTGACACTATACCTTTTTGGATTCGTTTCCTGCTTCTTTGATTTCTCCTTGCCAGCTTTCTTCTCAAGTTCATTTTCCCCTGCCAGTCCTCTAAAGAGAGGTTTCCTCAAAGCGTGGTCTCAGGCCATCGTCTCTCTCTCTCTCTGTCTACCACTTTCTTGTTAGGAAATTGCACCCTTTTGTTCATGGCTCCAACACTGATCTTCTTTTGATTCTTTATCTTCTCTATCTAATTGCCTACTTGTCTCCCAGTCATGTTTAACTCAAAATATCCAAGACGGACATCCTGATTTTTTTCCCCCAAATTTAAATCTTCCTCAACTACCCCAGATATACAGCAGAAACTGGAAAGTCATTCTTGTTTTTTCCCTCTTCCTTACTTCTGACATTTAAAATATCAGCAAGCCTTCTTACTCTACCCCCCATAATATATCTTGAGTCTATCCATTTTCTCCACCATCACTGCCACTGCCTTAGTGTATAAATCACTATTATCTCTTGCCTCGACTATTGTAACAATCTCCGGACTGATTTCCCTGCTTTTTATCTGGGCTCTCCATATCGGTTCTCCACTTGAGTGATTTTTTTTCTTCCGCCTCCTGGGTTCAAGTAATTCTCCCACCTCAGCCTCCTGAGTAACTGGGATTACAGACGCATGTCACCACACCTGGCAATTATTTTTTTGTATTTTTAGTAGAGACAAGGTTTCACCATGTTAGCCAGACTGGTCTTGAACTCCTGACCACAGGTGATCTACCCACTTCAGTCTCCCAAAGTGCTGGGATTACAGGTGCGAACTACCACGCCTGGCCATGAGCGATCTTTCAAAAACAGAAAATCAAATCATTCTCTCTTCTAATAACAAATACTTTTCATTGCTTTTAAAACAAAATCCAAACTCGTTACCATGGTTTCTGCACCAAATTTGCTTTTCCCACTGGGGCTCCTTGTTACTTCCCTGCGTGCCACCATTTCTGGGCACTAGTCTCCTGCTAGGACATGGAACTCCAGAGGTGCCAAAGCACATCTCTCTCCTACATTTGTATATAATCCATCTGGTCAGAAGAGTGCCAAAGGGGGTGGAATCTATGCCTGAGCATCAAAGAGCTTTGAGTGAAATTATTTTCCAAGTTTCACTTATAGCCTCCTCCTTTCTATAGGATTTGGCCACAGGTTCATGGACGAAGGGAATCTGGGGAGCCGGGGAATGAATGGGGCAGGAGGCACATAGGAACGTCCTGCATGAGGCTGTGCTAAGAACCTTCCCTCTGTTTGATGGCTAAGGCCTTGCTTTGTGAGCAAGCTTGCTCTCTCAAAACCTTCTTCCCAGAAGGATTCTCAGTCTGTCAAGCAAATAGAGGCCACCCATGCCTTTATCCAGTATGTTTAGAAATATTTGAATAATTTAGCTTTAACCTTTTCCCTACCACCACCACCTACTTTTCTTTAGTTTTCTAATCACCACTATTCCCCTTCTCTCCCGCCCACCCCCCAAGAATATCCACGTGCATTGTTGAGGTACATTGTTCTTTCTAATGTGGGGGCTTATTCAGTAGGGTACTTTTATATATACAGATTTTTAAAAAATCCTAAAGTTTTGTTCTTTTTTGAGATGCTTTGATAAGAGTGAAACTACCTGCTTTCTGGCCTCTGTGACAGCAGCAGTTCTCCCAGATTCATTGAGTTGCTTGCTGGTAGCTGAGAACTTGAAATGCACATCAGTTAATTCAACCTTATGAAAGAATGTATCAGGAGACAAAATCAACAATGCAGATGATTCAAACATTCTAGCAGCCCACACAACATTGTTACTAGCTTATTTATCTCCAGAGCTGCCAGGTTAATACCCTATGCAATAAACAAATTCAAATCATCATTCTTATATTCATGGCCTGTTCCTGGATTTGGTCATATGACTGTTTATGAGGGAGTTCTCCACTGTGGAGGGAGTATCTTTTTACCCTATTTTCGGTAACTGTTCTATTTTTCTCAGTTCTGAATAGGATTACTCACAGCATAGATGCATCTTGCAACTGGAAAATTTTTCTCAAGGCCCGTAATCATTTCTGATTTTCCTCCATGAACTGTAGGACAGCACATGTGGCTTTCCTGCAATGGGATCGCCCTTCAAGAGGACCTTACCGGCACTCCAACTGGACTGTGACGTAAGCAGCTCCTTGGATGTTTCTGGATAGTCAGCCCCATGGGAACAGCTTTAAAATAGGAGACTGGCATTGTGATCAAAGCGTGGACTTCGGTGTCATATAGACCTGGATTTAAATCCTGGCTTCGGTGTTTATGGATCATGTTGGACAAATCATTTAACCTCCTTAAGTCTCAGAGTCCTCCTTATGGAAATGGAGCTCTGAATAGTACCTACCCTCTAGTATGGTTGTGAGGGTTAAGTGAGATCATCTATGTTCAAAGTGCTTATTATACAGAGACTGGGACATGTAAGTGCTACATCAATGTTAACTTTTATTAGTCAGTGGAGTGGAGGAGAGAGGACTGCTGCCTCCCTCTGAATGTCCCCAGCCTGGGGTGCCTGCCTGTGTGCACCAAGGCCCATCTGACACACTGTATCAGAACGGGCGCCCTTCTAGAGAGGGACACCCCTGCAAGCCCTTAGTCAGTGTCCACGCTTTCCTCCAAGTTCAAAATGCTGCTGCATCTGTGCAAAAACCACATGTTGCCTGTGAGTTCTGCCTCGCTGGCCAGAGTGGAGACACAAAGAAAAGAGAGGGGCCTCCATACTTCCAGAGTCCCACTGGGGGTTACCCTCTCTTGCCCCCACTCTTTTTATCTTGCTCTGAGGATGCCAGGACTTTAGGGACATTGTCAATGAGCATGTAAGGTCACCCCTGCAATATCAAAGGCAGGACAGAAAGAAGATCCAAATGTCCCAGTTAGTCAAGGAAAAACAATTGCAAGAATAAAACATTTTTAAAGATTAAAATAATAGCTGCCATCTGTTGAGCAGTTGCTCTGTGTTAGGACTTGTGTGAAACATGTTCATACACTGTCTCTGCTTTCTAACAATACTGCGAAGCAGGTATTCTGCTTAATTGAATGTGGGTTCATTTAAGAAAAAAATACAAATATTCTAACTCCTTTAATTAGCCCAAATTCAGGTAGAGACAGATCAGCCCACCCTGCTGGGCAGTGTACCGGGAGCTTCCTGCATAGGGCCAACTTTCACCTTCAAAATGCCCTGTGGGCTGCCTCAGCTTTTCCACCAGCCCCTGGGCTCCCAGCTCTCTCAGGAGGCAGTGTTTTGCTGCGTGATTACAGTGAAAGACCTGATTGTCCTGCTCCTGTTACCCCTTCTCCCTATTTACTATAATCAGGAAGTCATGTTTTTCATTTAGGATAAAGCAATTACTCTTCTGTTGACTGAAGTCCAGCAAAAAGCAAACTGAACCTCATTTTCACATTAATGTAATGGGGGCAGGATGGAGAGGCAGCCTGACTTCCTGGCATCTCAGCCTCTCTCTTCTGTATCTCTATCTCTTCTGACGGAAGCATCAGTCATAATAGCAACAACCAAGATGACATTGAGAGAGTAAAGGATTGCAGCCCCTTTCCCTCATCTTGGGAAATGATGAGTAAAAGTCACTATCTGCTCCCCTGAGCCTTGTTATGGTGTGACCTAACTTTACACATAAGTACAACGAATGGCCTGTCGCATCCTAAGAAGCAGTAGAACAAATATAAAAAGGACTTTTTTCCGGCTCTGCCTGGATAGACAAGCAGCTCTTTGCAAAGGGAAAGGAATAAAATGTATCACATCTCTTTAATGATTGAAGATCCAGGTTAACTGTGGTAGAATTAAGCAAAGAGCAAACAAAATGTCCTGAATGTTCTTTCTTTTCTCTCAGAGAAAGAATCTCAGTCATCTGGCCTGCTTTGTGCTATATGAAAATCTCTGAGAACCTTCAAGAGGCCAAGGAACAGTTTTCCTCCATGCTCTATGCCATGGTCAGTGGTTAAGAGAACATTCTGTTCCACTCCTCCAGCTCTGCCTTAGAAACCCAAGCTCTGTAGTCCCAGGCTCCTGGCATTGTACAGCAGCACCAGCAATTTTCTGCCAAAAGCATCAGCCAAAATCTATTCTATTTCAGTTCCTCTCTTTTCATTGGATTATATTTTTACAGGTGCCTGCTGATTCTCACACTGCTCTTCAGATTCATATACTGCTGTGGTCTGAATGTCTGTGTTCTCTCAAAATTCAAGTTTGAAACTTAATCCTCAATGTGATAGTATCAAGAGCTGGGGCCTTCTGGAAAGTGAAGGTGGAGCCCTCGTGAATGGGATTAGAGCTCTTAGAAAAGAGATTGAAGGGGAGCTGCCTAGCCCTTCCATCTCTTCTGCCTTGTGAGGACACAGTGTTCATCCTTTTTGTCTTCCTGCCATTTGAAGATGGAGAAAGAAGGTGCCATCTTGGAAGCAGAGAGCAGCCCTTACCAGACAGCAGGTCTGCTGGCACCTTGCTCTTGGACTTCCCAGCCTCCAGGACTGTGAGAAATGAATTTCTGGCCGGACACGGTGGCTCACGCCTATAATCCCGGCACTTTGGGAGGCTGAGGCGGGTGGATCACAAGGTCAGAAGTTCAAGACCAGACTGGCCAACATGGTGAAACCCTGTCTCTACTAAAAAATACAAATATTAGCTGAGCATGGTGCCTCATGCCTATAATCCCAGCTACTTGGGAGGCTGAGGTAGGAGAATTGCTTGAATTGGGACCTGGGAGGTGGAAGGTGGAGGTTGCAGTGAGCCGAGATCACACCACTGCACTCCAGCCTGGGCTACAGAGCAAGACTCCATCTAAAAAAAAAAAAAAAGAGAGAAATGAATTTCTGTTGTTTATGAATTACCCAGTCTAAGGTATGCTGTTATAGTAGCAGGAATGGACTAAGACACACATTGTCAAAATCTTCATGAGTTAAAGGTGAAGGTACAATCAGAACTGATGCATGGAATTGGAACCACAGGTCTTGGTAAACAATGCACTATTCAAATTTATGGAAATGCTCTCTCTCCAAGTCAGAAAGAAGTTACAATCTGCTTTTCCTTTTTTTCTGAAGGGAAGTAAAATTCCATGTTTCTAGACTAAGAGATCTACACCCAATCTTTCTCTTTCTGACATTTATAGTAAACTTTTGCAAATTACTCAAGCTTTCTTCGTTCCGGTGAAAGGAAAGTGCACAGGACAGTATTACTAAGTGGCCTGAGCCATGTTAGAGGTAGATAACAATGACTCCAAAGGTCTTTAAGACCTTTGGAATGTTTATTATGCTATGTTTGCTATGAAGATGTTTTTATTAAAACCTTCCCTGGGTTTTCAGAATTCTCTTTGGAATTAGTCCTGTGGGAATATGCCTTTTGGGATCTATTCTCACTTCTTATTCAGTCCCCTTTTCTTCTATTAAAATCTACAGTTTGAAGCTATTCTGTTATTGAAAAATTAGGTTCATCACCTCATCACCACTGGGTTTTCCTCTCCAGGCCATTTCCAGTAGAATGTTGCTCATATTTCCATGTAAGAGAACACATCAGTATTCATTACATCTTATCAATGGGCTAGTACAATACCATAAGGAAGTGTAGTAAAACCAGACACTGGGAAACATCAGACATTGCTTTGTCCTGTGTTTTAATTTGGGGTATGAGAAGGTGCCACAGGACATTAATTCAGGGACTGAGATAGACTCTTAAGTTTGGCAGTCAGTGAAATAACTTGCTGAATCTTTCTAGAATTAACCTAAGGGAGCCAGCCTCTCTTCTCATGAGAACTATTTATCTTAAGGATCAGTGGAGAATTAATTCTACAATGTTTAATTCCACATATGTTTCATTTTCTATGTAAATTTTTTGTAACATATTCAATTACTTTCTTTTGTTGTTTTTTTGCAACATTCCTTTTTTCACCTTTTCTAACCTCTTAAGGGAGAGAAATGACACTGTTCTTCTTGCCCCAAAAGTGCTGTGATAGCAACATTCATTGAGTGTTTCTATGTGCCAGGCACTCTTCGAGGCCCTTTATACATACTGACATAATTCATTATCCCCATTTACAGATGCTGCAACTGAGGCATAAAGAGGTTAAGTAACTTGCTCAAGACCATCCACTTAAGTGGTAGAGTCAAACTTTAAACTCAGAAAGTCAGGCTCTTGAACTTGCACTTTTAACTGTATCCTCACCTTGCCTCTTGCCATTCATTCATTAAGCAAATATTTGATGAGCACTCACTCTATGAAGATATGAAATTAATCCCTTTTGAAGATTCCAGGCATGTCACCTTGTCTTTATCCTTAAACTATACACAATAACTGTATGTCCTAAACTATACACAATAGATGATCAGAAATGTGTGTGAAATGAGTGACCACACTCAACCTTGGCCAGGCAGTACTTGATAAACCATCTCTTGTATTCTGGAAATGTTCATAATTCCATTCAAATAAGTAGACAGGGCCTGGCAAGAGGGGTCCCTGCTCTTGGCCCCTGCTCTAGAGGATCCACTCTGATTCTCTAGCCCTGGTCCTCTCTATGACCAAGGAATCCAGGCTTTACATGCTGTATTAAACAGCATGCCCTATAGTCTACATACAATGGATAATATACACAATATATTATGTAGGTATTATGTCTACTAGAATAGTGTTTTGTCACAATAGGAATTTAGTAAATATACATTGAATGAATGAATATGATACTTACTTAACACCATATTCTAGCAGAGCCTGGTCATTGAAGAGTTATTCTTCCAAACTCTTCCTTTCCTACCCTTCTCTTGAAAGCTAAGAAGATTTTCATCTTTCATCACTTGTTGTGAATTCTGGGGACAGGTAAATTCATTGGCCTACCCAAGTCTGAGCTCTAGGTCTGAACCCCCATGAACCTGAGGGTGCAACGGGAAGAGAAAGGCTGACAACTGGACCCAGGGAATGTCAAGGCCACCCTAGGCTTGGAGGGACCGCCATGCCTCCAAGCCCGCCCAGCGAGGGGCTTCTGAAGGAAGTCTAGGATGCTGCGTGGTTCCAGGTGATCTATTACTTTCTCGAGTTTAAAGTTCAGAGGATCATGAAGTCCCACAGCTGGAAGGGGTGTTAGTGACACTGCCTAGCCCAACTCTCTTAAAAAGAGGCCTACTCCTGACTCCCCAAATCATATAAGACAGGCATAGGCTCTGACTGCTCCTTAAATCTTAGTAGCAATCTCTGTCCAGTTTTGCAGGGTGGCCCCCAGTTCCATTGCTTTTGTAACAGGTGGCCAGAAAGCTTGGGCTCCCGTGATAAGCGTTTCAGTTCTTTCCAGGATGGATGAAATGAAGGAAGGAAGAATGAATGAATGAGTGGGTGAGCGGATGGATGGACAGACGGATGGACAGATGGATGGATGGATGGATGGGCCAGAGACTGGGAACAGTAATCTCGGTCCGACAGGTCCGGGCCTCTCGGGAACCCCAGCCCTCCTCCCGCCAATTCTGCGCCCGGGCCGACTCTGAGCCCTGAGGGAGGGTGTGAGCGAGCGGGCGCCCTGGGGCGGCGAAGGTGCGGGGAGGTGAGGACCAGGCGGTGGGGGAGCGGGAGGGGAGGGAGGGCCTTGGAGGCGGAGAGAAGGGACGGGCGGAGAGAGGGCCTGATCGAGGGGGCGGCGTGCGCCGCGGGAGCTCAGCGCGGCTGCAGCGCGGGCGGGCGCGGAGACACGATGTAGCCGCCGCCGATTCCTCGCGGGCCGGGGCTGAGCCGCCTCCAGAGTCGCCAGCCGAGCGGCCACCTGGCGCGCCCGCGGCGCGGTAGGATGGGCTGCGGCGGGAGCCGGGCGGATGCCATCGAACCCCGCTACTACGAGAGCTGGACTCGGGAGACCGAATCCACTTGGCTCACCTACACCGACTCGGACGCGCCGCCCAGCGCCGCCGCCCCTGACAGCGGCCCCGAGGCGGGCGGCCTGCACGCGGGTAAGTGGCCTGGCACCTGCAGAACCCCGCCCGCCCGCTTCCCCGGGCCTCTTGGCCAGGGCACGGAGAAGAGGAGCCGGCTCCCCGAGGAATTGATGGCGCGGTGCGGATGGCTGGGGGGAGGCAGAGGCAGGACTTGCCCGCTGACCCGCGGACAGACGCAAGACTAGGGCGCGGGTCGACCGGAGCCCCTTACGGAAGGCTGGCCGATCCCCCAGCTTCGGGGAGCCCAGTGCTGCTTGGCCTGGCCAAGGCTTGCTCCCTGGTCGGCGAACGGGTGGATGGGAAGACAGCCCACCTCCCCCCGCGCACCTGTCCCTCAGCCACCCACCCCCCTGATCCGCCTGGGCCGCCCCCCCCCCCGCTTTGGCCCATCTGCCCCTACACCCCGCCATCCCTGCCACCTGTGGACCCAGCCGGGTGACTTCTGATCCACTGGCCACCTGGTGCCTCTCTCCCTGGATTTATAGACAAGGCGCCTGCCTGGGATCGCCTGGGTGGAGTCTTCTTGATGCTCCCCCCTTTCCCCTCTAGGAAATGAGCCCACTCTCGGGAGGGCTTCAAAGACCAGAATCCTCGTTCAGGTCAAAATAAATGCTTGCCCGCCCCATCGCTGGTTCCGCACTTTAACTTACTTTTTGAGCAGTTGTTTCATAGCAAAGGACTTCTCTCACTACCCCACGGTGTCCCAATGCTTTGTAGGAGACAGGGCATACACGGTTTTGACTATAATTAAATACTCTTGCCTAGGTCATTCCCCATCCAGCAGAAATCTGATAGAAGGGGATGCAAAGAACTATTGGTCAGGTCACAAGTCAGGATATTTTTTTAAAGCAGAGCAAATAATTATAGTGCAGAGATGCAGTGTTGCCACAGACTGACCTTTAATCCTAAACATATTGATGACATTAAAAGGAAAAAACACCTCACTACTTTTACATGGATGTTGTCCAAAGCTAGGTCAATATTTGGATTAAAATGTTTTAAGTGTTTCTTGACACACTGATGTTATTGGCATTTTTGAATAATGAAATCTAAAATGGAAAATAGGGTTAATTTGAGCATAATGTATCTTATATGGAGCAGGATGGAAATTTGAAGTACTTTTAAAAGGTTAGGAATCTTCAATCCATGCCTACTAAATAAGAGATGTCACTTTAATCGAGAATAGGTTTCTCCATTTTTAAGCACCAAAGCTGGCTCCTTTTCCACATTAACTTTGTGACTTGCTTTTATTTTAAAATTGAGGACTGTCTGTGAAAACTGTACAAGACATTATACTATATTTGTCTGTAGCTTTTCTGACTCACAGTGGCAGTCATAATGGTTATTTTGTATTGCCAATGCTTTTAGCAAGTTACCAAATGGTGTGTTGGCTGAATTCAGTGTCAGCATCAGGATAGATATGAATCTTCTAGAGGGACCTGGTGAGTGTTATATGTGACAGAGTTTCCCAAGGAGGTGTGGTGCTTTTCAGCAGAGAGTCAAAGCCAGAGATGTCCTTCAAACAAATAAGTGTGAAAAGATCTAGATGAAAAAAAAAGACAAAACAACCAAACAAACAAAACCACCAACAAAAACCCCTAAGTACAGCTTTAAGGAATGGTTGCCATGGTGACTGGGAGTTTATGGGGTGTGTGCATGTCTATGTGCGTGTATGCATGTGTATGGGTATGAAAGAGTTATTATGGGGTGGCTCTATATGTACATATATGTTCCTCACAACTTTTCTGACACTCCTTGATTTATTACTCTGCCATCCTAATTCATATCCCATTCATCATGAGATCTGGTCCCTACAACAGGTGGGGCCTGGGACAGACATATTCATGGTACCCTGCCAAACATGGGCCAGCCTTGCTGGACAGGTGGTCCTGAGGGCCTGCATCCTCCAGAGGAGGAGCTCCACTTTAGCCCCAGGACAGCACCCTGAAATTGGCAAGATGCTTGTATGGGCAGGGTCATTTTAATTCCCTAGGAATTTCTGTTAGCCTCAGGGGGAGAGGGTATTTCTGAAGACCAACATTAAATCAAGGCCTTCCTTGGGGGGGTGCATTGGCATTCCCTAGAGCCTTTGGGAGTGGCTTGACTCCTGTGGATTTTTCAGACTAGGAGCTGGTCATCTTTAGTCAGAATGGGTCATCTGAAAGCTACAGATCTCCTGGGTTTCAGCCACCCTGGGAGATTGGCCAGGACCCTGTATTCCTTTCATCCTCTCTGCCCCTCACTCCTGCCTCACCCACCCCCTGCTAGTGCTTTACTCATGAATTTACCCTCAAGCTGCTGGGGGACACCTAATAGCCCCCAGTGGCTGTGTTGTGACAGGAGAGCCAGAATGCCAATTTTTCCTGTTTATAGCAGTTGTTTTCTGACAGGGGAGGTGGGTAGGTGTAAATGAAAGAGCCAGATTCAGGAGAGTCTAGATTGTAAAATCAACAAAAATGGCTTCACTACTAGAATTCTAGAGCTGGAGAAGGTCTCTCTCTGTAAGTCAGCCATGTGAGGCAAATGAGACTCTCAGGGGGAATCATCCCTGTCTGCACACTCCTTCAACCACTCACAGACCTTACCCTCAGTTTGCAAGAATCCCTTCTTTCTGGGACCCTAATGATTCTCCTTTGTTGTCAAACTGAAGCTACCTTTTTCTCCTGGCTACTTCAACTTCAGGACTTGCAAGGGCCAGGGGTGAACCTAACTCATCTTTGCGTCTTCTGTGCTGAGCACACCTGGGACTTTGTAAAAGTTTTCAAAACGAATGGACGCTCGTCTAAACCTATCCTCCATCCTGTCAGCTCTTCCTAGATGCCCTTCTTCCTCTTCTTTGCAGTCCTTGCTACTGAGGTTTTCCCACTTGAATCAGTTTAGCCTAAATTCTCCCAAGGGCCTTTCTGATCTCACAACTTCTCTTAAAAAAGTTCTCCCCAACTTTACCCTACTCCATTAAAACACCTGGCTCAACTCAAAGACTCCACTTCTTCTGTAGCCTACCTCAACTCACAACCTCATCTCCACAACCACATCTGTCCAAGAAAAGTCCCATTTGAGCATATCTGCTTTTAAATCTCACTTAATTTCTCTGAGCCCAGTCCAGATTGAGGGTGTGTCACATGACAGACATTCGGCAAATATTTGCTGAATGAATTCTGAATTTCACTGCAGATAGGGAGGGGGCATGTTTTTCTGCCAGTTCCACAAAGAAGAGCATTTCTTGCCTCTTCTCCCTACTCCAAAAGGGATCATGAGCCTGTGGTTCCTGTTTTTGGAGATCATCTCCACTACCCAGTGAAACTGAATTAAGTTTTTAGATTTGACTCTATACAGGCTAGAATTTAAGACATAGCTGAAGTCACGGTATCTGATATCCATCGCTTTCCTGTGTCACCAAAGTCTGTCCCTCTGTTACAGAAGGAAATTAAATTGGTCTGACATAATTTAATCCTCACAAAATCAGTCTGCTGGATTGATATTTAATTCTGTTGCCTGGTGGGGGTCTCCAAGGAGAAAGGAAGTCTCTGAGGTTGCCATGACCCAACCTAGCTCAGCCATTCCATACATCAACAACTTCCTGGCTTTACCTCAGTGTGATCACAAGCTCCATAAATTGCATCCTTAAGCATTCCCCTTTTCTCTAATTTCTCCAGAGAAAAAAGTTTCAAAATTTTCTAAAGAACTTCTACATTTTTAAATTGCTAAATAATTGCTTTAGTATAATAGAGGTTTGCAGAATTACAGACAGCAAAATGATTTACCTAAATAAACTGAAAGATAGTCAGATAAAATGGAGAGGATTTAATATTACCATTACCCATCATTTATTAATGACTTACCAGGGGCCTGGTGCTTTTTGGGCACTTTATATTTTCTCATTGAATCCTTACTATAGGAATGAGGCAGGAACTATTTCCACCCTCCTTTTACAAGCGAGGAAATGAGGCTTGAAGTCTGCAAGTAACTTTTCCCAGTTCAGGCCTGAAATCTAGCTCTATCCTGTTCCAAAGGCTGTATTCCTAAATACTGCCTTCCTGATTAATGGGGGGATAGGCTATGAAATCCTTGATTTTACAGCGCATGAAACTCAAAGTCAAGTCTGATCTCTTGATATTCTGCTTTGATCTCAGACAGCACAATTGTCTTCCGCATCATCTCTGAGGATGGACTAGCTTTTCCATAGGGAAGGAGGCCTTCCCATACCTTTGTGGAGCAGTTCTTTTGTGAGGCTCTTCCTGCTTCCTTGTAATTTCTACCTGGTGACCTCCAGACCTGTGTGATCAAGTCTTGCACAGGTAGCTCTTTCAGTATTTGAAGATGTCTATCATATCTCTTACCATTGGTCTTCCAGTCTAAACGCATGCAGTTCCTTCAGTCACTTCTCACACCTCATGTAGGCCTGACTACATTCTCTAAATATACTACTCAGTTTGTCAAAGTCCCTCTTGATACAAGGGACCTATGGTTCACTCCAAGCTGCTGATGTCAGCTGAACGGCATAGGGTAATAGGAGGTGTGCTATGATGTCACTGAATAAACCTCTCTTGGTGCACGTGAAATCAGGTTAGGATTTGTTTGCTTTCCTGCTGTTGTTGTTGTTGCCGTATTACCTTGATGACTCACATTAAGCTTATGATTAGCTAAAACCCTTAGATCTTTCTAATAATCAGATTTAAGTTTTATGACATCAAGGACATTGTATTTTTTTCTGCTGTGTACCCAGCACTTGGCACAGTGACTAGAACATAGGTGGCACTCAATAAACATTTGTTGAATAAATGAATTTCTTTCCTTATGAATCCTGAATTGGTATGATTGGTTTCAGTAACCCAAATATGGAATTTTTGCATTTATTTCTGTTAAATTTCATCTTACTGGTTTCAGTTTAATGTTTACATTTGCTGACCTTGATTCATCTTGATAGAGCTATGAAAACAGTATTCTAGGTCTTTGTTTCCCTGTGTTGATAGACTAAGATAAAAGACATGTCTGTTTTTGCTCTTTTGTTCACTGAATAGACATATGGCACAAAGATGACCTGAAGAAGTTACTACTATAGGGAAGACAGACATAAAAGAAGTGGACACCGTTCAGGTCGTCATGTCCATGGTCCATGTTAGAAAGGCATGGAGAAAAGCATTAGAGGCATTCAGGAACTAAGCAGTTTGTTCTGCCGGGGGGAGGGGTTAGTATGTATACAGACCCCTGCAGGAGCCCAGCAGAGGAAGTGGGACTGTCCCAGCCAGCACTCTCACTTTGGGAGAGGAACAGGAAGGCGGCCCAGCTGGCCTGACTCCATCCCCGAGAGTGAGGCACCTGTGGAGAGGACAGCCAGGGCTTTCTAGTGGATAAATCCCCTCCACCCACACCCCAGCTCCCTAGACTTACCTGTTACCACTTGTGATTCCATCTTTGAATAATTAGCGACTAATGTTCACCCCCCCTCATGGATGACTGTTAGGTTTGGTAAGGCAAGGGGTCTGTTGGGCCAGGTAAGGGGTTATTTCACTCACAATCTTATCCCTGTACCTAACGCTGTCCCTAGCTATATTAGGAGCCCAAGTAATCTCTCATAAATGAATAAATATCCTAAAACTTCTGTTTGTTAATTTCTTCTTGTAGACCCCAGAGATGATGTTCTATTTCCTCATCAGTTCCCTCTACTCAACTTTTTGTTGTCTGTCTGAATGGCTGCATAGTAAGAAACATCCCCCACCTTCCTTACACCTCTTTTGCCAAACACAAGCCTCTTTGTTATAAGTTGTTTTTTAAAATCACTGCAAGAGACAGGTGGTAACAAACCTAGGCAGTTCATAAAGGTTTAGGAAGCCTCATGTTCCCATGGCCCTTGTCTCCTGAGCAGAGTATCTCATTGTGCCATTGGCTCTCCAGGCACTGAGAGAGTCCAGTGATGGTGCCCGCCACACTGCATTGCCAGGGCTTGGTCATGCCTCTGTCTCTCTGGTTAGTCTGTGAGCTCTTCCAGGTTGGGGACCACATTATCGACATTTGCATGCCTGGCATCTACCACATGTTTGTTGAATGACTGTGAAAATGTAAATGGATGAATGATGTAGCTATGCAAATGAAGCCTAGTCCATCATTCTTATAACCTCTTTCCTGAGTCTCATCTTAGATGCTTTTGTCTTAGATATCAGTCCATTGAACCTTGTCTTTGTTGGACATTAGATAAAGCAATTTCAACTCTAGCCAAAGATGAATTTAAGGTGACTTCACTGCAGGGTGTAGTAGCATCCTAAGTGCATTCCAAAATTTCCTCCAGAATATGTAGAAAGAATGAATAAGACCTACTATTTGATAGCATAATGGGGTGACAATAGTCAATACTAACTTATTTGTGTATGTGTGTGTATCTATATCTGTATTTTTTTTTTTCCTGAGACGGAGTTTCACTCTTGTTGCCCAGGCTGGAGGGCAATGGCGCGATTTTGGCTCACTGCAGCCTCCGCCTCCCGGGTTCAAGTGATTCTCCTGCCTCAGCCTCCCGAGTAGCTGGGATTATAGGTGCGTGCCGCCATGCCCAGCTAATTTTTGTATTTTAGTGGAAACGGGGTTTTGCCATGTTAGCTAGGCTGGTCTTGATCTCCTGATCTTGTGATCTGCCTGATCCCTCCCAAAACTGGGATTACAGGTGTGAGCCACTGTGCCTGGCCACTTAATTGTATATTTTAAAATAACTTAAAGAGTATAATTGGATTGTTTGTAACTCAAAGGATAAATGCAGATTTTTTTTTGCAAAAACATTGCCGATTTCTTTTTCTGCAAAAAACAAAAACATTGCGGATTTTTTTTTCTGCAAAAAACAAAACGTGCAGTTTTTTTTTTGATCTCTGTTTTTTTTTTTTTTAATAGGCTCCGGTGGGAAGACACTAGTCTTCTTTGAGTCAGCAAGGAGTCTTTTCCTGGCTCATCCTGCACTCAGCAATCCCTCAGGTTTGGGTTCCTGGAGGTCCCACCTTCACCCTGGGATCTGTGCACCTGTGATTCACAACATCTTCCTGCTGATAAGGCCATTCTGCCCTTGTGAAGTTGGAGGTCTGAGCCTGTTCTTAGACAATGGTGCTGGGCTATTCATCCCAGGAGCCCTCCCATGTCAGGCCCACAGCTTCAAGCTACTCTCAGCAGACCTTTGACCTCTGCTGCAAAATCCTATCCCTGTGAGGACTCCTTCAGAGCTTCTCTGGCGAGTTTATATGCCACATTTGCTCTTCTCTGTAGAGCAGACTCCATGGGTTTGCCCTGAGCCCAATCGTGATGTAGCTCCTGCTAGCTTGGCTACCAGGAACACTCACTTCCTCACATGTCTGACTCCCATTCTGTCTCATGCCCAACCACAGCCATCTCTCTTGAGATAAAGCTCTTTTAGAATGTTGTTATGGGCTGATTTGTGTTCCCCCACAACTCATATGTTGAAGCCCTAACCGCCCCTCTACCCCCATACCTTAAAATGTGACCTTATTTGGAAAGAGAATCTTTAAAGAGGTAATCAAGTTGAAATGAGTTCATTAAGATGGGCCCTAATCCAGAATGACTGGTGTCCTTATGAAAAGGGGAAATTTGGAGGCAGAGACAGACACACAGGGAGAACTCCATGTGAAGATGAAGGCAGAGACCGGTGATGCTGCCACCAGCCAGGGAGCACCAAAGTCCGCTGAAAACCAGGCTCAGAGAGAGGCAGGGGACAGATTCTCCCTCAGGGCCTCCAGAAGGAACCAACCCTGCTGATATCTTTTTTCATTTTTAATTTTTGCGGGTACATAGTAAGTGTATGTATTTGTGGAGTACATGAGATGTTTTGATACAGGCATGCAGTGTGAAATAAGCACATGATGGAGAATGGGGTATCCATCCCCTCGAGCATTTATCTTTTGAGTTACTAACAATCCAGTTATACTTTGTTATTTTAAACTGTACAATTAAGTTATTATTGACTATAGCCACCCTATTGTGCTATCAAATAGTAGGTCTCATTCATTCTTTCTGCCTTTTTTTTTTTAATTTTATAACCAGCCTGCTGATATCTTGGTCTTCGATTTCTGGCCTCCAGAACTGGGAGACAGTAGGTTTCTGTGGTTTAAGCCATGTGGTTTGTGGTACTTTGTTACGGCAGCCCTAGCAAACTAATGGTAACTGTGTTTATGAGCACAAACACTGTGAACATTTGGAAATAATAAAAGAGACGAATTTCCACTGTTGCTTCCTCACACTTTCTGAGATTGGATCTATTTCCTTGTTGTTTTTAGATTCAAATAGCATTTATTGAGCATTTACTATATGTGAGAATTTTTCTTTTTGACATTAGTTTATATTACTCTCTGAAATAACCCCATAAACCATTGTTACCACCACTTGCCAGATGACAAATTGGGATTCAGTGAGATGAAGCGACCGAGCCAGGCCACCAGCTTGGAAGTGGAAAAGCCAGGATTAGAATTCAGGTCTCTAGTTTCTGAATCCAGGGCAGGGTCCATTGTGCTGTGCTGCTAAGAACGAATGTAGTACCCCACCCCCCACCCCCCACCACATCTGCCTTGGGCTTTTCTGAAAATATTAACCATTTAGCATGGGAGCCTCCTGTCACACTAAATGGTTAATATTTTCAGAAAATTTATTTGGAAAGAGAAAAAATTCTCTTTCCAAATAAATTATAAGGCTGAGTCCCACAGCTCTGCAGCACTTACACTGCTCTCTTCCTGTGCTGAGTACCCGGGCCACTCCGGTCTCCATCTCCATAGAAAGGGCTGCAGGAGGTACCCCGGGAATCACCTGCATCCCAGTCACCTGACAGGCCAATTAAACAGGAACAGTCTTTGGGCAGAATCATATATTTCTTTCTGGTTTCAAATGCAGAGCATGCTCCTTATTAAACGTTTAGAAAGTATAGAAAAAGCACACAGAGGAAAATAATTCCTCTGTCAGCATTTAGGTTTCATCTTTCAGATCCCATGAAGATGGTGCTGTATTTGCATCTTACATGAAGGCGATGTTTAAAGTTCAGGGCAGGGGGAATCGGAAAAATTTCTCAAACTGCTTGGAAGCTCAAAAACCAAGAAAAATGATTTTTTATTCCTTTTTTGTATTTAGGAAACTATATGGAGGTAGTGGGAGCCCGTCTAGCTTGAATGGAGGAAGAGAAAGGGGAAAGGTCATGGAGAAGTAAAAGGATTTTTCTTTCTTTTTTTCTTTCAATACTGAGCAAACATACTTGAATTCAGGCAAATTACATACCAGGTAAATGTACATGTGACTCCACTGTATGTAATTCTTCCATGTTTCCCTTCTGTGTCCCCCTCAAGCCCCCATAATAGGCTCAGGCTGAGTATGCTGTTTTGTATTTTTCCTAGCTGTTTTCTGGGATTTAGTCTCTTTTTTATTAGTCCGTTTTCATGTTGCTGATAAAGACATACCTGAGATAAGGTAATTTATACGGAAAAGAGGTTTAATGGACTCACAGTTTCATGTGGCTAGGGAAGTCTCACAATCATGGTGGAAGGCGAAAGGCACGTCTCACATGGCAGCAAACAAGAGAGGAGACCTTGTGCAGGGAAGCTTCCCTTTATAAAACCCTCAGATCTCATGAGACTTATATCTTGAGAACAGCATGGGAAAACCCTGCCCCCATGATTCAATTATTTCCCACCAGGTCCCTCCCACAACATGTGCAAACTGTGGGAGCTACAATTCAAGATGAGATTTGGGTGGGGACACAGCCAAATCATATCATGGATATAGAAACATGGCCGTGTGTGTGTGTGTTTGTGCGTGCACACACACGTGCACATGTCTGAGTGTGTCTGGGTGTGTGTGCAGGGACCAGCTTTCTGAGTCTCAAACTGCCCATGAGGTCAGACAGGTTGGCTGCCCCAAGCTGTTACTGGTACCACTCCATACACTTCCAGCTCCAGGTGTCTGTGTCAGATGGGATAGGTATCTCGTGTCTGCCTACATCTCACCATGTGGCTTCTGTGTAATGAAGCAAAGCCAAAAGCTGGGGTAGGTTTTTCTTAATCTAACCTACTCTGCTTTACAAATGATGACAACTTCTCCTAGATTCTGGGATTAGGTTGCCTACCAGTCTTCACTTGTGGTGATGTTGTGAGTCTTGGTCTTTTTCTATGTCTTCATGGCCATTTTAGTGGGCAGTTAGGCAAAGCTGATGCCCTTTGACCTGGAAATCCAACCCAGGGATTCTTGACCTTCTTCTCTAAGCCATTGTCCTGAATTCTGATACAGCCACACCCACAGGATCACTCGGCTAGATCCGGTCTTTGCTTACAATTTTGTACACTTCCTCCCCAACTAGTGAGCCAGCTTTTCATGAGCATCATGACCTTGGGTCCCTGGACCTTGACCTGCTCTCTTCATCCATCATCCTCCCTGTTACTTTGTTTGGAGATAATATAATAGTTCAGTTGTTAAGGAATTTTATTTTATTTTTTCTTGACATGGAGTCTCACTCTATTGCCCAGGCTGGAGTGCAGTGGCATGATCTCGGCTCACTGCAACCTCCGTCTCCTGAGTTCAAGTGATTCTCCTGCCTCAGCCTCCCAAGTAGCTGGGACGACAGGCACCCACCACGCCTGGCTAATTTTTTGTATTTTTAGTAGAGATGGGGTTTCACTGTGTTAGCCAGGATGGTCTGGCTCTCCTGACCTCATGATCCACCTGCCTTAGCCTCCCAAAGCGCTGGGATTACAGGTGTGAGCCACTGCACCCGGCCTAGGAAATTGATGTTAACAACAGACATTTATCGGCTGTGTGACCCTGAGCAAGTTTCTTCATCTTTCTGGGTTTCAGTTTCCACACTGTAGGATGGGACTCATTGAAAAATTAATGCATTCATAAATACAAAGGGCCTAGTGTTTCAGCTGTGCATTGTAGCAGCCAGGATCCCCTCACATCCTCAAGTTTGCACCAGGCTTGTCATGCCAATCTCAAACCTTGGGTCACCCTTCCCCTCTGTTCCTTATACCCTTGTTTTGGAGCTACCCAGCATTTCTGGAAAAAGTCATGAATATTGTGATTGCACCTATGAGCAATTCATGCTCTAGAACAATGATCTCACCACCTCTCAGCAATTCTATTCATTCCTATTAATATACAGTGACAGACCCCATATAATAGCCCCCAATGCTATCCTATACTTTCCTTCTGAATACCAAAAAAATCACAGACTTGCTGTGAATTCTCCCATTTTTTTCCCAGTCACCCACCACACGTCCTTCTTGCCATCTGAAGGCTTCTAAACATCTTTAGCCGTCCTTTCCTCCTAGTCTGTCCGTTTGAATTCTAAGTGCACTGACAAGGTTGCTCCTTGTTGTAACCACATATAGGAAACTCACAGACTGCTCCATTTGGACGAAGGTCTACTCTGCATCTCCATGGGCCCTCCCCAAGCCCAAGCCACATCTCTCTTCCACTTGAACATCTGCCATAGCCAGCTTCCATTCATGCCCTTGAAAATTCATTCTTGATGTCATAGGCAGAATGATCTTTTAAAAACATATGTAAGGTCTTGTCACTCTCTTGTTTAATGCCTTCTGATAGCTTCCTGTTCTACTATGTGTAGAATAAAATCCCAGTCCCTTCCTTGGCCTCCGGGGGCCTGCATGACGAGGTCCCTGCTGCTTTTTCAGCATGATTTCATTGTTTACTCTGTTCTGTCTTTTGCTCAGAGTGTTCCGGCCATGCTTGATTCCCCCTCTGTTCTCTGAATACGTGGATCCCTTTCCTGTCACCAGCGTTCACACTTGCTGGAATGTGTTTCCTCCCTGCACTTGGTCCCCTTGTGTGGTTAACCCTTCTTCACCCTTTGGCTCTCAGTTCAGACATCACCTCCTTGGAGAGACTAGCCTTCCCCAGTGGCCGTCTTGTCATTTCCTTCCTAACACCACAGCCTATCATTGTCTTGTTCATTTACTATTTATTTCTTGATTCTCTGGCTCCATGAGGTCAAGGGTCTGACAGACTCACCCACTGTTAAAGTCCAAGTGCTTAGAATAGCGCCCAGCAGAGTAGGCACTTGGTGGATGTTTGCTGAATGAAGAGAACCCGCCTCCCCTTTTGTGCCAGTTAGAGATTGCATCTGGCTGCCTGAACAGAAACCAACTCCAGGAATGGGATTTAGCCCGTGGAAGGTCTGCATAGAGGTCTGGAGGTCGGCGGCCACACCCAGTCATGGACACTGCTGAGGAGCTGGGCTCCTTTGGGTTTATTGCTCTGCCATCCTTAGTGTGTGGATTTCATCCTCATGGCTGCAAGATGCTGCACCATCTTATTTCAGATGGGAAGAAGGAGAAGGACAGAAAGGGGCATTCTGCCTGATCTGTTCATTATCTCTAAAATGACAATTTTCCTAGAACCCAGTAAACTTTGCTTGGGTCTCATTGATCAGAACTGTGTGACATAGGTGTCCTGGGCTGCAAAGCTGTCTAGGAACTCAGGACTTTTAGCTTTTTACCCTATACTGACCGGGTATTGAATGTGGGCTTCCCCAGCAAGAGTATGTGACCTTGAGTGAGGTCATTTCCTTCCATACAGGGAACTTTCATGCTACCCTAAAAGAATCAGGATCCTCTTGGCAAAGGAAAAATGGGGAGAGCAGATACTGGGTGGGCTGCCAGCAGAGGGGTCACGTCTTTCATCCTAAAGCTGTGGTCAGAGAGGAGAGAAGATTTGCATGAACAAGAGAGAAGGGGGAAAGGAATTAGGTAGGTGAGGAGGGAGAGGAAGTACTACCAGAAACCAAGGTGACATGACTACTAGTATTACAATTTTGCCATAACATAATAATATTGTTTTCAATATTTTCATGTGTCAAGTAAGTTCATAAGGTGAACATTTCCTGGAAAAGCTACCTGAGCTAATATTGAAATAATTTTAAAAATAATGCTGCAAGACCTTAAACTTAAATCTTTTAGAATGGTCTTTTAACTTCAGACTGTGCTGTGTACCTGAAATGCATGGTGGACATTCCCTGTCCTCTGCCTCATTTTCCTGCAAGGTTAATGCCAACCAGAGACTGATGTGCCAGCTGATATTCCACGGCACTAATTTCCAGTTAGTGGGAACATTTGCGGAAGTTTGTGTGCAGGGTCACGCTGATGCTCAGGCTGGGAAGATCTTTTGGAGAAGCAGCTCACAGCCAACTGGCAAATTTAAAGAGCTGACAGTGTTTTCTGTGGAAGTTCAAAAAACCCACCCTGCTGCTGTCTCCAGGGCTTGTGGATTTTAGGGCATGAAGAAACTGAAAAGGCTTGCAGAAAACAGCAGGGCAGTTTGGGAAACCAGTCGCCATAACAACAAGGCATCGCAGTGGTTACAATGGAAGTGGAGATGTCCTGTGCACCCTTCATGAGAGGAATGATTCAGGCTTAAGCACCTCAATAAACAACTGGCATGTTTGAAACCAAGGCCACATTAAATGATTATCTCCAAGAATCACTTTTCAAAGACAGTCTTCATAGCGGTCAGGTTCCGACTTTCTTGCTGGGGTGATAAGTGACGATGTACAAACACAAACAAGCTACGACCTCATGATGTGGCTTCCATTAATTGGGTGCTCAGCATATGCCGGGCTTTGCAGATTTATTACCTAATTCTGCTATTTCCGTTTTACAGATGGAGGGAGTCAGAGCAGTGGGATGGCTTGTCTAAGTACATGGGCTGTGAGCAGCTGGGTGGGGTTTGGAACTCAGGTCTATCTCATTCTGAGCCCTGTGGTCTTTCCTGTACACCAGCCCCTTCGCAGATTGCTAGCTTCTGTCCTCACTGCCTTTCACCTAGACATCTGCAACAGCTTTTAGACTGGTCTTCCCACCCCCAGTCACTCCCACTCCAATCCCCTTCGCATTATTGCCAGGTGAATATTCCCCAAGTACAACTGGGATCATTATTGTGTTATTCTTCTACTCAAAGCCTTTCATGATTTCCCACTATCTACGGAATGCAAATGTCTTAGTGTGGCATTCAAGGCTTTCTCTCCAGCCTTTCCAAACAGCCTTTGGGGTGATGGGTGGGGCAATGGGATCAGGTGCTTCAAAGGGCCTCCCACCTGATCCCACTGCCCACCCATCACCCCAAAGGCCTACTGCTCCTGCCCTTCTGCCTCAGTTGTGTGTTCCCTGATAGTACACACCATTTAGGACACTTACTCCATTTTCAGTTTTCTTATTTATGATTGTGACTTATCTCTGCTATTATACTGTATACTCTTAAAGACAGAGTGGGAAACAGACTCTGAGATAAACCCTTACTGGAGACAGCTCTAGTAACACCACCTGTGATATGGGCCTCTTACCTAACTCAAGCTATATATATATAGAAATGTGGAGAATAGTATCATAAATCTCCATGTACCCATCATCAGCTTTAACAATTATCAACATATTGCAAATCTTGTTGAATCTCTGCCTCCATTACCCTTCACCAATTAGACATTTTTGAAGCAAATTCCAGAAGTCATGTAACTTCATCCATGAATAGTATGAATCTTAAGAAACTAGGACTCTTTAAAAAGGTATTAGATTGGACCACAAGAAACTGTTATTTCTGTAGATCGAAATAGTGTAATATTAGCAATTTCATATACTTCAAACTAACATAACCACAATATGATCATCACACCTAAAAATTAATGAAAATTTTTGAATTCTCTAATCTAATTATTTCTCCAATAGGGTGAGGGGCACAGGCTAGGGCAGAAGGAGGAGTGGAATGGCTGTTGCAATAGGGGGCTTCAGCCGATTCCCTGGGGAGCTCTGGAGCTGGGATGGCCATTCAGCAATTGAGAAGACTGGGCCTTTCTACTCTGTATTGACCAGGCATTGGATTCAGGCTTCCCCTAGCAAGGGGATATGACCTTGGGTAAGGTCATTTCCTTCCACAGGAGCAGCACCTGGAGAGGCACTCAGCCGTGATCCTTTAGCAGCTAATTCTCCCTTAGCAGTTAACTCTCCCGGCAGCTGGAGGGGAGATGGTGCTGCAGTCCCACAGGAAGACCTGGCAGGGGTGGGGGCCATAATCACCTGACTCATCTTTCTGCTTCCTTAGTGGCTGCATATCAGATTCACCTGAGAACCTAAAACAAAGGCCCCACCATGGCCCTTCTAATTGGGTAGTGAGGATGAGGCTGAGAAAACCTGCAGGGTCTCCGTGTTCTCTAGGTCAGTGGAGAGTGGAATTTTGTAGGTCTGGGGAGGACCTGAGATTCTGCGTGTTTGACAGGCTTCCAAGTGATGCTGATGCTGCTGGTCCGGAGGTCCTAGATCAGAGGTTGGAAAACTTTTCCTGTAAAGGGACAGAGGGTAAGTATTTTAGGCTTTGTGGGCCCTGTGATTTCTTTTGCAACTACTCACCTTCTCTGTTTTTAGTGCCAAAGCAGCTATAGAGTACATAAATGAATCAGCGTGTCTGTGTTCCAATGCCTACTCCTGTCCTAGGTAATTTTGAAGCACAGCCAGATTTAAGAGCCACTGTCTTTAATCTCCAAGGCAGTGTGGAAGAGAGAAAAAAAGCATAGGATTTGCAGTTACTAGTCCTAGCCCTCAAATACACTTCTAAATAGTTCAGCACATGCTGAATACTCAATATTTATAGAATAATGAACGGACAATGAATTAATAGGATTAAGCTCATTTCTCACCTTGAAGGCAGTTTTTTAAAGTTTTGTAAAGTCTCTCCGATAACATTTGCTCATCAAGGTACTAGAGATTTTATTATGCAAAACATGCGCTTGAGTTGGGTGGGATTCAGGAAGAATATGGCATCACCAGAGTAAGGTGAGGGTAAGTAGTAAGTAAGTAAGTAGAGGGTGCTTGAAGATCGATTTCATCTTCTCAAGGCGTTCTCCTTGACTTGGGCTCTGAGGAATGTTGGTATACCTTTGTTCCTTCAGCACAGGTCACTCTTGATTTAGAGAGCTGGGGTGCAGCTACCATGGCCTGAGTTGTTTTCTCAGCTGAATCAGATTCAGGCAGTGCTTCTTCTAAGGGGGGTGGAATGCTCTTCTAAGAGGCGTGAAGAATAATCTCTTTGTGTCTTTCTGAGTTTCCCTTACCTTTCCCTAACTCTCAGTTATTGCCATAGGCTGTAATGCCAGAAATGAGGGTTTTTGGAAAGTAACTGCATGTCTGCTTGGTTGTGAGTCTGGGCAGCTGATGAATGGGTTGCTGTTACGATGTTTACTTTTCTGAATCAGCTGTTCCTTTGCAGAGGCAGAGGGCTTCCAGCCCTTACATAAGCCTTCAGAAAATACCCAATGATCTTCCTAGAGGAAAAGCACAATTTAAATAGAAGCTACTAAAAATGTTAACACAGGGACCCAGAGAGAGTGTGCCCATGCCCTTTAGCCACATTTGTCTCTTTTGCACATAAATTCAAAATTCAAATACTGACTATTCTTGGGATTCCAAAACCCTGTAGCAGTAAGAAAAAAAAAGATTAGTGTGGAAAGTATATGATATACAAAATAGTTCTATGAAAAGGTGCTTTACATATGTGTGTAGGTATGTGCGCGTGCACACACACCCCACACGGAGATTGTATCTTCAGTTGAGCATCAAACACTATCTGGTTGCAATCTCTTTTAGTTTGTAGGTTTCCCATTTCCTCCTTTTCCCCTTCAATTTATTTGTTGAAGAAACTGTTTTTTTTTTTTTTGTCTGGTAGAGTTTCTCACTTTTAGGATTTTGCTGATTGCCTCCCTGTGGTGCTGTTTAAAATGTTCCTGTATTCAATTAGACAGGAGGAAAACCTTCAGAAACTCTAAGGCGCAACATGGTGACTAGAATTAATAACAATGTATTGTATAGAGTAGTTCCTCCCTATCCATGGGTGATAAGTTCCAATACTTACAGGGGATGCCTGAAGCCACAATTAGTACCAAACCCTATATATACTGGTTTTCCTTTCCTTATTAAGTAGAGAACTTTCACACCTTCATTTAAAGGAGCACTTTAATTAAAAATTAATTAATTAAAAACGTTTCTGTGTTCTCTGTAAACTGATAGAACAATAGGCTTGATGGGGTTCTGCTTTGATTTTTTAGTAAGAAACTTCATAGGTAATGAGGTATTCTTTCCATTATGTGGTTCTACATCAGGAACCACACGACATCGGGTTATCTCTCATTTTTTGTCATGTTAAGATTAGCTTAGGCCACCTGATCCACCCCTTATAGTTTCTATCAGCTTTCTACCTAATGCTTTTAGCAGTTGATAGTCATTGCCTACATCAATTATTTCATTAGGAATTACAAAATGGTGATAGTCTAACATTTCTTCAACATTTATTACCAGGAATTCTTTTATAAGGAATAACTTTTCCCCATATCTGCTTTGGTTTCCCTGAAAAGGCTGAGTAAATGCCAAATGTTTTCCCTTTAATGATCAGTTCTCTGTTTCTCCCCTAGTATTCATCCAAAGGTGACCCAAGGAGTATTTTTTAAAGCATCATGATGGATTCATGGCTCATTAGCATATTAGATGGGTTTTATTTCATTGCACTTATTATCTTGTATGTGTGTGCTCAGAGTATCCCATCTTTGGCTAGTGGGAGCCCCTGTTTGACTCTTGACTCCTTTTTACACACATCTAGTAGTCTTTGATAGTCTTGGCTTTCTGGTATGGTATGATTTTCTAGGCTTATTATTATTTCTAGGCTTATTATGTTTTTCTAGGCTCATTCTTTTATTTTTCTGGGCTAGACTTGGAATTACCGATTTCTCTAAGGAGCCCTGGTTCCTCTAATTGAAATATTATACTTAAAGCCTACAGCCTGGGCATCTAGGCTGCTTGTTGCCACTGGATTGGTTGTTTATAACCCTTTTCACTGGACGGAGCTAGAAACTATTTTTAAAGAGACGATGTGTTTGTACTGATATTATCAATTCAGATTTTTCATCCTTTTAAAACTTTATTATTTTTTTAGATGCTGAAAATCTTGGTTCCTAACAACATTATAAGTAAGCAACTAAGGTTACTTTGTCTTATATATGTAACAGTATTGTTAACAGTGGAGGGTGTCCAGGTTCTTGGCATCTTGAACAAATAATTGGACAAAACGCACAAACAAAGCAAGGAAGAAATGAAGGGATGTATTGAGAATGAAAGTACACTCCACAGTGTAAGAGCAGGCCTGAGCATAGGGGCTCAAAAGCCCCATTACAGAATTTTTGGGAGTTTAAATACCCCCTAGAGGATTCCATTGGTTGCTTTGGGTATGCCCTATGTAAATGGAGAGGATGAAGTAAAGTTACAGTCATTTACCACCTATGCCCTGTGGAGAGCATATTTCCTGTTATAGCTGAAGTATGGATCGGCCTTCTGTTCCCTGCCTCCAGACTCTATTTTTCTGCCTCAGTATGATTACTGAAAATGTTTTTAAAGATTTTGTGGGAGTTTTTTTTTTTTTCTTTAGGGTATATCACAATAGGAACATACAGTTAGATTACTGTGTTTTAAAGTCACTTGAAATAATTTCTTGCTTGGTGGTTGTATTAGTCAGGGTTCTCTAGAAGGACAGAACTAACAGGATATATATATATATATAAAGGGGAGTTTATTAAGTATTAACTTACATGATCACAAGGTCCCACAATAGGTCTTCTACAAGCTGAGGAGCAAGGAGAGCCAGTCTGAGTCCCAAAACTGAAAACCTTGGAGTCTGATGTTTGAGGGCAGGAAGCATCCAGCACAGGAGAAAGATATAGGCTGGGAGCCTAGGCCAATCTAGCCTTTTCACGTTTTTCTGCCTGATTTACATTTGCTGGCACTGATTAGATGGTGCCCACGTAGATTAAGGGTGGATCTGCCTTCCCCAGCCCACTGGACTCAAATGTTAATCTCCTTTGGCAATATTCTCACAGACACACCGAGAATCAACACTTTGCATCCTTCAATCCAATCAAGTTAACACTCGGTATTAACCTTTACAGTGGCTAAGCCATCAACTTGCTAGATAGGTAGGTTCATTTGTTTCATTTTACTTTTGCATTTCAGGCAAAATTGCTGTTTCTTTCATTTCAGCTTAATTTTGTTTTATATTGGTCAAACTTTTACATGGTTCTAAGACACATCTATAAAATAAGCTACATATAAAATGTTCAGCTTTCATCATCTCTGCCCCCTTTCTCTGATCCCTTTGTTATCCTATAGATAACCATTTTATTAGTTTTTGATTTATCTTTTTTTTTTTTCAAGTAAGCAAACATATGCACACATACACACGAATCTCTATATCTGTATCTATGTATTTAGACACTTTTCATTTTTAAGAAAAAAGGCAGAATACTATACCTACTGTTCTGTTCCTTGGCTTTTCACTGAAGAATATATCCCAGAGGTCACTTCAAAGCACTATATAAATTCCTCTTTTCTTTTTATAGCTACATAGCCCTCAATTGTGTGGATGTGTCCTAGTTTATTAAACCAGCCTCCTACTGATGACAATTAGGGTTGTTCCCAGTCTTTTACTGTAACAGCCTTGTCCATGTGTCTTTTCATTTTTTGCCCATGTAGATTTAGATAGATCCTTAAAAAGGGTACGGCTGGGCCAAATGCTGAAATGCAAATGAAATTTTGCTAGATATTGCCTAATTCCCCCTCCAGAGGCCTCGTGCCATTTTCCATTCCCTTCAGCAGCATATGAATGTGCCTGTTTCCCCCACAGTCCTGCCAGCAGGGTTTATTGTCAAACTCAGGGATTTTTATCACTTTAAAAGGTAAGGAATTGTAGCTCAGTTAGTTTTAGTGCACATCTCTATGAATGAAGTTGCCATCTTTTTATACGATTCTGGAAAAACTGCCTTTCTGCCCTATATGCAATCTGTTCACATCTCTGGGCCTGTTCTTTGTTTTTTGTTTTTGTTTTTGTTTTTTTGAGACAGGATCTTGCTCTGTCACCAGGCTGAAGCATGGTAGTATGATCATAGTTCTCTGCAGCCTTGACCTCCTGGTCTCAAGCAATCCTCCTACCTCAGCCTCCCAGCTACTTGGGAGTATTAGCTGGGCATGGTGGCTACTTTTTTTAATTAGCCACCATGCCCAGCTAATTAAAAAAATTTTTTTTGTAGAGGTGGGGTTTTGCCATGTTGCCGACACTGGTCTCCAACTCTCGGGCTGAAGCAATTCTCCCACCTTGGCCTCCCGAAATGTTGGGATTACAGGCATGAGCCACTGTGCCCAGCTTGTGCCTGTTGTTTTGACCATATTCACTAGTTGTAAATCTTCATCCTTTGAGGATGACTGAGATATTTTGAAAAGCAAAAAGTCCCTAAAGTTATTTGTTGAAAACAGTTGCTGGCGTTTTGCTGTCAGATGGAGCAGCTGGGACTGGCTAGGCATCTCTCCGGTACAGTCCCAGGACTTCTCCATATTGTAAGGGTTATTGCTGAGTTTAAAATGAGGGGAACTGAGACCAGTATAAGAAAATGAAAAAACAATTTATTTAGGTACCAGGCGAGGTTCTATGGTCCGGGAGGGGGTCAGAGAAGTCGCGCCTAACTTTTTAGGGCAAGGGGTTTTATAGGGAGTGAAGGCATTTAATTGGGAACTGAGGAGACAAAGCATAAGGCACTTGATTGGATATTGGAACACAGGACGTGGAGGAGGCAAGCTACTACTAGTGGGCAGGCGGGAATTTTGGTGAGTGGGCCGCCTTAGGGAAAAATGACCTTGACGGGGCAAAGTGCTTATCGGGCAAGGGAGTGCTATCAGGCAAGAAAGTGCTATCGGGCAAGAAAGTGCTATCTGGCAAGGTTTGTCGCGCCTTTTTGAAAATATTTGGGCGGGGGTTTCCAGTGGTGGGCTAGGTGTCGGGTGCGGAGTTTGCTTCAGGGGTGGGTGTTGGGGAGGCTATGTGGAGGAGTTAAATGTTGATCGCGGAGTGGTGACGTAATTCCCAGACACTGAGAGGAATGGGTGCGTCCAAGCTCCCGGCCGGCCTTACACATATGGTCTTTCTGCAAGGGCTAGTTTGGGCTTCCTCACAGCGTGGTGGCCCAGGGCAGTCAGCTTATTTATGTAACTGCTCAGAACTCCAGTGCAAGCCCCTACTGGCAAGGTAGAGGCTGGATTGCCTTTTATGTCCTAGTCTTGGAAATCATACAGTGTCACTTCTCCTGTATTCTTCTGGTTACAAGTGAGTCACAAGCCTACCCAGATTCAAAGGTAGGGGAATCAGACTCCACTTGATGGAGGCATGTCAAGTTTCTAGAAGAGCATGGCAGTTTTAACAACTATGCAGGACCTGAGATTTTACCCTACAAGTTAACCTGTCACAGTTTCTTGAATACTGGTGAGACATGAGACTCCAGGGTTAGAAACAAAGGACTTTACCACTATGGCGTAGCAAACCTTTTGAGCATTAGCATATATGCAACAGTCCTTGTTCCCCAAGTCTCACTGGGGAGAAGCAGATGGGTCCAGATGGATTCCTGCACATATGTTACAGGAGATTTCCATTCCTATTAATTTACTGAAACTCTTCTTATAAAGAGTACCAATTACCTTGTAAATGGAGAGTCAGTGCTTATGTCCCTTTTTGCAGCTTTCAGCACTACTGAGCTGGCCAATCTCCTCTGCCTACCCTTCCTCCCCATTTTGGAAATGGACCTTCTCTCTTAGTTTTACCACAGCACTGTTTCCCTTCCACCTCTGACTACATCTTCTCTGCCTCATCCTCCTTTTTTAGTTCCTCTTTCCTGATTTGTCCCATGCTCCACTCACATCTCTTCACGCCCTTGCCCAGCTCTCTTCTCTCATTCAGCAGGCTCTCCCTGAGGACTCACCCGCTGCTGACGTTATCCTCTCAGTGGCTGCTCCCCGCCATATCTGCTCCTGATTCCAGGCCACATTTCCAACTATCACAAGGCATCCGAATACTGTCAACCAGGTTCCTCAAATTCAACTTGCCCCAAACTGAATTAAGCTCTTCTCCCACGCACTTGCCCCTATGGCACCATCCCTCTTGGTTCATCAGAATCATCTCTGGTTGATCAGGTGTAAGACTTTGGGGTTATTTTTGTTTTACTCCTATCTTTCTCTGCACATCTAATGAGGCACCAGCTTCTATAGCCTGTCTCTGAAATGAATGGTTGTAGGGAATTGTTCCTTTCTTTCCAGGCCCAAGACTGCTGCCCTAGTTCAGGCCCTCATTAATGCTCCCCTTCAAATCACTTACCACTGCCCTTCCTGGATGTGGGGGGCATTTTGGTGGCTAGGCAGGCATTCCCTTCCTCCCCTATTGCTACGTGTGTGTCTCTTACAAAGTCACAAGCTCAGTTGAATTTTGTGTATTTATCACACAAAAATCATTCCTTCCTTCCTTCCTCCCTCCTTTCTTCCTTCCCCTGCCTCCCTGCCTCCCCTCCCTCCCCTTCTCTCCCTCCTCTCCCTCCTCCCCTCCTCCCCCTCCTCCCCCTCCTCCCCTCCTCCCCCTCCTCCCCTCCTCCCCCCTCCTCCCTTCCTCCCTTCCTTCCCATAAATATTCTTCAGTACCCATCCTGGAGTGAGTGCTGTTTTAGATGCTGGGGCTGGAGCAGTGGACGAAACCAACAATATTCTTCTCTCAGAGCTTACATTTGGGTTTGAGGTAATGGTGGTAGGTAGAGAAAGAAATAAGCAAGGCAATTTCAGATACTGGTAAGCACCGTGAAGAAAACCAAGGTAATAAAATAGAGAGTGACTGTGGATGAGGAAGCCTAGCAGATTGGGTGGTAAGGGGGAGGCCTCTTTGAGAATGGAGCTAGCTTGTGAGTGAAGAGCAGGAGCTGCCTTGTGGGCATTAGGGTATAGCATGCTCCAGGAAGAGCCCCCAGCAGTACAAAGTCCCTGAGACAGGAATGAGTTTGATGTGATTGAGGCACCGAGTAAGATGAAAGTAACTGGAGGAAACTGGAAGGGGGGATGTGTGTAAGGAGGTAGAATATTTGGGTCCTTGCGAGTGATGGGCAGGGGTTCAGGTTTTATTCCAGCGTCAGTGGAAGCAGGGGATAGGATTGTGTGCCCCTGCTGGAACCTCGACACCTCTCATCTACTTCTGACTTTTCTTCAGTTCCTCTCTCATAGTCCTGCCAAAGAATCTTTCTGGAGTATGGATGGAAGGAAAGAAGGACAGAAAGAGAAAGGAAGAGGGAGGAAGGAAGGAAGGGAGGGAGGGAGGGAGGGAGAGAGGAAGGAAGGAAGGAAGGGAGAAAAGAGGGAGTTCAAATATATCTCCATTCATTTTGACCTAAACT
Source organism: Ateles fusciceps (assembly GCA_036589455.1). Taxonomy (NCBI): domain Eukaryota; kingdom Metazoa; phylum Chordata; class Mammalia; order Primates; family Atelidae; genus Ateles; species Ateles fusciceps. Next base: position 5,380,025 of record JAZHEH010000437.1, read on the forward strand.
CTGGAAAATCTTCCAGCAATATGAGCCCAATATCTGGATTTAGTCCCTCTGCAGAGACTCTTCTAAGGACCTTCTGTTCTAAGGACCTTCTGCTTTTGCAGTTGCCTTGGGGCCATAGCTTCTCCCCAAACAGCTGGAAAACACTAGTTTTAAAGGACACGTTAATACATGCTGGTGACCACAAGGACCTGTGGAGAACAAAAAGAAACAATGGGAAGAACCCCAGGGAAAGATTTCACCAGCAAACTTTCTGTCTCCTTTGCGTCTGTTTACCTCTCGTGTCAGAGTGAGGATCTAGTTGGATGCAGGAAACCCAGGCAAAATCTGCTTCCCAGCAGAGTTCACTATTGGTGAAGAAATAGCCCAAATCTAGATTCCACACTGTTCAAAAGCCAATTCTCCCCAAATAAATTTGCCAGTTAGTGAACCCACCTGAATACCTTAGGTCTTTCCACAGGTTTTGATTCTGCCTCAACGTTACCGCAGCTGCCTTGGCTTGGAATTATTAGTCCAGGAATTCTAAGTGTGAATGACTGGGCTTTCCTTTAAATCCATTTTTGCTGTCTTATTCTCCTAAACCCTCTCTTTGGGCTTCTGCTGCCTGTATCTACTTCTGTTTCCGTGGAGTGGTGTTTGGGAAATTGAAAGCTTGGGTTCTTTCTTTTAACCCCCTTTCAATGACAAGAACATTTGTTAGCTTTTGGCTAGTATTTTCGGCCTTTCGGTCAAATGATTGTTGGTGAATTATAACTTGATAAAATGATCCAGAGGCCAGATATTTTATCCAAGAAAGTATCTTTTGCTTTAGGAAGGCAATAGAAGGTCATTAGGATTAGGAAGCCTGAATTCTATTGTGGCTTGCTTTTTTTTTGAGACAGAGTATCGCTCTGTCTCCCAGGCTGGAGTACAGTGCAGTGGCTCAATCTCAGCTCACTGCAACCTCAGCCTCCTGGGTTCAAGCGATTTTCCTGCCTCAGCTTTCTGAGTAGCTGGGATTACAGGGGCCCACAACCATGCCCATCCAATTTTTGTATTTTTAGTAGAGACGGGGTTTTGCCATGTTGGCCAGGCTGGTCTCAAACTCCTGACCTCAGGATCACCTGCCTCAGCCTCCCAAAGTGCTAGGATTACAGGCATGAGCCACCGCGCCCAGCCTCTGGCTTGCTTTTTACTCACTGAGGCAGATCTCTACATCCCCTAAGTTCCAGTTTCCCTGTAAAATGGAGGTAATATTGCCAACCACAGATGTAGGGATTAAATGACCCTAGGGATAACGTCAATGGTTTTTTTTTTTTAAATTATGATTTACTTAAAAATGTGCACATTAAATCAGGTAAAGTTACCCCTTATAGCTCATAAACAATCATAAAACAAACAAAATGAGAGAGGTGCAAACTAGAAGGCCAGTGACATTCTTACTAATAGCATTAATTTAATATAACAGTTTTGTTTTATAGAAACTGAATCACAAATATTGCTTTTAGTGGTAGAAAGATACATTTGCTTATTTTCCATTTCACTTTTGCCCACTGGATCCTTTTGATTTTTGAGGCACGATGGGCCATCATTTGAATTGTTATCACTATTGCAGTTATTTTTCATTTTAACAGTGATGCCAGTTTTAGCCATTCACGGCACTTACTGCAAGTTGGTGCCTCTAAGGATGGGAACTATACTGTGTGTGCCACACAGATGTAGATGCCACTGTTTCCAGACAGGGCCCCTGCACAGGTGATGATTCAATTCTCTCACCCTCTTCTATATTTAAATGACTCAGAAGCTTTCATCCATGATGCCATTTTGCCATCATGAAGTATAGAGATCTCATTTATATCTTTCTTTCTTCATACTTCAAGACTATTGAAGGAGTTGATGCTAATGCAGCCTTAAAAACAATACACATGTCAACAACAAATCATGGAATTCTACTAAGTTGAGATCATTTGGATGATTACAAATTTCCTTTTAATAGCTTTTTTTCACAATTACCATGAAACAGAAGAATGATAGTATATTCTCAGATCCCCCCCAGGAATTTGCTGACTGCCACATTTTTAGGCAAATTGGCCAAAATGTAGGAAAGTGTCTGCCATGTGGTAGGTACCTGATAAAGAAAAGTTTTTATGAAATTCATGCCAAAACCATCCAGTAAGGCCAGAGGTTTCCAAACTTTAAAGTTCCATCAACTGGACTTCAGTGATTCTATGTCTCAAAAAAAATTAAAAAGCATTAGGGAAAATACTTAAACCTTGACAAAGTTGAATTGGAATCTAAGTCAGTAGCAGTAGTGGTGCCAGAAGTGAGTAAAGTGATCTGCAGAGTGCAAAATTAGTCATGGTCCCTGCCCACGGACTTGTAGTCCACATAAGAAACAAAGGCCTCAAGAAATTACTTTAAAGCCTAACACATTCCTTAATGCAAGAGGCTATGGAGAGGACACCCATTCTCACAATAAGCAAGGTTGTCCTTGTAGAGAAACCGGAGGCCTTCACCCATAGACAATCCAGAGCATGCAAATTACAGGGCCATGACACAGAGCAGCTTTTGGATGATTCAAACCCCAGAAGCTGATGGCTGCTCAGACTGTGAAGGGGGCTGGGATCCTGAATCCATTCTGATGGCCTCCCTCATCAAGATGGAGTTCTCATAGGAAAGGACAAATACACAAATTCCAATATGGTTGTTGGGGGAACCCTCTTGGCAAAGCACCAAAAAAAAAAAGAAAAGAAAAAAAAAAGTGCCAGTGTGTCCTTGGAATAAAGGAGAAAGTCATTTGTGTGTTTGCTGGGGAAGCAACTGCGGTGAGACTGGACCTTCTCACATGGGACACGGCCACGGGCCTGATGGTGAAGGAAACTGCTTGCCAAGCTGGGAAGGGCTTCCTTCAGACTCACAGCATGCCCTGCTGCTATTCCAGCCATGACCTTGGGACTCTGCTACAAATGCCAGCTAACTGATTTTCTGGGCTCAACTTGTGAACTACAAAGATGTAGACAAGGGGAAGAGAAAACCCTGGATGAAGGTATTTGGAAACAGATCATAGGCAAAGGGTAATTCATAGATGTTTGGACCTGGAAGAGACCTGAGGATACAGAAATCCACTTTTTTAGACTGACTCTAAGAAGGCACCTTGGCCGTGCTTGATGGTTTGATAAGCTTGGGAAATGCTCCATACCATGAATTTTCTTAGAGAGCAACAGTGTACATTCCCATAGCAATGGTTGGAACTATGTCACATGGCTACATCTAGCTGCAAGGGAAGCTGGGAAATGTCTTTTAGCTGAGCAGCAACAAACCAAGCTAAAAGCCAAGAGCTCTGTTACAGTAGCAAAAGCAAAGGCCTCATATTAGAAGGCAGCTAGCAGTCTGACAACAGTCCCCCAAATTTTGGAGCATCATTTTGAAAAAATGGTAACCACTGCTAAAGGGGCTTTTCTCTTCCATTTCCATCGCATGGAGTTATAGCAGTTGATCTCCACCCAGGGTAACTCCAGAACAGAGCCTGTCAGCCTGTGGTGGAACTTCCTTACTCCCTGCAGTTACTCACCTCTCTGCCCTCCCTGCCCTAAACAGTTGAAAGCCCAGAGACTTTTTTCTTGGGCCTCCTCACTTTGACTCAGCTGACTTTCTCAGGGCTAAGCAGTGGAGACCTCATCTCTGCTTCATTTTCTTTCTCTCTACACAACTCCAAGTTTACTCACTTTCCTTTATTAATACAATAATAGTGTGAACTACAACAGAAGGCAAGATTGTGTGTTTTCATGAAAGCAAAAATATAAACAATTGAAAATGTGTGCAATTCAAATAGCTCAGAAACGATTCGTGTTTCTTTGCTTACTTATGTTGTAATTTCAGAATTGTTTTCTCATGATTTCTGAATTATACCCTTCTGTGAGATTCCTGACATGATTTCTCTCTTTCCTAGTTAAATGGGGAAAGGAATTCATGTGTAAGTCTATTAATTTGGGAGAATCCCAGAAGTCACCACCCCCAAGCAAATAGGCTTACTTCAGCAGTTTGGAAGTGGTGTCTTAAAACCTTTGACTTCGATATTCAAATGTATAGCAAGGGAGTTGAATTTGAAGCAGGATTGAATTAAGAATAACTCCACTGAATGCAGGAAACTGCCTTTGGGTGGCATTTGTCTGGGCGTGACCTCAGTTGTGGGCAATCTCACTGGAGCGAGTCCAAACCCCAAGGGGGTTTTTGAGACAAGGCCTGGGTGGAGGCCTGCCTTGCCCACAGTGGAGCCACACTGGGGGTGTCATCTATTTAGTCCACTAATCCTACTCTGGACCAGGTTCTTGCTTTACATAGCATCCTCTCAATTAATTTGTAGAACAGCCTCATGAGGTTAGCATCACTATTCTCATTTTGTAGGTGAAGAAATTGAGGCTTCAAGATGTGAAAGACGTTGCCCAAAGTCATACAGTTGAAAGTGCCAAACTCAAGCCAAGCTTTGCTTTACTCTAAAACTTTTTTTTGAGACCACTGAGTCCCAGACTTTTGGAATTCACTGGCCAGTAAAAAAGAAAAAAATGTGTAAAATTTAAAAGAAAAAAAATGTGCAAGTGTGTGTGCATGTTGATCGAGGTGCTAACTTTTTATTTGCGGGGGCTGGGGGCATGAAAAAGACCTACCATTGATTACTTCTACCATTTCATAGGAAAGCCTGTCTCACGCATACACATGCACACATGCACAGGCACACGCTGCAGAAAGCACTGCTAAATTAATTCAGTAAGCATGTACTAGCACTTATGATGTGCTAGGCACTGTTCCGGTCACTGCAGAATACAAGAGTGACAAAAGAAACAAAAATTCCTGTCCTCATGCTTAAACCCTAGGTACAGGGTAATAGATTTAAAAAAAAAAGAAGGAAATGACATAGTATTAATATGTTAGAACTAAGTGCTATAAGGAAAAAAAAAAGAGAAGACGGATATATACATGAGGAAGGAAGCCCTTCCTAAAGAAGGGACAGAAACATACCAATCTTGCTGAGAAAGGGAGTGAGCAATCCTAGCGCCCACTAACCCACCACACTATCTCATTTTTCTCTTTGTATCATGGGCCAGGGAAATTGTCTCTGTGACCTGCCTTTTGGAAACCTCTGCTTTGTGCTGTCCTCGCTCACAGAAGTTGAAATGGGAGGGACCTGCGTGAAGGGTTCACACTCTGCTTCTGATTCATTTCCTCTCAGGCTTGGTGGCTGCAGTTTCATGTTGCCTCTCACATAATCCAGGAAATTTTTCATTTGGCCCCAGTGTGAATCAATAGTTTGAAGGAAGAACTGTGAATGGAAAACTACTGCTTTCTGAGGGCAGAGGCTGCAGGGCCCTCGTGTGCCTTCCTGCTGTGCTACGTCCCCTTTGCTGGACTTGCCAATTGGTTTGAGCTGGTGGTTTCATCTTCCCATGTGTTTCTAGCTTCTTGTGGGGAAGAAAATTTAGACAAAATATGCTTGTACTCATTTTATGAAGGTTTTCCTCTGGGTTTTTATTGCCGAAGTTGTTAAAAGGTATATTTCTCAAACTTTATAAATAAGATGGAGAGCATATATGAATCTCAAATTTCCTCTTATCTTTCTCTCTCTCTCTCTCTTTTTTTTAGAGACAGGATCTCTCTCTGTTGCCCAGGCTGGAGTGCAGTGACATGATCTTGGCTCACTGTAGCCTCGAACTCCTGGGCCCAAGAGATCCTCCTGCCTCAACCTCCCAAGTAGCTGGGACTACTGGTGTGCACCACCACTCCCAGCTAATTTTTGTATTTTTGTAGAGATGGGGTCTTACTATACTGCTCAGGCTGGTCTCAAACTCCTGGCCTTAAGTGATGCTCCCACCTTGGCCTTCCAAAGCACGGGGAGATTATAGGCATAAAGCCACTGTACGTGGCCTTCCTATTCTCTTGATAGCCACCTATCCCATACAAAATTCCCCACCATCTTCGCAGTTTGTGTTCCCCTACAACCGCAGTTTCTGGTTTTTACTCTGAGTACAGCACTTCAATTTCTCACAAAGTAAGTAGGGCAAGGTGGTGCTCGGAATCACAGAGACTAGCACTCTAATTGTTGCTCTACCTCTTACTAGGCTGAGACCTTGGGAAAGTTACTTGAACTTGAATCCTAGTTTTCTTATCTGTTGTGTTAGGATAACAAGAGTCCTTATCTCGTAGAACTGATGTGGACATTAAATGAAAGAACATACCATAAAATGCATTGACAATTTATTATGTGCCATGCACTATTCTAAGTGCTTTGTGTATATTAACTAGTTGAATCCTCCGCAAATTCCTTAAAATCAGAGCTATTATTTTATAGAAGAAGGAGCTAAATCACACAGAAGTTAGGCTGCTTGCTAAAGGTCACTGCGTGTTCCTAGCATGTGATAGTTTTCATTAATATCATCTCTGGTGAGGAAATTAGGAACCATCTGGTCTTGCCATTGGAGCTCAGTTATCGAGTTGCTACTTAAAGGGCAGTTTCATTAAATAGCAAAGGAATATATCAAAGTATATTTGTCAAAATGTTAAAAACTTAATTATCATACAAATAAATAGTGAGCAGGTGTCACACTATCTTTTTAACTCATCGATGAGGGTCACAACCGGATGATAAAGTCAGGTCAAAAGAGAATATGAGGGGTGTGATTATTAGAAAGGCAACATGAAGAATCCTCGCGGTGATGGAGCTGTTCTGTATCTTGGTTGCAGTGGTGGATACATGAAAGTGCACATGTAACAAAATTGTATAGGATTAAACACAAATATACAAACAAGTGCAAATTAAAACTGGGGAAATCTAAATAGGACGGGTGTACTGTACCAATGTCAGTACCCTGGATAGGACCTTGTACTACAATTCTGCAAGATGTTACCATTGGGGGAAATTAGAAGAGGGCACAGAGATCACTCTGTACGATTTCTTACAACTTCATGTGAATCTATAGATGATTCTGAAATAAATTTAATTTAGGCTGGGCGCGGTGGCTCATGCCTGTAAACCCAGCACTTTGGGAGGCCGAGGTGGGCGAATCATGAGGTCAGGAGTTCAAGACCAGCCTGGCCAACATGGTGAAACCCTGTCTCTACTAAAAATACAAAAATTAGCTGGGCATGGTGGTGCGTGCCTGTAATCTCAGCTACATGGGAGGCTGAGGCAGGAGAATTGCTTGAACCAGGACCCGGGAGGCAGAGGTTGCAGTGAGCTGAGATTGCACCACTGCACTCTAGGCTGTGCTACAAAGCGAGACTCCATCTCAAAGAAAAAAAAGAAAAGTTTAATTTAAAAACAAAATAAATAAATTGCTCAGAAAAAAAGGGAATATTTAAAAAGTCAGTGGAAAGAAGGAAATCTGAGATAAGATTGCCAAATTAAACACAAAACTAATTACATCCTAACGGACAAAACAAAACAAAAAATCCCTCAAAACCCAAACCCATAGTCTTTGGGGGTTCTCTTCTCTTATCAGACAGAAAAGAAACTCATCATACATGATCAGTTCTCAGAATTGTAAAATGTTTGGCCCTAATCAAATGTACAAACCAAGTTGCATTCTCTAGGCCAGCATCTCTCAATGCCTCCAGCACTATTGAAATTTTGGGCCCAGATAATTCTCTGCTGGGGGGTGCTGTCGTGGGCACTGTAGGATGTTTGGTAGCATGTGTGGCCTCTACAACTGAAATGTCTCCAAATGTCCACTGGGGGGTAAAGTCATGCTGGTTAGGAACCCCAGATGACCTTTAGGTGCGATTGTTGGGAAGTGCTCCTAGCATAACGATAATCATTTCTTCTGCATTATTCCCAAACTTTGGATAATTGTTCTTCACAAATAAAACTACCAACAACAGGGTCACTGTCCTGAATAGGAACACAATGTGCTCCAGGCGGAGTCACAGACTTTTCACAGAACAGGATCCCTGGAGCTTTGCTAGGCCTGCCTCACCCTTCTCATTTCCCAGTTGAGGAATAGCAGTGGCCATGGCTCCCCTAAAGGCAGACAGCTAGTTCATGAGATGTGTCCAATTCAAGCCTGTCTTCTTCCAAAATGGATATGAGGCAGTCATTACGAAGTCATGAAAACTTTGTGGGTGCCAGTTATGTGCCAGGCCCCAGGCTGGGCTCAAAGCCATGTTTTGGCCAACAAAAGGTCCTGCTCTTGAGGCACTGATGGTCTTCCTGGGGAGACAAGGATGTAGGCAGATCATTAGTGTGGGAGGGATATTCAGCAGCACAGGCTGGGGATGAAGGCTGCGATGGCCTTAGAGTCTCAGGGATGAGCCCTAAGGGAGTCTGATGAGGACCAGAATTCCCAGCCCCATGATCAAAAAGAGATGGTTGTACTCACTGCAGAGGGAAGTTGTTGCTCCTGGCCCAGAGGGACTGTGAGACCTGAAAGTGAATCTGCCCAGAGTGCAGGCCTGGGCCAGATCTGGGATTTCTGAGAGGCCCAGAAAACAATGATAAGGGGGTGGGGTGCAGAAATGGGGAGCTGTGAAGAACAAGTCAGAGAAAAGAGCAGATTTATAGCCAAAAGATCAGGCCAAAGATAGGACAGGGTGGGCGAGTGGGAGGAATGCAATTCTGAGATGGAGAAATTAAGACAAGTAGAGCTCCAGGAAGAAAAGAGCTGGGTAAAACCACAGCAGTGTTCAGAGCACGGTGGTGCCTGTGGTTCACGGTTAGTGCTCACTATGGTTCCCAGAAAGCTAACTGCATGAACAATACCCAGGATCTGAATCCGGGACTTCCTGGCTGGCTGCACCCTGCAAGGCTCGTGTGCTTGGCCTTAGAGAGGAAAGGGCCTGGAACTGGGACTCAGATGTTAGCCTCTGAACAAAAACTTGGCAGAGCATGAATCTGGGCCTGATTGGCACAGAAGCTGCTTCCAAGATATTTTACATCCAAAGCACCAACCTCACATGTTGTGGCAGTTAAGGGAAGGAGGCTTCCAACTTTAGCATCCTTCAAGGCCTTGTCTCATTCCTCGTGACTCACCAGGGAGAAACTGGAAAACAGGGACCAGAAGGATGTAGGGGAGGGGATTAGACAAAATAAGGGCCAGAGCAAGGTGCCCAGTGGGGATGCTGCCCGACAGTACTTTGGGATCCAGCAAACAAGCTTTCCTTGGGGAAACCCTTTCAGGCAGAGGAGAACAAGTTGGGATATACAGCAGCGATTGTGTGACAATAGATAGGATGGAAAATGAACCAAGACAAGCATTTTATCTGCCCAACTTCTTTAAGGCAGGTGACTCTGGATGACCAAAGATTTACATAATAGCTTTCCTGTTCTTCTTTCCTTTTTGGATAATTGGATTAGAAAACGCTAGTAAACCCCAGTTATGGCATCCCTGAAAACACAGCTCGAAAGGAGAAAAGGTGAAGAGAGCTGGCTTTCCTTTCTCTGGCATATAAGATGTAAAGTTTAGGTTTGGTGATGTGGTTTTGAGGCCTTTTCAGAATATTAAAAAGGAAGAGACAGAATTCTCAGGAAAGGGTGGAGGTGCTGTAGGAACTGACTATCCCACAGGGGTTCCTCACTGGCACTCCCCCTTGTCATAAGAGGCGAGTGGTTGTGCTTTGATGATGGAAAGGAAGGGAATTCGTAATTTTGGAGTGTTAATCTTTGCAAAAGCTCCCTGGGTGAGTCAGGCTGTGAGCAGGGTATTTCAGGAATATCTTTAGGTAACCCCATGCCATTAATAAAATTTCCCATGTGCTGTGGCTAAATAGTGTCTATCTTAGTGTACATTGATTTCCTCGGGACCTAGGGCCACAGCTACAGGGGATTTGGACCTAATAGCCATAATGAAATAAATAGAATTTGGTTAATAGTAGCTAATATTAAAACTAATACTTATTAGCACTTTCTATGGGCCAAACATGCTGCATACTGGTGGTGGTGCCCACTTAGCTAGCAGGTGAAAAGTTGGCTTCTTTTAACCTGGGATTTTGCAACCAAAGTAGAAAACTCCAAATCTATATATAATATAGAATATACCTTATGCTGTTCACTGAACATAAAAAATGTATTTATATATATATAACCATACTTTATATACTGGATAGATTTTACAGTGTTGTTCTGGGGCTGACTGCTGGTCCCTGTTCATGAGGATTTTAGGTGATGCACCAGGCATGAGACCTGAAATTTCCCTTCTGCTTCACCCAGAGCCTTTTCTTCTTTTGTCTTCCTCATTCTGCATCCTTTGCTGTTTCGTATCCCACCCTGGTGTGCCACAGAATTAATTAACCTCCAAGGAACCCCCATTTCTTCATCTATGGATGTGCAACATCTCAACTCTAACTACATTTTCTGAGGCTCCAGCCAGCTCCCTTCTCAGGATCCTACTGTTTAGATCTGCACAATGCTAGGGCTTTGGGCTTTTGAACATTTACTCCCCTTTGATGTGAACTCTGCAAAGTGCCTGATTCAGCTGCTATTTCACCCAAATGGCTTTTATTGCTTTCTGCTTTATTCTGCAGTGTTGAGAAGGACAGAGAGGCTTAGCATGTGGTTATATATGGAACACCTAGGCTTTTAGAGAACAAATTTTCCATCTGACAATCAATGATCTCTAATGAGACTTAAATGTGGGTTTAACATGAAGTAAGTGACAAGACTCACACACTGTCTTCATGACTTCTGGAATCCAGAGGTAGGAGCAGGTAGGAAGTGGTTTTCATCCTCATAGCATTTGACTATGAAGTCCTGATAGAGACCCCGTGTTATTGATTATTATTGTGTTGTCCACTTGGTCCATACATCTCCATCAAGAAGGTGCTAACAGACCAGGAATTCCTGAGGTCTGCATGAATCCCAAGATGCTTATCCGTGAGAGAGCTTTCAGCGGCAAGTGACAGACTGACCTACCAGGCTGCGAAGTAGCAAATAATTTGTTATCTCCATAGCAAGAAACTCAGAGGCAGGGAGGCTCCAGGATGAGCTAACTCCATAGTACAGGGAGGTCAGGCTTCCAGGACTTCTTCCCCAAGAGGACAGGTCTTCATTCACTCTCAGGCAACATCATTCAGAGGCAGGAAGTTTCCTCCATTATCTTTTTCCCAGAAGCCCCACAGAAGATGACCTTGACATATCATGGGGCAGAATTAAATCACATTCTCACCACAGAACAAACCACTAGAAAAGGAGGGGGTTTTAACCATTATTATCTCAAACCAGTCATGCTTTATTCCCTGGGGCTGGGGGAAGTGCTGCTGGGGAGCTGGAAGAGCCAGGATTGGCATTTCAGCCTTTGTCATAGGAATGAGGTCTGCCAAGAAGAGCAAGAATGGCTGTTGGGTGAACACCAGCAAGATGGCCTAGAGTCCTTTGTCAGAACGACAAAGGTGATGGGATGAGGAATAACATGGAATGTCTTATTTCCCTTTTGAGTCCTAATCACTTCCACTGTTCTTATTTCCCTGGCTTTGCTCATTAGCCCATTACCCTCCTGCCTTTGCACTTGCCTGGAGAGACAACAGTTTAGGGGCTCTGCTGGTTCAAGAAGGACTATGCAGGTAGCATGGCCACACACTATGTATAGGTAAGAGAGGAAATGGGGGACAAGATCTGGGGAGGTGGGTATGGGACAACCCTGCAAAACCAGGTAATTTATAATTTGGGAGAGCCTCTGGCCCAGGTGTCATAAGGCATATTTCCCTGCAATGGGTGGATGCTCAGGCTTCAGTATGACTGCCATAGAATTGCTAGCAGTGGTCAGTTCTTTTCCAACAAAGTTGCAGTGAGTAGCTATCCAGCCCCACCACCTCTGCTCCATATCTGCTCATGAACCTAAGCACATAATTGCTGAAGCTGGTTGCAGGCATAGAAGGTATGGTTGTGTCACTGGAATACCTGAGTTTGCAGAGCACTGTTAGGTATTAACTGAATTCCTGGGCATGGTCCCTAAAAACAGAATGGGAAATTCCCATGATGTCAAGTATGCTTGTTTCCATTGCTACTGCAACAAACTACCACAACGTTAGTGGCTTGAACAATATAAATGTAATATCTTCCAGCTCTGTAGGGTAGAAGCTTGTTAAGGTCTCCCTGGGCTAAGCTGTCGGCAGAGCTGCATTCCCTACTGGAGGCTCCCTGGGAGAATCCATTCCCTTTCCTTTTCCAGCTTCTAGAGGCAGCCTGTATGCTTTTGTTGACGGCCCCTTTCTTCATTTTCAAAACTAGCAACATTGAATCTCTCTGTGCCTTTTGAAAACAGTATGTCATATCGCCTTTGAATCTCTCTCTTCTGGCTCCCTCTCTCACCTTTAAGGACTTTGGTGATTATGTTGGGCCCACCGGGGTATTTCAGGATAATCTATTTTAAGACCAGCTGATTATCAACCTTAATTCCACTTACAACCTGAATTCCCCTTTGCTATGGAATCTCATATATTCACAGGTTCTGGTGATTAGGAGTGGATATCTTTAGGACTGAGGGTTATTCTGCCTACATACCATGTCACCAGAGTTGTGCTAATACAGAGAGCTGCAGGGGATGAGATCTGCCATTCACTGAGCACCTTCTATGTGCCAGACAGTGTTAGGTGCTTTATAGATGATCTCATTGCATCCCCCAACATTGAATCCCTAATTTGCAAGTGAGACAATGCTGGCTCAGAGAGGCTTAGTGACTTGCCCAAAGTCACATAGCTGATGACAACAGAACTCAGTCCATCTGCTCCTCCAGTCCATGCTGCCTTGTGTTACCTTTTGCTCCCATCCAGATAGGCCCAGAGGCTTCAGCATGTACATGAGCACATGTGAGTGTATATGGGAGGGAGGACAAAAACATAGTAAGAAGTTACCTTCTGAACTTGAAGCTAAAGACGTTTAACTTAAAATAGATGAGAGTGGCAACCAGATGCGGTGACTCACCCAGTACAGAACTGGTGATTGTTCGGCTGCTGACAACCAGGATGCAGACTCAAGAGACCCATGTGGACTAAAGCACAGAGACCTGTCATTTATTCCATTGATTTATGACTTGCCCAAGTCTGATCAGTGTGGGAACTGGATAATAAGAATGTCTGTGTTTATCCAGCCCTCTGTAAAGGAGAGATCTATGTCCTTGGACACAGTGGCATGATTGGCAGTGGAACAGTGTTCCTGTCGCTGGTTTCACCACTTCCAAGCCTCTGAAGAATAGCCTTAACACCTAATTCTCTGTGCACTGATTCTGTACTCACCAGGCAGATATCTGCTTGATTTGATATCTTTATAGCTGATTGTCTCTATTGTGAAACTGTAATTTGAAGCCTCAGCCAGGCCCTGGTTGCTGTAAGATAATTATTTGACTCAATCTAGATGGTCTCTCCTCATTCCTGTCTTTAACCATTCCGAACTCTCCCAATTCCCATCACGGCCCCACCCTCTCCAGGGAGCCCACACTTTCTACTCATGCAGAGAAATAGGCCCATGAAATTCTTCAAATTGTCTCCTACTTTTTTCTGTGTTTCCATATTCTTTTGGATTGTTCCTCATTTCTTATGTTTCCCCCGTACTCATTTGGAGTCTTTCTTCTCTATTCTAATGGTTATTCTAAAGTTTTATACACACATAATTTATCAAAGTATAAAGATATCAATATTTTTCCCTGTTCTTATGTCAATTTAATTCCTCGCTATAACAAAAACACCAGTGCTTCAGAGTAACATCCAGGGCTCTGCTCCAGGCCTCAAAATTTAAGTGAATCCTCAGAGACTGTGACCAATGACACCTCACTGAGCGATCTAGGGAGACTGGAGGGATTGGGATTGTAAACTGGATTCTGTGTGACACTGTGTTTCTTTCCTCCCCAAAATACTACCATTTTTCATTTGAGAAAGGATTATCATCTAGCATGGGGATAAACAGTAACCAAATCATTAATGAAATAGTCACAAGTGTGCAAAGGACTTTGAACTTGAAATACAAGTCACTGTGGCCATGGGCCTTGTGGGGACCTTGGGTTATTTCTTCACGTCCTTATCTGCTTAGTACATTGCCTAGGTAGCGAGAGCCCAGTCTTCGTCTCTTGTTCATATGAAACCTTATTTGTCTTCTCTACTTGTTCCAGCATCTTGAGTGAGTTCTCATTGTAGCCCACATGCCCATTTCCATACCTGAGGGCAATGCGAATGTTTGTTGAGTAGATCTGAAGAATGGGATGCCAAGCCCCTTCAGGGCTAGGGACCCAGCTCATTCATCTGTGAGTCTCCCTCACGGTGCATCTGGTAACAGCATCCAAGGAACCCTCGTCCCCTGATTGGATGTCTAGGGGTCGCTTCCCTTTATGGGGGCTCCCTAGCATGTAGTAAGGCACCTGGTGTCAGGCCTGCTCTAGCCACTTTCTTTATGCCACCTTCACAATCACCCTGCGAGGTGGCAACTATAGTCCCTGCTTTCTTAGATAAGGAAATTGAGACTTACAGAAGAAACTTGCCTAAGATCACATAACAAGTAGGTGAAGGGGGTGAAGGGACCGAACCCCAGTGCTGTTTGATGGCAAAGCCAATTTTCATGACACCATAGCCCCTCAGCATTCGACATAAAGGGCCAATAAAAAATGCAGTGAACAAATAAATGGATCTGGTTACTTTTGAAAATCCCAAAGGTCCCTGCTGCTTCCACCAAGTTCCACGCCTGCTCCAATAGAGATTATTTTTTGTCTGTCTCAAGGCCTCTTCATTCAAGCTAATCTCTCCTGCTGCCCCAGAGACTCTTGATTAAATTTGCCCAGAAAACCCCTTCCTGCTTTCTGTCAATATGAGTCTCCCAATCTACATGCTGCAATGTTCATGCCTCAGAAATAGAAAATGCACTGAGTTTAAACAGGGCTTTCTGGAGTTTCTAATCCTGTCGCTCTAAGTAAATGAACTTGTGACTGAGCGAATGATGGTGGATAATATTGAACCGAGCTATTTGATACGGTTCAAGGATTATAGAATTTTCCAAGTTTAAGCCAGATGTCCTCAGATTCCACCGGTTTTTGGATATAAATTAGCTCACATGGAAAGCAGTGAGCTCTGAGAGCTATTTCACTGTTTCGTGCCACTATTTGTTCTCTCAAGACCTTAGCCCTTTTGCACAGTCTCCCAAAGCATTTCAGTGGGTCCTCACAGTTAATATTGGCCACGGGCTGTTCTGCTACCATAGGGGGTCCTAGTTTTGCTTATTCTTCTTTCATTTTCTGCTTTAGAAACTGCTCCCTCCCTTGGTGTTCTTCCTCCATCCCACCTACACACTCCAGGCACTGTCATATCTTCCAGGCACATTTATTTTTGTGTCACTTCTAGTGGGCACTGAAGTCCCCTCTTTGTTATTGCCACAGTCACCAATGCTTGAGAGCAGTGGTTCTCAACTGGGTGGCTTTGCAATGTCTAGAGACATTTTGGGTTGTTATAATACAAGGTGGGGAGTGGGGATGCTATTGGCATCCAGTCAGGTAGAGACCAGGGGTGATGCTAAACATCCTGTAATTCTCAGGACAGTTCCCTACAATAAAAATATTACCCATCCTAAATGTCAATATTGCTGAGATTGAGAAACCCTGCTCCAGAGCCAGTGTGTGCAGAACAAACAGAGTTGCATTGTAAAGCAGGAGAGGAGACTCTCATCCCTTTTTGTGTTAAGCTGTAATTTTAGAGGGGCCCCCAAAGAGTGTTGCTTGTACTCTATGTCTTAGATGATATTTTGGCAAACAGCTTTCTGGTTTTTGCTTATGGCCCCTCATCTCCGTGGGGTCAGGTTTTGACAGGGACACATGCTCCTCCCCCTCTGACCTCCGCGGCTTGGTTTATCTTCTCACTAGGTAAGGCTTTCTGGGCCTGGGTCCTTCTTCCCTTAGAGGGAGTTATTTTGGTGAGGCCCCTTAGTCCCTAATGCAGATATGCTTTTGGCACCCATCAGTTTGTCCTGACATGTCTGAACCCCAGTGTAGATCCCAGCTTCCATGCAAACAAGATAGAGAATCTTTTGTGACTTGATGACCAAGGAGTGCTGAACTTAGATGAGTGCTGATAAAGATTAGAGCTTGCAGTTTAGACTGTGTGTTAATTAGGACTCTCTTGGTGGCAAGTAATAAATTAACAAAGAAACATAAAAAAAAAAAGTTAAACTCTAATCAAAAAAAGGGGTCTATATTGGCTCAGGTAACAGGAAGGCCTAGGGTAGGGCTGGCTTGGAGTGAGGCGGGGTTCAAGTCACCTGATGTCATGTACCCTGCATCTCCTACTCTCAAACCCCTTCTTCTGTTGGCTTCATTCTCAAAAAGGCCCTCCGTTCTCCATGGGCAGACCACTGACACAGCCCCACCTCACAGCTCCCAGATTCAAGTCCAATGGGTAGAGCCTTTTTTCTAGTGGCTTCTGCAGAAGACCTGAGATTTGCTAACTCAGGCTGTGTGATGCTCCTGAACCACGTGGTCTACAGGAATGCTGAGTGTGACTGGCTTCACCCTTGGTCACAGGCTTTGACCCTACACAGTCTGAAAGTAGGGATGGGGTTCCTGGGAAAAGGGCAAGCAATGTTGAGGGGCACGCGACTGCACACAGCTTAGAAGTTCAGGTTCTGTATAACAGGCTGTGGTATTAGGTCAGGAAGGGAATTGCTAATGAAGAATATATTCTTTTAAAATAAGGAGAAAGCGTTGATAATTTTGTGTTTTAGGAAGTCAGAATGCAAGGTGTGCAGAGCAGAGGGGCCCAGAAATGTAGAGATTTCGAAAGGAATTCTGCAAGATGAAATACACCTGTATGCTCCTCTACTTAGAGTTTTCATAGCCCAGAAATCAGGCATACGCTCCCCTTCCTCAACCTTTCAGTATCTGGAAGTTATAAACTGATCTTTGCTCGATAACATGCCAAGATGTATTCAACAGTGACAAATGAGGACATATATTTTGTAATCTTTATTTATGTTATAGATTTTCTCTAATTGCTAGTAAGATCTCACAGCTTTATTTTAATAAATAACTTTCTAAAACAATGTCTCACTATTTTCTTTGAAACATTAAAAGTGGTGATTGCAGTACCTTTTAGTTCCATTAGACTTCAAAGTGCATTTTTGACATATCCAATATTTTTAAATATAACTTTTAAATAAAAATTCATTTTTAAGGAAACAAGTATAGTAGTGAGGCTTAAATAAAGTAAAGCAACTAGTTCAGTGCCTGGCAGGTAGTAGTTTCCCCATGAATAGAAACTCCTTTCTGCTTGTGTCTAGGAACATTTAAAAATTCTCACAAAGAAAAAAGAAGTAGGATACATCCACTACAACTTGTAGACATGGAGATGTTCATGTTTGCTAAGAGGTTATAAGACTTAAGATATAGTTTCACCTCAAATCTTTGGTCTTAAAATGTGTAATTTAATAATTATAATTTAATAGTATAAAATGATTCAGAGATCAAATTGTGCAAGAATTTTTCAAGCATTATTGTATTTTTCATGCTTTTTATGGATAAGAACATAGTATAAATACGTTCAGAAGCTGAAATACTAAAGCTCCCTGAGATCTTTCTTCTTTCAGGATTAGCAGAGACAGCTGAGCAAAGTGAGAGACTAGACAGCCGAGCTGGGGAGAGAAAACTTGGACACTTGGAATAAACAAGGAGTCATTTAGAGTTAAGCTGTGTGACTCTGACTGCAGATGGCAGGCATCAGGGAGCAAGGCACTGATCAGTGGTCACCCCCTCACCAGATTGGAAAAGTGAAGGAGGGAGGAAGAACATTCCAGGTAGGGGATCATCTGAAGCAATAACACCCAGGTGGGCGTGAGCCTGGCCTTTCTGAGGAGCCTAGGGATACCCGCCTGACTGGAGCCAAGCTTGATGATTACCCTGAGCCCATAGGATGAAGCTCTTGCAAGCCAGGCAGAGGTGTTTGGATCAGATGCAATGGGGCAATATGGTGTGAGGGAGAAAGCCATGCTGAGGGAAGATCCATTGTTCTGTCATGGTTAGGATGCGCTGGACAGTGGGGGAGAGACGAGTCAAGGAGGCCAGCTGGAGGTTACTGCAATAATCTAGAGGTGAGATGCAGTGAGCTGGACCTTTCCAGTGGATGCATAAATAGAGAACAAAGAGTGATTTGAGGGATACACAGGGAGTAGTGTCAGACACGATTATAGGGAATGAAGGAGAAGGGAAGGGAAATGATAGCTCACCAGTTTTTAAGGCCAGAGGCTAGAAAACTGGTAGTATGTCTGACAGAAATGGCAGAGTCAGGGTGGGGAACTGGCATGAAGGTACCATGGTAAATGTGGTTTGGACATATTGAGTCTAAAGTGACTTGAGAAACCTCCATGTGGGAAAGTTAGACCTGCAGCTGGTTCTGCAGAGCTGTCAACATCACTTCCTGAATCTCTCCCTCACATCTCTCTTAAACATCTCTTGAATTCATCCTGTTCAACTCTGCCCCATCTCCTTGTTTGATTGAGGCTCTCATCACCTCTTGCCTCCAATTGCTACCATGGTAACAGGTCTAGCTAATTTTCCTTCCTCCAGTCTCAGCCCCTTTCATCCATTCTCCTCCATGTCTTTGAAGTTTACTCTCATGTTTTCATTAAGCCTATATTTCTGTTTTCTTGACTATTCAATAATTGTCTATGGATATTATAAAGTGTTGCAATGAATTATGAATAAGACTTCTTTTGCTTTTCTTCAAAAAAAGCAAGTAAAGGATTTAAATTACTATCCAGTAACTTATGAGTGTGGAACATTATTTTCTTTAATCTAACGGCACTCTGGGACTAGACCAGAGGGATGACTTGATTTATAAGGGCTTCATTGATTTCCAGTTTCAACTCCTGCCCTAGATGTGAGTGCCTGCAGGGTGAAGATGGCAGTTTATGCCTCTGTGAGTCTCCAGAGCCTGGTGAAGTGGCTGGCATGTATAGAGAGTCAGCAAATCCCAGTTGAGATGAACTGATGGGGGCTGAGATTTGGGTATCAGATATGAGTTAAATTAGTTGGAAACAGGCTGGACGTGGTGGCTCATGCCTGTAATCCTAGCACTTTGGGAGGCTGAGGCTGGCAGACTGCTTGAGCTCGAGAGTTTAAGACCACACTGGGCAACATGGTGAAACCCCATCTCTACTAATAAAATACAAAAAATTAGCCGGGCATGGTGGCACATGCCTATAGTCCCAGCTACTTGGGAGGCTGAGGCAGGAGAATTGCTTGAACCCAGGAGGTGGAGGTTGCAGCGACCTAAAATTGTGCCACTGCACTTCAGCCTGGGTAACAAGAGTGAGACTGTTTAAAAAAAAAAAAAAAAAGTTGAAAACAGATGTGGTTTCTGAGAGAGGAATATCTTAGAACAAAGAGTGGAGAACCGCTACTTAGTGTGACCACCTTCTCAGTGTGACCATCTTCTCAGTGACGCATGAGCTATGTGTGCTGATTTCTAAGACAGAAACTGCCAAGCCCTGGGTCAGTAGTATAGAGCCTGGATAAGCTAGTCCCAGTTCTGCCTAAGTCCCTGCATGACCTTGAGTTCATGAGGTTTTCCATGGGGATTCTTGTATTTCCCTGCAGTGTGATCTAGATATTTTGAATGGGAAACAAAGAAATGGGAACAAAGAAATATCAATTTTGCTGCTATTTTACACTGAAGAAAACTACTGTACAGGAAAATCCCTAGAAGGGATTTCAATTTCCGTCTTCACATCCCCCTGGTTCTAATGTGCAGAACCAAGCAGAATTTCTGGTTCAATATGGAATCCATGCATTTGGAATAGGGTCAGATCACAAAAGTAGGTTATGGACTTTACAGATGATGATGTTCAAAGTGTTCCATCAGAAAAGCCAGTCCCCTCCATAAATATCAAGAACAGGAATATGACTTAAGGCAAAGGCAACTGCAGCTACTCCCAGAACTTTGCAGGCAGTTGTCAAAAGGAGGAGCTCAAATTAGATTTCTCACAAGAAAAACTTGAAAAAGCTTTTGAAGCTACCCAGGGAAAGCTATGAAACAGGAATGAGGACTTAAGAGTCAATTGCTGCATTTCAGAAATACAAAATCAAATCAGCCACTTGGAGTGTTTGTTTTATACTTTCAATGGAAAACCTACAGCATCGGTGTCTTGTGTGGCTGCCACAACAGAGAGTTTGGGTGTCACCAACTACTTAATTATTAATAGTGAGCTACATATTGAGTAGGTTGTCAAATGTAATCCTGTTCATCCTGACGGTGTCTTTTCTAAATTGTTACTGAAACCCTTCTTATTTAGATTGTGGCTATAGATACATGATTATCCTTATTAATTCACTATTGTTTTGCTTCCCTGCTTTTTTTTCTAAGTAGTCAATTGCACTTAGCAGGTGAGTTTTTTCTATTTGGCAAAAACCATCATTCTGAAGTGGTGTAATTCCCTACAGCCTTCTGAGAGAGATTTCCAATTTGGTGAGTCCAGCTGGGAAGATAATACATTCAGATGGCCAAGGGAAACTCTTAAAAGGAGGCAGCACCCCCAAGGCAAGGCTCCCTTGGCTGGACTCCCTACCTTCAGGCTTGAGCCCTTCTAATGGATCCTCCACACAGTTCCTGGGCTCCCATTGCCCTGGGACAGCATCCACTCCTTAGCAAGATACATATGGCCATGCATGACTTGGCCTCTACTTCTCTGTGGCCTGTCCTGTGCTTTGCCACCAGCAATACATTTTAGACTTCTCTTTTCCCAGAATCCCAGATATCACCTCCAGGGGCAAGGACTGAGCCTCTCTCCTTCCCCCTCTGCACCACCAGCCTTAGAGCAGAGCCTCGCCCATCAGAGAGGTGCAGTGAATATTTGGTGTAGAATTCCATGATCTGCAACTCCGTGGTCTGGAGAAGGCTCAAAGTCCTGTCCTCAAGTTTGCACTCAGCCCTGAACCCTGGAAAGACACCAGCTTTCACTGGGATTCCCTGGGAACCACAGCAATCTTATGAGAAATGTGGGATGAGTAGCTGGCAGCCTATGACGAGTCTCCATCAGGGCTGACTTCCCTGTTTATGTGAGCTGTTCCTTTCACACCCTGATACCTCCACAGGAATTAGAACAGCAAGCATGGGTCATGTTTGTACTTGCTTCCTTTGGAATTTCAGCTGTTTGGTACATCAAGGGAAAAAACACTTTAACACATAGAGATCCATATAGCAGCTTCTTCCTGCAGTGATGATACCTACTCTGGCAACCGGCTCAACAGTTCAATACTCTTTCAACAAATACTGTTTGAGTACCTAATGTATGCCAGGCATGGTAATGAGCAAGCCAGGCATGGTCCTTGTCTTCATGGAGCTCCCAGAACAGTGGGGCAAACAGGCATAGAATAAATGCCAACAGTAATGAATGCTCCAAAGAGAAGTGTACCGCTGCAGGAGGGTAACAGGGGAGCCCAACCTGGTCTTCAGGAGAAGTCTGGGAAGGTGCCCCTTCCCCAAAAATTCATGTTAAAAATTCAAGATGGAGAACTAGCCAGGCCAGTTGTGAGAGCCTTCAGAGTAGAAGCAACAGTGTTGTAAAGGCTGTGAGGTGCCTTTGGTGTCCCATAAGGCTGGAGCATAGAGGACAGAGGGGAGTGTATAAACCCATCAGGCCAGAAGAAGCAGGAGAGCTCACAGAGAGCCTTGCGGGGTGTGCAGATAGATATTGGTGTGTCTATCCCTTAGGTCATTAAGAAGTCAATGAAGAGGTAGGCATGATCATACTTGTAGTTTTTATTTTTGTTGTTACTGTTTTTTGAGACAGGGTCTCATTCTGTTGCCCAGGCTGAGTGCAGTGGTGCAATCTCAGCTCACAGCAACCTCCACCTCCCAGGTTCTAGTGATCCTCCCACCTCAGCCTCCCAAATAGCTGAGACTACAGGCATGCACCGCCATGCCTGGCTAATTTTTTTATAGAAATGGGGTTTTTGCCATGTTGCCCACACTTGTCTTGAACTCCTGGACTCAAGCAGTCCTCCTGTCTTGACCTCCTAATGTGTTGGGATTACAGGTAGCACTGGCTACCCTGTGGAGAATGAAGTCCACAGGCTGCCATTCCTTCTTGTCTTAGTTTGGCAGCCTCTCTCAGCCCCCTTGATTGGATCACCAAAGGTCTTCAGCACCCTGGCTTGGTGAGTCTCCCTAAATTATTTTTTACCTCAGAGCAATCCTCCCTGGAGCAGAGATTGATCAACACCAGCTGGCTATACCCTGACATGGGAGCTGTTGAGTGCAGAAAATGAGCCTCGTGGTGGCTTCTAAGTATTAGGGAGTTAGTGTCTTATCTTTAGCGGGTGACCCAGAAGACTGAGCTCCTGGCAGGAGAATATTTCATGGGTCTGGGGAGAAGAAAATGCACAAATGTAGTTTAATTAAATACATTCATCTTCTCACCAGGTGCACTTCAGTGTGACCTACTTAATTTTGAAGGCAAGTTACTTGGATTTTTAAAGATATGCTTTACCCTAGAGGAGTAAGACATTTGAACTGTGGATTACCTTTAAAACAACAAACAAAAGGCTTTCATTTATTTTGATGACACTATACACACCCACTAGTTATTGCCTAGCTCTGAAAAGGGAAAAATATGATTCATTGTAGATTTTTCTTTAGTGATGTAAGTTAACACAAATACACATGAAAGAAAAGGTTTTAGAGTCTGGTAGATCTGGGTGGAAGCCTGGCCCTGGCGCCAGCAGCAGGACCTCAGACACCTTAACTTGCCTCACCCTCAGTTTCCTCTTCTTAAAAAAAAGAGGTAGCAGGGAGTGGAGATCATAACATCTACCTACAACGTTGTTGTGACAATGAAGTAGAGCTGGCAATCAAATTCCAACCCTGCGTCTTAGCTGTGAATCATTTCATGAGTCTTTACATCTTTGTATCCTTAGTGCTGGAACATGGGGCTGGCATGAACCCACAAATGAATATTTCATTTCATTTCTTCTTTTAACCTTTGTATTAGGCCACTCTTGTGTGGCTATAAAGAAATACTTGAGGCTAAGTAATTTATAAGGAAAAGAGGTTTAATTGGCTTACGGTTCTGCAGCCTTTACAGAAAACATGGTACTGGCGTCTGTTTCTGGTGAGGCCTTAGAGTTTACAATCATGATGGAAGGTGACGGGGGAGCTAGCGTGTCACATGGCAAGAGGGGGAGCAAGAGTGGCGTGGGAGTTGCCACACACTTTTAAACAGCCAGATCTCCCTTGAACTCATTCATCACCAAAGAGATGGTGCTAAGCTATTCATTGAAGGATATGCCCCATGATCCAAACACCTCCCATCATGCCCCACCTCCAGCACAGGATTACATTTCAAGATGTGATTTGGAGGGGACAAGTATCCAGACTATATCAACCTTCTTTTCTTTTAAACCCTGCTCAAGAATCCTCTGCTCTGTGAAGACTAACCATGCCTGATTTGAGCCATTAAGTATCCCACAGATTCTTATGAACAACTATAATTTGTTCCATTCGCATGTACTGTTAGGATATCTTGAGTAACATTACCGTCTGACTGCCCTACAGAAAGTTGGGCATCCCATCCATTGATTTTAAGAGTAGGACTTTTTTTTTTTTTTTTAGAGACGGACTCTCATTCTGTTGCCCAGGCTGGAGTGCAGTGGCGCGATCTCGACTCACTGCAATCTCCACCTCCCAGGTTCAAGCGATTCTCCTGCCTCAGCCTCCTGAGTAGCTGAGATTACAGGCATGTGCCGCCACACCCAGCTAATTTTTTTATTGTATTTTTAGTACAGACAGGGTTTCATCATGTTGGCCAGGATGGTCTCAATCTCCTGACCTCGTGATCTGCCCGCCTATGTCTCCCAAAGTGCTGGGATTACAGGCGTGAGCCACCGCGCCTGGCCAACATTTTTTGTAAAATAGGCATTGCAATGTATTGATTCCTAGGTGGTATTTCTGTTCTTATGTGTCATTGTATTTAATTATACTTTTGATAGCATATTTATTAAATGTGATATAATAACTAAAAAGTAAATAGCCTAATAGTCTGGGGTGGGTCTAAAGCTATTACTAATTAGAAAAGACAAAATTCGACATAGCTTTATTTCTTAAAAATCATTCTTATTTCATGAGTAATATATCAAAAAAGGTATAAATGTTATAGATAATGCCCTTTTCATCACCCCCTGATCCTGGTCCCCTGCCTTTTCCCCAAAGACCAACATTGTTATCAGTTTGTTGGGCATCTATCTAGTTTGTTTTCTGGGTGTATATGTGTATGTATGTCTCCCTGTATAAAAAATAGCATAACATAGATATAATACAGTTTTTTAAACATAAAAGCTGGCCTGGTGCCATGACTCACGCCTGTAATCTCAGCACTTTGGGAGGTTGAGGCAGGCAGATTACCTGAGGTCAGGAGTTTTAGACCAGCCTGGGCAACATGGTGAAACCCCGTCTGTAGTAAAAATATAAAAAAAAATTAGCCAGGCATGGTGGTACACACCTGTAGTTTTAGCTGCTCAGCAGGCTGAAACAGGAGAATCACTTGAATCCAGGAGACAGAGGTTGCAGTGAGCCGAGATCACCAAGATCCTGCACGCCAGCCTAGGCAACAGAGTGAGACTCAGAAAGCTGTCATTTGTACATATGTATGCTCTACTTGCTTTTCCATTCATTACTACATATTTCTATCTATATAAATCTACTTTATTAGCTTTAAATTGCTACATAGAATTCCATAGTCCAGATAAACTACAATTTATTTAGGAATTATCCGACTGATGACTGGCTACCTTGATTATATTTTTCACTATTACAGTGGTATAAAGAACATCCTCAACAATCCTGTTTGTGTAATGGTTAATAGGTCCTTCCTTCTTTCCTCCCTCCCTCCCTCCCTCCCTCCCTTCCTTCCTTCCTTCTTTTTTTAATTTATTGGGGCTTTCTGGCAAAAACCGGAAAGTCTGATAGACAAATTCTAAAAGAGCTGTAACACTTGGTTAAGAGGTTTTCCTAAAGCAGATACTGAAGACTGAAATTGCTGAGTCACTCTGATGTGCACATTTTAAACATGAATAGACTGCCAATTTCCCTCCAAAATGGATAGTTTTATTTGCACTTCCACAAGCAGTGTATGAGAGAACCTGTTAACACACATCCTTTCAACATGTAATATTATCAGACTTTTTAACTTGCCATTCTGATGGGTAAGAAATATTATTTAAATTTTGCATAGCTCTACTTTTCAGTAATTCTTAAATAAGCTGTAAGTTCCCAGTAAAATTACAGGCGCATAAAGGGTTCAGATAGGTAAATGTTTTATATCCCACACTAATAGCACAGTGCTAGGCACAGGTTAGGCACCCAAGGGATACTAGAGAATTGATTGATTGCTTTGAGCAATTTTGAAATTTCAAGAATTAAAACAATTCTGTTGATTGAATTCAAATTTTGATTGGGCCAAGTATGTTTCTTACATCAAACAATGATATATTATCTAATTTCTTTCTTTTTTTGTTGTTGCTGTTGTTTGTTTTGTTTTTTAACTTTTAAGTTCAGGGGTACAAGTACTAAGTTTGTTACATAGGTAAACTTGTGTTATGGGGGTTTGTTGTACAGATTATTTCATTACCCAGGCATTAAGTCTAGTACCCATTAGTTATTTTTCCTGATCCTCTCCCTCCTCCCATCCTCCCACCCTCCGATAGGCCCCAGTGTATGTTGTTTCCCTGTATGTGTCCATGTGTTCTCATCATTAAGCTCCCACTTGTCAGTGAGAACATGTGGCATTTGTTTTTCTGTTCCTGTGTTAGTTTGCTAAGAATAATGGCCTCCAGCTCCATCCATGTTACTGCAAAGGACATGATCTTATTCTTTTTTATGGCTGCATAGCATTCCATGGTGTGTATGTACCACAATTTCTTTATCCAGTCTATCGCTAAGAGGCATTTAGGTTGATTCCATGTCTTTGCTATTGTGAATAGTGCTGCAATGAACATGTACATGCATGTGTCTTTATAATACAATGAGATACCATCTAACACCAGTCAGAATGCTATTATTTAAAAGTCAAAAAAATAACAGATGCTGGTGAGGTTGTGGAGAAAAAGGACACTTATACACTGTTGGTGAGAATGTAAATTAGTTCAGCCATTCTGGAAGACATTGTGGGAAATCCTCAAAGACTGAAAGACAGAAATACCATTTAGCCCAGCAATCCCATTACTAAATATATACCCAGTGGAATATAATCTAATTTCTAATATCCACCTGAGAGAAAAATTTACTGCCAACTACGGTTGATGTAGAAACAGCCTAATTGTACTAAGGTCAGAAAATGTCAAGGAGTAAAAAAACAAACAAAAACAACCAGGAAAACAGCTGCCACTTCCTTAAAAGGTATGATCCCCAAAAGTAATTTAAGGAGTAGAAGACAACATGGAATGTCTTACTCTTTTCTGGCCTGGACTGAAATATCTTATACTGGGTAATTTATAAGCAACAGAAAATTATTGCTCACAGTTCTGGAGGCTAGGAAGTCCAAGATCAAGGCATCAACAGATTAAGTGTCTGATGAAAGCTTGCTCTGTGCTTCAAAGATGGCACCTCTTGCTGTGTTCTCACATGGTGGTAGGGTCAGTGAGCTCCCTTCAACCTATTTTATAAGGGTGCCAATCTCTTTCATTAAGGCAGAACCATAATGGCAATTGCTTCCTAAAGGTCCAACCTCTTAATACTGTTGCGTTGGGGGTTAGATTTATACATATGAATTTCAGGGGGACACCCAAAGACAGACCATAGCAGAGAGGAAGATTGCATTAGAATGCTTTTTCCCTAAAGATAAATTGAAGTAACTAAGAAAAAGGGTCTAAAGTGCAGGCCATCAAGCCTCCTATGCTGCTAGGTACCTTTAGAGCAGTTTAAGGGAGTCACCTCCAAGGCGTTGTTAAAACTGGCTGGTTAGATCTGCTGACTTTATGGAAAGAGGTCAAGCTACAAGCAGGACACATTGTCTGGATATGTAAGGAAGTGAGATAAGAATAAAAGATCAAAGTAAGCCTCCCTATTCAAGCAGAAATGAGGCCATGATGGGCAGGGCCTTGGCCAAGGAAGGTCACCAGCTCTTCCTGAGTAAACCAGCCACCAGAGCAGCAGTATGATCCTGAGGACCACCCCTCATAGGCAACCCCTGGGACTTTGTTCCCAGGCATCTGTTGGTCACTCTAAGAGAACATTACAGAGTAAGGGTGCTGCTTGTTGGGACTGTACAAGTAAACAATTCCCTGGAGAGACCATTGGAGTCTGAGTAAGAAGGGGATAGCTATACTGTGTCACGTGGAAGAGGAAGGGGCAGTTAGACATGTGGATGGATAAGATGTATTGCCTTCTAAATGTTCTCCACTTCTTGTCCTCCTTTCTCTTAAGGAGAATTGTGTTAATGCCCATTCAGACTCTTCTCTTTATTCTCCTTCCAGTGAGAATTCAGTCTTTGCCATCTATCCCCTGTATCCTCTCTGGTGTAGAATTGAGGAACTAGGCAGAGACAGGGAGAAGCAGCAAGGAAAGGAAGGTGGGTGGAGACAGGATTTAGCTGACAGACTAAAACCTGCTGCTAAACTAGAAGCCTCAGGTGTAACCCTAGCACCCGGCATAGTGCCTGGCACATAGTAGGTACCAAATAAATAGTTTTCAAATAATTAGCTGATTGAAAGACAAGTGACAAAGGAAAGAATAAAGCATCTATGATGAGGAAGAAGCAGACAAAGGAAGAAAGAAACAGAGAAGTGTTGGCAGATAAAGGTGGGAAATGGAATCGTATTATTGTATAGTCTCAATTTTTAGAATCTATGCATGTCTATGCACTGAATGAAGTTTTGGGACACAGTAAGCAAAATGTCAATAATAGTTATCCCTGGTAGATAAGATTATGGGTAATTTGGTTTACCTTTTTCTTACCAGTATAGTACAGTTTTCTACATGAAACACCTATTTCTTATGTGAGAAAATCATAAATGTTATTTTATAAAAAGAAATGCAAGGTGATATGGGCTGAGCTGTGTAACCTTAAAATTTACAGCTTGAAGTCCTTTCCCCAGTGTCCCAGGATGTGATTATAATTGAAGACAGGGCCTTTAAAGAGGTAATTAAGGTAAGATGAGGTCATTTGGGTAGGCATTAATCCAATAGGACTGGTGTCATAAGATGAGATTAGGACACAGACACACAGACTTCTCCAGAGGGAAGACCATGTGAAGACAGAGGGAGAAGACATCCATCTACAAGCCAAAGAGAGAGGTCTCAGGAGAAACCAGCCTGTTGACACCTTGATCTTAGATTTCTAGCCTACAGGACTATGAGAAAATAAATATCTCTTGGTTAAGCCATCAGTCTATGGTACTTTGTTATGGCAGACTGAACAGACTAATACAGAAGGTACACATTTTTAAAGTGTCAGAATTATTCAAGGAGACACAAAGAGGAAAGATAAGAAAAGTGTTTTGAGCTAGGTGTGGAGGCTCAAGCCTGTAATCCCAGCACTTGGGAGGCTGAGGCGGGCGGATCACCTGAGGTCGGAGTTCGAGACCAGCTTGACTAACCTGGAGAAACTATGTCTCTACTAAAAATACAAAATTAGCTGGGGGTGTGGTGGCACATGCCTGTAATCCTAGCTACTCGGAAGGCTGAGGCAGGAGAATCACTTGAACCTGGGTGGCGGAGGTTGCAGTGAGCAAAGATTGCGACATTACTCTCCAGCCTGGGCAACAAGAGCGAAACCCCATCTCAAAAAAAAAAAAAAAAAAAAGCGTTTTGAGCAATTTGGGAGGAAGGCTCTAGAAAAATAGAGAGTACTGTTACAATCCTAGCAATATTTCATAGAATAGTAAGCTATAAACATGTTTGGTGTGAGAGAGAGCTGAATTTCATGACCGAGTTGGGACAGCCGACGTTAATTAACACAGAGTTATGGCAGTATCTGCCTTGAAGAATCTACTCTGTGGTACTCTTGAAGCAGAGGTGAAGCTTCAAGGAAGGGAGGCACCTCTGAGATGATCAAAGGGAAAGAGGAAAGTAAGTACACCCTCAGAGAAGACTGGCAGGTCCCAAGGGTAGCACTAGGGGGAAGGCAAGGGAGATTTTCACTTTTCCTTTTGGCTGCCTTCCAGTTCATTAGCTTATCTGTTGTCTCCTGGGCATCTCCTTGGGGAGAGAAGAATTCAGGCCTGTTTCACCAAGACAAACAGGACTCTCCTTGCTTCTGTCTTCTGTCCTGTCAGTTCCAGCTGTTGCTCTCAGCAGGCTCCTGCCTTACATTGCTTCTGGGTGCCATGGGGAAGCCATTTCCCCTACCAAACCCTATGGCCAACGGCAGATGTGACAGGCTAGTGGTTCATCTCAGAGAACAGTGGTCTTCCAGTATCTTCCTAGTCAGGACCCATGTTGTTTGGGGACTGTGGCTAGTGCTACATTGTCCTTAAGGACTACACAAGTTCACTAGTCAGTATCTCCCCCTTGATCATTGCTGTTAAAATCCAAATGTGCTTTTCTATTTTCTTTAGTCAATAAACATTCCGAAACGTGTTGCTCACCATTTAAAAAATGTCAGCTTTGTTGAGGTGTAATTCATATACCATACAATTGATCCATTTAAAGCATACAATTAAATGATTTTTTTTAATTCTCAGGGTTGTGCAACTACCCCCACAATCAATTTTAGAACATTGTCATAGCATCAAATGGAAACAGTCACTCTCATTTCCTCCCAAACCCCAGCCCTACATAACCACTAATCTACTTTTCTATAGAATTGTCTATTTCTGAACATTTCATATAAATGGAATTATACAATATGTGACCTTCGGTAACTGGCTTCTTTCGGTTAGCATAATGTTTTCAAGGTTCATCAATCTCATAGTATATATCAGTACTTCACTTTTTTGTCAAACTGCCAAATAATATTCCATTGCATATACATACTATATTTATTCATTAATTGATGGATATTTGGGTTGTTTCTACTTTTTGGCTATTATAAATAAGATTGCTAAGAACACTCATGAACAAGTTTTTGTGTGAATATAGGCTTTCATTTCTCTTGGGTGTATGTATACCCTAGAGGAATTTCTAGGCAATGGTACCACTATGTCCAACCTTTTATGGAACTGCAGACTGAAAGCAGTTGTATCGTTTTGTCTTCCCACCAGCAGTGTATGAGATTTCCAAATTCTCTACATCTCTGCCAACACTTATTCTCTATCTTTTTTTATTATAGCCCCACCCTAGTGGGTGTGAACTGGTATCTCCTTGTGGTTTTTGATATGCATTTCTTTTATAGCTAATGATGCCGAGTATCTTTTCATGTGTTTATTGGCCATTTGCGTATCTTCTATAAAGAAATGTTTATTCAGGTCCTTTGCTGATGTTTCAATTGCATTATTTATCTTTTTTATTATTGAGTTGTTAAGAGTTCTTTGAGAGTTAGTTCCTTACCAAATATATAATTTGTAAAATTTTTCTCCTATTCTGTGGATTGTCTTTTCACTTCATGGTGTCCTTTGAATCACAAAAGTTTTCAGTTTTGATGATGCTCATAATACCGGTATTTCATTGTTGTTGCTTGTGCTTTGGGGGTCATTTCTAAGAAACAATTGAATAATCCAAGATCATGAAGACTTACACCTATATTTTCCTTTCAGTGTTTTATGGTTTTAGCACTTACATTTAGATCTTTGATCCTTTTGACTTAGTTTTTGTATATGGTGTGAGGTGGGGGGGTGCATTTCATTCTTTTGCAGGTAGATATTCAGTTGTCATAGAACATGTGTTTAGAAACTATTCTTTACCCATTGAAGTATCTTGGCACCATTGTTCAGAAAAAAATGACCATAAATTTAAGGGTTGCTCAATATTTTCTAAGAATGTGTTTGTAATAGCCATGCAAAAGGTCACATATTATAGTATACATAATATGTGGCCAACAATTTCTCATCAGATTGAATAAATGACACTGTCCCATTCTAGTTCATTTTAAAAGATGAAACAAATTCTTAGTAAGTAGCTGAGCAATCCCAGCTTGTTTAACTTTTACCACAGTTTAGACAAAATTATTATCAGCCAGGACCTGAGAGCCCAGAGAGTGTTTGATGAACCAGAGTTTCATTGGCTGTGACTTTAGGAGATTCTTTCCATATCCATCTTTCCATATCAAATGTCTTATACTTTGGTTTTCTTTCATTGAGGAGAATGACTTGCAGGTTGTTTCTGATGATTTTGGACCAACTCTCTGTGATCACCTTCACCAAGGAAAACCAGATGCTCAAGCTAAGGAGAAATTACCCCTTGACTTGCTCTCCACATGGCTTCCAGCCCCCATTTTTAATTTATGTACTCTTCCCTCCTGCCCAGCTCCGTTTCCAAAATAGCAAGGAGCTTTGGCAAGAAATCACTGGGGTTGCAATTTATCAGCAAGCTGTGGACACAGCTGTTTCCCATCTTTTGGCAAAGTCAGTGATTTGGCTTGTCTCCTGCATGGAATGAAAATTTTCTGAAGGGTGTCAAAAGGACATACTCCAGGGGCACACAAATGTCTCTTAATTTACTGGTACAGACTTCGCTATGGAAAAAATATAGATGAGTACTTTGTATGTGACCCTCAAAACTAACACAAGTGTTAATCTCTATGTCAGACAGACAGACAGATGGATAGATAGATCTGTATATATCTATATCGATAATATAGATGAGCCTCTGCAGTCTTTAAAATCCCCTGCCTCAGAATCACTGTGGGTGGGATAGAGGGAACTTGTTAAGATGCATATTCCTGGGCCCTTACTGAATCAGAAGTTCTGGGGGAATGAATGTAGAGATCTACATTTTAACAGACATCCCAGGTGAGTTTCATGTAGTCTCATGCATTAAAATTTGAGAACTGCTCACTTGGGAGTTTTTGCTAATACCACAAGCTTTGGAAACATACAGAACCTGGGTTATAAACTTCAATTTCTTCTTTGTAAAATAAGGATAATTCTCCCATCTCCCCAGTGTGAGAGGGGTCATGTGGAGTAGACATACAGATAAAGTCCAGGGTTTAGTACAGTGCAACTTTCACAACGATCTCCCCCACTCAGGGGAACTTGATGAGCATTTTGCATAACCCCAATAGGGTTGCCAGATAAAATTCAAGACACCCAGTTAAACTTTTATCTCAGAAATATACTAAGTTTTGAATATAAGTGTGGCAGCAGTGCTCAGGGCAGTTTCCAGAGTCTAGGGTTGGTGGAAAGATTTAGGAAGTTGTCCCTTGATAGCCTCCAGCCATCCCAGAAATGCTTCGAGCTCCCCAGATTATTTTAATAAATCCTTTTTAAAAACTTTAATTCTCCAATCAATTTCTGTTGCTTACAGCTGAGAACCCTGACTGATAGAGCATCTGTAACTCTCTACTCAAAACAACTGACCATCTGTCTTCCATTCTCCTCACTTCCCTGAGCTCTCCCTGAAGTCATCGGGGAGACTTAACTGCACAATCTCTCAGGCTTTTCTTGATTCTACACCCTTTTCTGGTGGAGAAGTATGTAGAGGACATGGTTGACTCAAGAAAACCTGCAAGGAAGGAGCTAGGGAAATAAAACCTGACCTGAGTGTGCTGCCGTGGACCCTTCCCCTCTAAAGCTAGTGCCTCCCATTGGTCAAACCACACTAGAAGCCAGTGGGCAAGACAGCTTGTTGACACATACATTCAGGTCAATCTCCTGGGACACAGAGCAGGGTAGGGAGAAGGGGAGAGTG
This sequence comes from Ateles fusciceps, assembly GCA_036589455.1. NCBI lineage: Eukaryota > Metazoa > Chordata > Mammalia > Primates > Atelidae > Ateles > Ateles fusciceps. Next base: position 5,412,725 of record JAZHEH010000437.1, read on the forward strand.
AGACTGGAGGGGCAGAAGAAATATATCCAGCAAGCAGGGTATGTATATTGTCTTGGTTTGGGTCCCTAGAAACAGAGCCTGAGATGGAGATTTTGTGCAAGTAACTCCTAGGGGCACTCCTGGGAGGAGAGTGTGAAGGAGGGAGGGAGAGAAGCAGGATGGAGCCGGATGAGCTGGGCAAAGATGTGGTTTCAGGATTAGTCTAGCCTCAGCCTGATCCTATGGGTCACTTTGGAGTGAAAGGATAGAAATTGCTTAGAAGCAAAGGGGCTGGGCTGTTGTAACCACTCTCTCCACCAACATATACTTTTAGTTGGTCATTAGCATGGACTGCCACTGATATTAATATAATCGGCAAGGCTTCTCCTGGTAAGGGGGCTCCCTTCAGCTAAGAGCAAGTCTTAGGAGAAGAAGCCAGGCGAGCTGTTAACCAGTAACATCCACTACAGCTGGGGATGGGTGCAGGGTCAGGTGTGTGGGTCTGGGCAGGCACTAATAGCATCTGTTGGAAGGACATAGAGCTCTGTTCACAGGTGCAGGGAAGGAAAAAATAACGTTCTTTGCACTCTTAGTTCTTAGCTGTGATTAGCCCTGTAATGAAAAACAGATTAATAAGAGAAAAGCAAACAGAAGCTTATTAACATGTATATTTTATATATACATGGGAGATATCTAGGCAAATGGGTAAATCTCAAAAAAGTGTCTTGAAATTCCAGCATATGTAGGATCTTCAACAAAAACCAGTAAATTTTTAGAGAAGTGACAAGACAAAGGAAAAGGACTTTGAGTCTCTAAGAGTGAAAAATTATGGGAAGGCAGATAGACAGTAGATAAAGGCTAAGTAGTAAAGCTTGTTAATGTAGATTCCTCTGGTGCCCTCTCCAGGCTGATAGGGTCTAAATTTGTCTTCAGTGATCAATCTTTGCCTTTCCTGGTAGAGAGGGGAGGAACTCTTTCTTCTTGTTTAGTGACCACTGAAAAGTAAATTTATGTCCTACTTTTAGGCAAATGGCAGGGGGAGGGGTTGGTGGGAGGTGATGGCAGATAACTTTTTGTAACTGCTTCTCCATTGCCTTCAGCTTAAAATAATCCTTCTGCCAAAGTGGCATATTTTGGGGTGGCATATTCTGGTCTCCTACACAGGACATATCTCTGGATGAGGAGGTAAAAAAATTATTTTTCCTTCGTGTTTTTCTGAATTCTAAAAGTTTTCTAATATTGAGTCTGTTTTTCAGAACTAGAAAATATGAGTTAAATTAAATCCATGCAGCAAAAACACCTGGTTTGTTACAGATAAAAGTAACAGAAAATGACCTTATATTCCTGACCCATTGGGGTGTCCTCTTGACCACCCTGGGCATATGACCCCTACTCACTGTTTGGCAAATGACAGTCCCCCAAGCTGACCCTGCTTGTCACAGGAGTTTCTCTGTTTCATCATACTCAGTAAGCCAGTGGCTTAGCACTTAGCTGGTTGTGTGACTCATAAATCAGGAATGCAACCAGTTTGGCTAATGGAGAGGGGGCCAGAGGCAGGGAAAGGCTGTGCCACCAATGATCAGTGCAATATGTGTGCAGGCACTGTTAGGACCTTTAGATATGGTCTCACTTAATCCTTACAATCACTCCATGAAGGTGGCAGTATTATCCCTGTTTACAAGATGAGGAAGTCTCTAGACTGGGGGTTAAGAACCTGAAGTTGTAATTTTTGTTTGGCCACCAATGAGAAGTGAAAACTCTAGACCAAATCACGGATTTTTAAATTGTGTTTCTAGGAGCCCTGAGGCTCAGCAAAGATGCTGGGGATAGGAGGGACTTCTGAGAGGGAAGGACTGGTCATTGGCACCTCAGCCATGGCAGCTTTGCCTTGGTCTGTTACATGGGTTGGCGGGGATGACTTTGTGAATGTGCAGTCAGTGCAGCCTCACAGGGCCTGCTGGGCTCACAAGGGGCCCTGTGCTTAGGATCTAATGCTCTGCAGGCACCACCTTGAAATCCTTCATAATTTTGTCTTATTAATGTGTGTTTTACAAGTAAATCCAATGGACAATGGAGCGTGTCCCCAGATGTGGAGCTCTAAATCATGCTTGGCCCCACTTACTGTCGCCTTTCTGCCACCCTGGGATATATTCCCTGCTGCCTGCTCTTGATTCTGGTGTGTTAGGCCTCTCCTTGCTGCCCAGCTGCCCTCCTCCTGGGTCAGAAACTGGATTGCATTGTGGGGGAGAAGGGAGCTATGCTTCATGTCCTTCAACCCCCAGAGGAAACTGGCCATGGGCATGGGAAGGATTGGGGTCAGGTGTGCTCTTTGAAGTGTCACAGGGTATGACAAGGGAGTGGCCACCCCCATCCATGCTGGCAGCATCATGGTGCATTTAGTGGATGGCTCAGTAGGGGCTTCTTACCCACCTTCGACCCAGGTATCAAGTCATGATGCACATAGAAAATGGCAACATCTGAAGGCCAGGCGTTGGGGCTCACACCTGTAATCCCCGAACTTTGGGAGGCTGAGGCAGGTGGATCACTTGAGATCACTTGAGGAGTTTGAGACCAGCCTGGCCAATATGGTGAAACTCCATCTCCACTGAAAAGGCAGGCATGGTAGCGCATGCCTATAGTCCCAGCTACTTGGGAGGCTGAGGCAGTTCAGTTGCTTGAACCTGGGAGGAAGAGGCTGCAGTGAGCCGAGATTATGCCACAGCACTCCAGCCTGGGCAACAGAGCAAGACCCCATCTCAAAAAAAAAAAAAAAAAAAAAGGCAACATCTGTATGGCACACTGGGGGGAAACAGCAAGCAAAGGGAGCCCTGGCCAGCCTTCACTCCCACTCAGTAGCCCCAAGGGCTGAAGGCAGTTCTACCCTAGGCTTAGGAAATGGAGTCTCTACCTTGGTCTTGTGCTTCAGAGGCCCCTTGCCCCTTTCACCCTGTCAGCCCCACCCTTCCCACAGAGTGAGTTATCTAGCGGCCAAGGGGATGTACCTACCAAAGCCTCAGCCCTCCTTCAGAATTCATTGTGTTTTTTTTCTCTAGTCTGTTACAGACAAATATGAGGTCCTACTGTGTCTGATTAATACACAACTCACTCCACTTGCGACTTACCACATGAGTTTAAAAGCACTCAATCCTCAACCTAGTGTGCACCCTGTTCAGTCAGTAAGTTCAATCAGACAAGTTTGCCCTTGGATGTTCTGCCAATGTCAAGTTGCTATAAAAATTTCTAAATGTTTGCACTCAGTTCTTATACGTACCCCACAGCAGACAGTAACAACAGTTTGGTTCCTGGAGGACACTGAGTAACACTATTCTAGACTCTTCTGTGGGTGATGGGACCCTAGAATCCAGTCTGAATCACACCACATCCAAACCATACTAAGCCTGCTTCCCGGGTCTTCATGGGCCTCTTTTCCTTGTCTCATCTGCAGGTGTACACTTCTCTAGGCCCAGGCTGTTTGCAGGGAGGACTGGGCAGAGATGAGACATGTGTGCTGTGGTGTTCATACACATGCATCTCAGGCCTCTTTAGGTACAGGATGGAGAACTGGTGGGAATGGGAAGAGAAGGGGACGGGCTGTAGCTGGTGGAGGAAGGAAGCCACAAGGATTGGGGGCAAGGCCAGCTGCAGGAATTCATGTCTCTGTTCACCCTGAATCCATCACAGCACCCCAGTGTGCTCAGGCTTACCAGTCACGGGAGCTCTGGACCAGATATTTTCCACTGTGACTTTCAATGTTTTGAATTCTGATATCTATCCCATGGTCACAGTTGAGAGCTCATTAGCATTTGGCAGAGCAAGTGGGTGACACATGGGTAGGTGTCCTGTGGACACTGCCATCTCACTCTGTGGGAACTGCAGTCTCAGCAGCTCTACCAGTCAACACCCTCCCGCCCTTGATATACAAAAATACACTGTGCTTCTGATGCCTGCCCTATGGCAAATAATTTCTCAACACCCAGGGAAAACATTTTGTTTTACATTACGTTTGATTAAAAGCAAGCCCAGGCAAATACCCCAAAGGAAAGAGAAACAAATGACTTTACAATTAAAAAAAAACCTACACAATTAGTCAATAGGCATATAAATAACATCTTTAGTAATCAAGAAGCATTAACCCAAGCAATGAGATACTTTATTTTGCCTCTTAAATTGACAAAGATGAAAACCAGAAAAGAAAATATTCAGTATTTGTGAGGATTTGGGGAATATTGGTGTCTTATATACTATTGGCAGATGGTCAATAGAAGAAAGACTTGTAGAGGTAAATTTGAGAATATATTGAAAAGACTTAAAAATGTGTATATCCTTTGAAATCTTGAAAACATTGTTTCATAGTCTTCTTATGAATGTTTTCACAAGACGAATGAAAAGTTGATGTCAGTCTCACTCATGATTTTGTGTCCCCCTGTTTTGAAGCTGTTCTTGATATCATTGATCTGAAACTTCACTAAGGTCTGTCTTAAGTTGGGCTTCTCTTTTTATTTATCTTGCCAAGTACTTGGTAGCCTACTTCAAGTTGAGGTTTCACATCTTTCTGGTTCTAATAAATCTTTATTTATTATTTCTGTGACTACTGCTTCCCTTCAGTCTTCTCTAGCCTCTCATCTAAAACTCTTTTTAGATCAAGGTTTAATTTACTGGGTTTCTATCCTGCATTTCCTAATAAGGTTTAGCCCTCTGTGCTACCATGGAGAATTCCTTGACCTGCCCTTTCAGCTCACTAAAGTGCCTGTCTATCTTGTTACTCAGCTTCTCTATTGGGTTTTTTTCTTTCAACATTTAAGATTATTATTTCAAGTATCTCTGATTTAACCTTTTTGGGTCACCCCTGTCCTCATTTTGTGGTTATATTATCTTTATTTTTTTGAGCAGACTGACTATACTTATTAAGAATTCTTTTCTGAATACCATATTAACTCAATTTCTTTTGGGATCTCCATTGGAGAGTTAGTTGTCTCTTTTTTATGGTGTTGGCCTTCCTCAAATGTTTGCTTATTCTTGTTTTCATACTGATTTTTGTAACTGAAGTTTCCTGCTAGAATGTCATCTGCATCTATTTGAGAGATCCATTTGGAGAGCAGGGATGGAAACTACTATTGCCCTAACTCTTGGCACTATTTTCAAAATGCCAGTCTTCTCAATGTGGGTTTTTCTTTCTTTCAGGTGTCTCCAGCTCCTGAGAGCACTGCCCTTCTCTCTAGTCCCTGCCCCTCACAGACTCCTCTATTGTTGCTGACTGCCCTCAGCAGGTAGAGGAGTAGAAAAGTCGGACTACCTGGCTGCTCCTCACCTCCCTGTAACAATGGCAGAGACTCTGTCAGCTTCTGGCATCACACTTGGCATCCCCTGTCATCCTTCCTGGGCCCTTTTCTCTTTCCATTAAGATTCTTTTCATCCTTTATTAACTCCTCAGTGTAGTTCTCCTCCTTTTCAGTGAGGCTATTTACTTAAACTTCTTTCTATCATATCTTGGCATTTGTTATAAAAGGCACACATACTCAGTCCAACACTTTGAGATGGAGCTACTAAAAAAAAAAATTTCCAGCCAGGCTTCGTGGCTCACGCCTGTAATCCCAGCACTTTGGGAGGCTGAGGCAGGCAGATCACTTGAGGTCAGGAGTTCGAGACCAGCCTGGCCAACATGGCGAAATCCCATTTCTACTAAAAATACAAAAAATTAGCTGGGTGTGGTGGCAGGCACCTGTAATCCCAGCTACTTGGGAGGCTGAAGCAGGAGAATTGCTTGAACCTGGGAGGTGGAGGTTGCAGTGAGTTGAGATCGCGCTATTACACTCCAGCCTGGTGACAGTGTGAGACTCTGTCTCAAAAAAAAGAAAAATCTCTGTATTGGCCAAGCATGTTGTCTCATGCCTGTAATCTCAGCACTTTAGAAGACTTAGGTGGGAGAATTGCTCAAGGCCAGGAGTTCAAGACCAGCTTGGGCAACATAGTGAGACCCTGTCTCTACAAAAAATATACAAAAATTAGTTGGGTGTGGTTACATCTGCCCTTAGTCCCATCTACTTGGAAGGCTGAGGTGAGAGGATGGCTTGAACTCAGGAGTTTGAGGCTGCAGCAAGCTATGATTACGCCACTACACTCCAGCCTGGGCAACAGAGCGAGACCCTCTATCTAAAAAACAAGACAAAACAAAACAAAACAAAAGCCCAACTTTTATATAACTTTCAATCCAGTAATCCCACTTCTAGGATTTTATCCCAAAGAAGTAATTTAAAATAAAGCTTTAACCACAAGGAGTTTCATCACAGGAAGATTGATTATGAAAATGTGGAAACAAATATCCAAGTAGAGGGGATTAGGTAAATAAATGACACAGACATGTGAAAAATAATATGGCAGAATATTTAATGGCATAGAAAAAAGTCATCAAGGTATCATTAAGTAAAAATTTCAGGTTATGAAATTGTTTAAAATCTCCTTTTTGTAAAAAGCATACATGTTCTTATAGAAAAGGGTACCTCTGCATGGTGGGATTTCTGGTGATTTTTATTTTTTTCATTTTGACTCCCTTTTCTCTACCATCTTGGGGATTGTTTGCAGCATCTGCCATGTGCAAGCTTTTGGTTCCATCCTCTGCTTACCTCCCCCCAGGCGTGCTGGAAGATGGACTGTCCTCCAACGGTGTGCCCCGATCTACAGCCCCAGGTGGAATACCCAACCCAGAGAAGAAGACGAACTGTGAGACCCAGTGCCCAAATCCCCAGAGCCTCTCCTCAGGCCCTCTGACCCAGAAACAGAATGGCCTTCGGACCACAGAGGTACGTTTGCAGCCAGAGAATCAACTGGGGACTGGAGAATGGGGGCAGGGCTTGCTTCAGGGCAGAGTCACCCAGCAGCTGTGTCCAGGGAGGGACAGGGATGGCTCACCTTGGCAATAAAATGTCTCTACCCCACCCATGTAAAAATTGCTGCAAACCCCACCCCAAAACCCTGCCTTGATGGTTGCTGCTTTTTGTTTGCATGTATATGTTTGCTTAAGTACAGTTTTATAAAAGGATCTTGTTTTCTGTGGCCACTGTCACCATGTTGATGGTGAGGACTGTGCTGGATAGAGGAACCAGTCTTAGGCCAGGCAGCCAGCCAGTCTCAGGGGTTTGCAGGGTAGGGAGTGGGTAGAGGAAGGAAAGAGAAGACCAGAGTGGTTGGAAACAAGTCTGACATTTTACTCAGGCCCTCCAACTAGGTGGGCAGTGGAAGGGCCCTCAAGGGTGGCACTCATAGCAGAATGTGGTGACAGCATCATCCCCAGACTGTTGGAAGAGGCAAGGCAGTTATGTCCCTGGACATGGCTGGCATCCTTTCTTTTCTCCCAGAGCTATTGCTGGGAAGCTCCTCTTCTGGGTACAGGAGGGGCAGCCCAGAATGAGTGCTCTCAGACGGCTGGGCTCAGGGGTCTGCAGTCTATTCCTCTTCTACACAGTTCCTCCTTCTGACTTCCTCATCTTCCCTATGCCCACCCCCTTCAAAATCCACTGCTTACCCTATGCTCCAAACCCATTTTCTCCGATCCTTCTGTCAAAATGATACCGAACCAGGCTCATTCAGTCTGTGCACAGCAAACCAATCACTATGATAATGAGTTTTGCAAAAAAGAAAGTTTATTCATGAGACAGCCAAGTGAGGAGGCAGAAGAACAGATCCCAAATCTGCCTCCGCAAAAATAGCATTTAGGGCTATCTATGGGATAAAGTAGCGGGGTAGTCTAAGACATGGGGAAAGATGATTGGCAGTGGGGGAAAGTGAGATAATCAGTGTTCTGCGCTTCTATAGTCATGGTTAATGGCTCTTCACATGACTCATGTTCAGAAAGTGGCTGTGTTTGTGCTATCTTCAGGAAGAGTTTTGGCCTTCTGACTTCAAGAAGTCACCTCTTGGGCATTTCTACAAACCCAGCTGAAGGGTCAGTGATGTCAGCTGGCTTTAACTGGACAAGAGCTAACCCCCAGTTCCTGAAAAACAACTTTTGGCAACTGTTACAATGGTGATCTATATATCAGATAAGTAGTTGTAAGGAAGCTAGTGGATTGGTTAGCTATGGGACGTTTAGCTCTAAAGGTGTTAAGATTAACTAGAAGTAAGTGATTAAAAGCAACCAATGCAGGTTAAGTTTGGTAGGCTTAATCAGGTTGGCCCCCAGTTCCAAAAACTTACTGGTCCTGTCCCCTTGGGCCAATGCCACCTGTTTTCTGAGAGTACAACTCATTATCTAATGATGGAATTCTTGCTCATATCAGTGAGTTGCCTCCCTAAGTTTTGGTCAGAAAACCCATTGCAAATTCATCTCTAAAGCTCATTAACTAAGGGCCCTTCAGAAATCAGTTAATCTGTCAGAATTGCAGGTTCATTATCCACACAATGGAAATAATACCAAAATAAGTGAACAGATGGGCCTGCTTTCTATAAACTGGGATGTAGATAAGAATGGCAGTAAGGATTAACGGGGATAGTTAGGCATACAGTGCCATAACCCACTTAAATGAAACACTAATGGTGGCCCTGCAGACACTGGAGAAGGTAATGGGGGGTGTAGATTTAAGGGTTATGGTGTCCTTCCTAGGGTTCTGTATTGTCTACTTTGACTGTGCATAGGCTGGCCTTCTAGAGACCTAATCATCATTGCCATCTCTCAAAACAGTCTGGACCCACAGAACTATGTTCAGAAGCTTGGTGACTGCTCTACCGCAGGCTCAGATATTTTTCTTCTGGTCTCCTCCCAATACTTGTACCCCCACCCTCTGAGCCAGGATGGACTGTGGTCAAGAGGAAGCAGGTTTGCCTGGTGGATGGCATGATCCATGCACTTGTTTCCCCATCTGACCCCATCATCCATCACTTTAAAATTGTGTTTTGCAGTTTACAAAGTGCTTTTAAGTCTACCGGCTCCTTAAGTCCCTCCAAGAGCATTGTGAAATAAGTATTATCCCCATTTTATAGATAAGAAAACTGAGGTTCATTTGATTGTGTACATGAATAAGGCCATATAAGTGCTGGAGATGATGTTGGTAACTTTAAATTGAAAAAGGTGGCTATTAAGAAGACAGAACATAAGAGCTTCAAGTAATTTTAAAAAACGAATAGTGTATTAGTCAATTGTTGCCTCAATAATGCTGTATAACAAAAAACAGCAACATTCAGTTGCTTGAAACAACTCCCCCCGACCCCCCACCACTGCCACCATGATCAGCTGTAACTTAAATAGGCTCAGCCTGACTTTTCCAGGGCTGGCTCAATCTGTTCCATACATATTATTCTGGAAACCAGGCCGAGAAAGTATCAGCTTTCTGGGGTATATTCTTATGACTATGGCAGAAACCCAAGGGGGCAAAACCAAACTACCCGAACACATTTCATGTCTTTTCTCACATCATAACGAGCAATATCCCATTGGCCAAAGCAAGTCAAATGGACAAGCCCAACTTTAAGCAGGGAAACATACTCTGTCCAAAGCGGAGAGAGAGCAAAGAATTAGGAGCAATAGTGCAGGCTACCACATACCACATACATACACAAAGAAATGCAACTCATAACTTCAACAGATTCTTACAAGGTGGCACATCTATGTAACCGTCATGCACATGAAGACATAGAACGTTATCACCAGCCCACAAATCCACAATGTCACCCTACTTCTCACTTCTAGTATTATAGATCAGTTTGGCTTATTTTTGAGACTTTTATGAATAGAATCATACAAGTGTGAGTTTTTTCATGTCTGGCTTCTTTTGCTCAACATTATCCTTGTGAAAATCACCCATGTTGTTCTGAGTTGCAATAATTTTCTCATTTTCATTGTTATATATATTTGATTATATGAATACACTGCGATGTAACCATTTTACTTGATGGACATTTGGGTTGTTTCCAGTTTGGAGCTACTGTGAACAATACAGCTTTTAATGTTTGTGTAAGTTTCCTTTGTGGACATCACTTCTTTTGGGAATATACCTAGGAGTGGAATTGCTGGATGATAGGACAGCTGTGCACTTTACTTTCACAGATATTGACAAATGGTTTTCCAAAATGGTTATGCAGCTTTATATGCCTTATGATTGAGTTCCAGTTATGGAACAAAAGAATTAAAAATCAGTAAGTTGTGCTTAGCCCATCTTCCTTGTGGTAGCAACTATTTATTTATTTATTTATTTTATTGACAGGTTCTCATTCTATCACCCAGGCTGGAGTGCAGTGGCTTGGTCACTGCTCTCTGCAGCCTTGACCACCTGGGCTCAAGCACAGCCTCCCAACTAACTGGGACCACAGGCACACGCCACCATGCCCACCAATTTGTTAATCATTTGTAGAGAGGAGAGCTGACTATGTTGCCCAGGCTGGTCTCAAACTCCTGAGCTCAAGCAATCCTTCTACTTCGGCCTCCCAAAGTGCTAGGATTATAGGTGTGAGCCACCACACCCAGACAGTAGCAACTATTTATTCACATGTGGTCTAGGTACAACACAGGGTGCTAAGCAATTTGTTATATTATCTGTTAATCCTCACAATAACTCTAAAATGTTGACATTGTTGTATCCAATTTACAGATGGGAATTGAGACTCAGATATAGCTAGGGAAAGCATGCTGCCATGCCACACACACACACACACACACACACACATACACACACACATTCTGGGAGCTCATGTGACTTTAAAATGGGAGGCAGAGGCAGCCGCCATAGGGCTTCAGCAGGAGTGGAAACTGCCACAGGGGAGTGATGCCCACACACACCTGCCCAATGCAGCACCCATGGGCAGATGATGCATATCGATGAGCAGCCCGGGGCAGCTTTTGTTTTCATAATTAAATGAACATGGCTATAACTATTTTCAAAATAAGATCAGGGAGCAGATAACTTCAGTTTTAAGGGTTCACATTTAAAAGTTCATCAGTGGTCTTTACATTCTGAGACCTCACCAGTCACTGGCCATTCTGAGTCCCTCAAAGGCCAAGGCAAAGGTTTTCTGTCTAAAATGTTAGTTTAGAAGCTTAGTTTACCTGTGATTGATGCTTCTGTCTGCAGAGCTATTTCATATCAACACTCAGGGAGGCTCTCAACTGCCTACTATTTGCCCAAAGAAAATACTTTTCTTTCTATTCCCTCCCGGGCCTTTGATATATACTGTGTTTTCCTAGTGTGTCTCTAGACTCTGGGCCAAAGCTTTGTGCATTTTTAGTATCTGGCTCAGTCAGTATCCATTTGCCTCTTCCAGTCTTCCATCACACCCCTAAATGAGCTATTAGCATTTCACAGTGCTCCCCTTAGGCACCATCGGGCCACCTGTTTGGTGGTTCTTTGGCATTTTTTTAAAGCTTTCCTTCTCCAGAAGACCCCTTTCATGAAGCATGTGTCCTCATCCACAGGCCTGCTGCAGTGCTGCCATTCAGATTTACAAAACAAATTTGGGTGTGAAGGGCAATCCTTGCTAGGCCTGTAAAATTTTTTCATCAGTTCCTGTAACTACTCTTAAGATTCATTCATCAAATGTTCATTGAGTGCTGTTAGGTGCCAGGCACTGTTCTAGTGCCAAGGATCCAGGCGTAGAAAAGACAGACATGGCTTTTGCTCTGAAGCAGCTGCTAGTTTTAATGGAGGTGGGTGGGGAGCCAAATAATATAGAATAAACAAAGCATTTATGACTCTGAATGGTGCTATGAAGGAAGTAGAAGGTCACTAGTCAGGGGTAGCAGCTACTCTATTTAATGCAGATAATGCAGATGCCACCTCACGTTTAAACTGCTTTCCACAGGGTGATGGGGCAGCTCATGTTGATTACGGCTGAGAGCAACAGCACCTAGTGTTCAGAGCCCTTCTCCACTTCATGTCCCATCAAACAGACCATATCTTCCTTTTTGTCAATTCCCTCCGGTTCCCCCTGCCTTATGTCTGGTGTTAATAGGTGGTAACTGGGAAGAAGATTGTGGCAAAAATGATCTTTCACAAATTGGAACTGACTGTCTCAGTGGGGAGCTCTTTCTCTTTCTCTGTTACACCTTGATTTCCCGTCATTTGGGGCCTCACTGACTCCGCAGTGTCTGACAAACCATTGGCGCGGTCTCCTTCATCCAGCTCCCTACCTGAGCTCCACAGACAACACGAGAGGCAGCGCGTAGTTGCTTGTCTTAACTGGTTGGTTAGTTTTTCAGGAACTCTGGGCTGCCTCCAAACATTTACTCTCTAACCTGAATGTGCCATTTCCTTGGGCTTAAGACTTGTTTTTTCACCCCCCTCTTAAACTACCTCCTCAAGTATTCAACTACAGTAGAAATGTGTATGTGGCTACAGCGCAAGTAGAAAAGGCTCTGACACGTGGCTGGCCTTGTAGGGAACCCTCCTGTCTTCAGAAGCTGTGTATTTTGAAGTTGCTTCCTTATTCTTGGCAAAGTGACCGGACCATGCTAAAGGAATTAGCAGGGGGACTGATTCTCAGCTAAGGAGTTTTCTCCTTCTCCCCTCCCTCAGTGTCTGGCCAACATCATTGGCAAGACCTGGCCCAGTCTAAAAAAGACAAGTGAAGGCCCACAGAGATAGGAAACCTGATGAAGAAAGGAGGTTAGGACCAGCCCAGGAGTTCTCACGGATAACATTAAAGTGAGATAGATCAAGGAAGAGTTTGGAAAGTAAATATGAGTCTCCTAGCAAAACAAAACCAGGACATTAAAAGGAGGGAGAGAACAACAGAAACTTCTGGGAAAAGCTGTTAGAAGGGCACTTTGGTGTACTCTCTAGCACAAGTCTGGGGAAATGGAAGGAATTTAGCAATCCAGAGATGTGTATCTACTTACTGGCTGCTACCTCTTGTAGAGATTTGCAAGACTCGGCATTCATCTAAGGGTCTGCAGTCAAACCAGTTCAACTAGAAGGCTCTCAGGGCAGAGACCGCCTTATTTTTCCTTATATTCTTCCCTTGACACCTGAGCCTACTTCAGGGTTCTACACCTAACAGGTACTCGCTACCTATGTGATGATTGAATGAGACAGCCTAGTCATCACTCACATTAGAAAAGGTTCCCATGGCTTTGACCCCCACCCATCCCGGCTCTGCACCACCATCCTGTGATGACTGTTCTGTGGGAGCTCAGTTTCTTTTCTAAAGCAGGTTCTGCTGCCTTCCTAATGTCTGATCTTCTATCTTGAGGTTCAAATTGAAAAGTAGCAACTCCTTTTGGCACTTGATACAAACTCCTAGACGGAGTGAATGTAAGTGTAGATGGGGCAGGGGGCTGTGGTCTGCATAGGATGTGCTCCAGGCTTGGAGGATACTTGAGAGTTTTACCTGCAGCATGGTCTGACCCCTGCCTTCTGAGGCTAGCAGCTGGACCTTGGTGGAGTTGCTAAGATGAAATATCCTCTCACTGACCTTGCATTAATGCCGTACAAATTCACAAAGCAGCAGCAAATAAATTCACAGAATTTGAGAACAATTAGGATGCATTATTGTGTATCTTCCTTTCATGAGACCTGTCTGAAGTCAGACATCTGGAGTTGCAATTGATAAAGCTCTAGTCTTTAATCTTTTGGGAAGGAGTAGGGGATGAAACCAATGTTTTAAAGTGCCTACAAAGTGCCAGAAACACTATGACATCATTTTTAACCCTCACAACTCTAGAAGATAAGCAGCAGCATTTTCCACCTGGAAAAGAGAGGCTCAGAAACTAGGTGTCTGGTCAGCATGGTCCAGGGAGTCATGATTTGGCTGTGTTCGAATTCAAACCCAGGTCTGTCTGCCTCTAAGCCCAGGTTCTTCCTTCCCATTATCTGAAACTTAATAGTGGATAATTTAGAATGAGCTTTGCAGAGTTGTGAGAGGTGGGCTGTGAAACCTGGGGTCACCATCTTTAGTTTTACTCATCACCAATACTGACATTGGCTTTGAGCTAATTGCATTTGCCCGAGTGGTTTCAGATGCCTCAATGGGAAAGTAAACACAGTAACATTCCCACTGGTCTCTCCAGGATGGTGCAAAGAATGATTAATCATGGACATAATTGAACTCTTGTAGGAAAGTTCTAGGACACTGAGGCAGGGCAATGCACACAGTTTCTGTTGCCAGAAATTTGTCTTTTCTTTTCTTTCTGAAGATTTATCTTCACACATGTGTTCATGGTCAAATTATTTATTGAGTGTCTATTATGCGACAGGCACTGAATTAGAGTCTGGTGATACTACAGTGGACAAACAGGCTAGATCCCTCCTGTCTTTAAGTTTACAATATGAGGAGGAAGTAAAAAATAAGTTAAAAAAATAAATGTATGATTTAAACTGGTTAAAGGCCAGGAAGGAAGTAAAGAATATAGGGAGAGAGAATAACAGAGCCCTATGCTTGTATATGCCTCGAAATCCCTGCAACATTCCATAAGAAATTATTAGCCAGAATTATCTCTGGGAAAGGCACTAAAAGCCCTTCTCTTTGAATTTCTTTTTGCCATAATTATGTCTTCCTTTTATAATTAAAAATACTACTTATACAGAAAAATTGGTGGCCTGCACATCATCATCTCAGAAGCCATGCTTTTCTTTGTTGTCTGCGAAGAACTATGAAAAGGTTTGTATAATCCCTTGTTAGGTACAGATATATTTGTGACGTTCAAGCAAAGCTGAGAACATCTCTATTTCCATTTTTGGGGAAAAGTGAGAAAAGGCTGAGCAAAGGTAGCTGCAGTCTTGAATCCAGGTCTCTAGGAGCAGCCAAGCTGTCCCACCCTCCACAGGGAACAGGCTGATTATTGACACCTGAACCCCGAGATAAACAAGTCCATCTGGGTCGGAGACTGCCAAGAGTTTATCACGGTCAATCTGGTTACCCTTGAGAAATGGCAGACTACTTTTAATTAAAGAGGCATATCAAGAAGACTAAAATCTATGATTCATGGGGTACTAAAGCTGCAGAAATTAAAATGAGGCAAGGAAAGAGTTGAAAAGCTGTAAAACTAGATGAGAAACCAGAGGTGGCCCATTAACAAGAGTCAATGGTGATCAAACTCACAAAAATGTTAGAAGTGGAGGCAGGATTGGCACAGCTGCATGATAAAAAGGTGCCAATTAGGCTCTTCTCATCGAGGAATTGGAAGCCATAAGTTTGTTTTGTTTTTTGTTTTTTTTAAAGCCAGTAATTGCAATAGAAACATTTTCTTTTCCTGTCATTAAAAAGGGAGGGGGGGTGATGTTAAATAAAAAGGTTTGGCTGGCTGAAAAACTACATCAGAGGGGAAAGCATGTTGTATAAAGCATCACAGGCACCGAGGGACAAAATGGTGTGACTGTTTCTTGTACTTACGTTGCTTTTCTTAGCGGAGGGTAAAACAACTCACTTCTCCAATCTTCTAGAGAAATTATCTGGCATTATAGTTTTTTTTTTTTCTCATCATCTTCCTCTTGTTTGGGCTTGAAAGCTAAGGTTTTAGAGTTATAACTAGATTGTGTTGATGAAAAGAGTCAAGCTCTGTAAAATATTTGAATCGATTTATTCTGAAACAAATATGAGTGACCATAGCCCATGACACTGCCCTCGGGAGGTCCTGAGAATATATGCCCATGGTGGTTGGGGTACAGCTTGGTTTTATATATTTTAGGGAGGCATAAGACATCAATCAAATACATTTAAGAAATACATTCGCTTGGTTTAGAAAGGTGGGACAACTCAAAGCAGGGGCTTCCAGGCTATAGGTAAATTTAAACATTTTCTGGTTGACAATTGGTTGTTTGTCTAGGGATCCATAGAAAGGGATGTTCAGGTTAAAAATAAAGGACAGTGGAGACCAAGTTTTATTGTGTAGAGGAAGCTCTTAGATGGCAGACTTTAAAGAGAGCAGGTTGTAAATTTAGCAGACTTAAAAGGGTGCCTGGCTCTTAATTGATTATCTCCTGGATCTGAGAAGGAAGGAAGGAAAACAAAGGGGAAAAGGGATTCTCTATAGAATGTGGATTTTTCCCACAAGAGACTCTGCAGGGCAATTTCAAGGTATGGCAAGGAAATATATTTTGGGGTAAAACATTTTGATTTTCTTCCTTGTTATGCCAGAGTCAGACTGGAAAGTAAGCCACAATATACAGGGTCAAACAAAACCCATCTGATGAGAATTTATGGTTTGTAGGGCGTGACTCCCCCAGATCCCTTAGAAAGGAATTTGGGCAAGATAAAAAATCAGAGCTTAGTCCTCAGTTGCCATGACTACCAACCTCCTGAACATCCTCACGGCTGCTTTTGGTTGGGTACCTTTCCGTTGATGTCTGATTTGAAAGCTTCTCTTTTATAAATGTTTCCGAGAAAATGTATTGTTGTTCTAATTAATTTGCTAACTTAAATGCAGTGTCATTATTTGAAAGTGGATTTGTTTATGGCTTGGAACGTTTTGAGCCCATCATGGGAGTACAGAACTCTAGTTTGTACTTTTCCAGAAGCACATCTTTTAGACTTATTGTTATTGCCATTTAGAAGTAGTAGTAGCAGTAGTCATTGTTTCAGTATAATGAGCTTTAATTTGCTGTTTGACTGACATCATCTTTTTACAAATAAAATTAAAGTTAATAGCTATAATTGAGGTGACTAGCAGTCCTAGTTGGCTGGGGCCTCCTGAGGAGGTTTCTGGGATATGGGACCTTTAGTTTTAAAACTCATTGGCCCTGGATAAACGAGGAGAAGTTTGTAACCCTATCAATGTTATGTGGCATACTTAATTCTCTCAAAGAAAAGTGAAAAGCAGCATTTCCTTCATTTTTCAGGTAATAGAACTGAGACTCAAATGTCAAAGCAACATGTCTTGTTGCAGCTAACTGGTGGCAAAGGCTTGCTCTATGCCCAGGTCTATCTGGCTCCAAAGCTTGTGCTCTAAACATTTCCATTATGCAGATTTAAGAAATGGCCCTATTGTAACTGGGATTACAATTATATATATATCTGTGGCTGTTATAGGAATGACTACTTTGTACCCTCTTAAACAGGCTTAGAAATCCAACTACTGGATTTTTGCTTAGATTTTTAAGCTTAGAAGCACAGACTGAATACAGAACTGTGTATCATCTTTAATAGCCTTTTGTGAAATCTTACCAACAGTCTTTTCTAAAGAAAAGGATTTCTGCAGTTTGCAACATTTCCATTTCCATTCTGGAAAGACCTCTTACCTCCCCACCAATTTGAGAGGAATGCTACAGTCAATTTAGCTCACTTCAAAGAAGGCCTCTGCATTCTAGTCCATGCCCCAGTCCTCAAAGCTATGTAGTGACACCTTACCCCAGTTTTCTTTAGGAAACAGACTCACTGTCTTCTTTTCCTTCACAACGCTTTGTGTGTGCGTGGATATGTGTGTGCGTCTGTTGTGTGCGTCTCTGTGTGTGTGTGTGTGTGTGTTTGGCAGGCATGGGGTAGTCCAATGTGAACTGGGAAAATGAAGTAACTACTGTTGATGAAAAGAGTCAAACTCTGTAAAATATTTGAAGAGATTTATTTTGAGCCAAATACGAGTGACACCACCCTCAGGAGGTCCTGAGAACATGTGCCCAAGGTGGGCTGGGTACAGCTTGGTTTTATATATTTTAGGGAGGCATGAGACATCAATCAAATACATTTAAGAAATACATTGGTTCGTTCACAAAGGCGGGACAACTCAAGGCGGAGTGCTCGGGCGGGTGGCAGGGGCTTCCAGGCGATAGTAAATTTAAACATTTTCTGGTAGACAATTGGTTGCGTTTATCTGAAGACCTAGGATCAATAGAAAGGAGATGTTCAGGTTAAGACAAAGGACTGTAGAGACCAAGTTTTGCTGCAGAGGAAGCTCTCAGATAGCAGACTTCAGGGCAAGCAGGTTGTAAAATGTTTCTTATCCGACCTAAAAGGGTGCCTAGCTTGTAGCTGATTATCACCTGGATCTGGAAAGGAAGAAAGCAAAAAAAAGGTGGGTGGAGGGGATTCTTTATAGAATGTGGTTTTTCCCACAAGGGACGGCTTTGCAGGGCCATTTCAAGATATGGCAGAAAAACATGTTTTGGGGTAAAATATTTTGATTTTCTTCCTTGTTATGCCAGAGTCAGATTGGGAAGTAAGTCACGATATACAGGGTTAAATAAAACCCATGTGATAAGAATTTGTGGTTTGTAGGGCATGACCCCCCCAGACCCCTTAGATAGGAATTTGGGCAAGTTAAAAAATCAGAGCTTAGTCCTCACTACTCTTAGAAAGAATGCTTTAAAGGACAGGAGGAGTTACAGATAAATAACAAGGATGTTTAGTTTCAAGGTAGTGTGATTTTATTGATTCTCTGCTTTTTGGGAAAAATAAACCCATAAAAGTCTTTGCTAGCCTTGGTACCAGTTCAGGCTCAGAACCCTTGAATGTAAGACTGAGCCCTAAACAGTATTGCCTACTGGTTGTTAAAGCAAGGGTACAATGACAAATGTAGTGCACTCATTCATTCCTTCACTTATTCGACCAAAGTTAAACTGAGAGCTTATGATGTCTCAGAACTATGCTAGGTACTTGGGAACACACCGAGGAGAGCAATGACATCTATCTCATGAAATCAACAGATAAGGCTAAAATTATGTAGAGTAAAATTATCCTTAAATGTTCCTCAAATCACCCATAAAGTATTAGGTTAGGTTCCCTAGACACAGAACCTGAGATAAGGATGCAAGTAAGTGAAAGGATGCAAGTAATTCTCATGCAAGTAATTAAAAAAGTACTCTCAGGTGAAACCCGCACAGTAGTGGAGGAAGCAGGCAGGGCAGAGGATCGGATCCAGCAAGTGTGAGCTCAGTCAGCTGAACAGCTGTAGTCTACTCTCAGCCTGATCCTACAAGGAGCCTGGGGCACACAAAGCACCACAGATTTGTACCCCACAGAGGCAAAAGGGGCAGTCGTTTGTAACCTAACAATCAGGCAAGGGATATAGGCCTCTCCAGGACATGGGCCTTTTTGGCATTCCTGGAGGAAGTGGCTCCAATCGGATGAGGGCACATCTCAAAAGAAGGGTGTGCTGTCTGGGCATGGTGGCTCAGGCCTGGGAGGCTGAGGTGGGTGGATCACGAGGTCAGGAGTTCAAGACCAGTCTAGCCAACATGCTAAAACCCCTTCTCTACTAAATATACAAAAATTAGCTGGGCGTGGTGGCAGGCACCTGTAATCCCAGCTACTCGGGAGGCTGAGGCAGGGAATTGCTTGAACCTGGGAGGCAGAGGTTGCAGTGGGCTGAGATCATGCCACTGCACTCCAATCTGGGTGACAGAGCGAAACTCTCTCTTAAAAAAAAAAAAAAAAAGAAGGGTGTGCTGTGAGCAGTTAGCAGCCAACAGTCACAGCAGCTGGGAGAGATACTCTGGCAGAGTAAAGGGAATCTAGAGAGGGGCGTCGCCATCAGCTACACAAGGACACAGGATTTATGTGACAGGTTAGAAACATACATATCATTTGTTAACAAATACAACAGAACAATAGATTTTTCTCCATCAGTGCAATAATCCACCATTTGTTTGGATGCACTACAGAGGAAGTAGTTGGCTTGTGTTCAGGGCCACGTTGCATGAAAAATGAGCGTCTCTCAACACCCAGCATAAGGAGGTGCTCATGCCTGGAGGGGTATTCCCACTGGATCTGAGGCAGACTATGCTCCCAGGAGGCAGACCATGAGATGTCATTATACAGGATGTTAGGAAGTGCCCTTGGGGCCCACACCTGTGGAAAGGGGGTGAGGGAAGCAGGAGTGGATTAAGGGAGAAGTCCCGCCACAATGCAAGCTGACAACAGCTTCAGCCACCCCTGCCCTGTGTAGCTAAGTGGCTTGTGGGGAGCTGACCTGTTTGGGACCCAAATGGCCTAGCCTTTATGCCCTTCCATTTATCTGCAAATTGGGCCTTATTGAGTGAAGTGGACCTCTGCAGCTGAGGCTGACCCCTAAAGGGACAACTGGAGGCTACTTGCTGACTGTTCTCCCTGCAGCGAGGCAACAGGTCCTTTCTGGAATGGGATGGGCAGCAAATAACCGTGTCCATCCACTAGTGGAGGTGACTCGTAGGCTCATTCGTGCTCACCCGCAGCACACAATCACTGAGCAGAATGAGCACAAGATTGCCCCTCACCAAAGTTGTTTTCTTTTTGAGGGGAACGGAGAATCAGGGACTGGACACACATACTTGAAGAACCTACAATTGAATTAATGCTTTAATGTTTAATGTTCAAAATTTCGCCATTCGTTTATCCTTAGTTAGAAGTGGATAGTCCACCCTACTTTTTAAGGTGGTTTTTTTTTTCATTTTCATTTAGTGATAGGCATTATACTAAGTATTACGTGCATTACCTTATTTAATCCATACAAAAACCTTATGACAGAGATATTATTATTCCCCATTTTACAGATAAGAGTTAGAGAGGTTAGAAAAAACTTGCCCAAAGTGAAATCATACAGCCAGTATTTGAACTAAAGTCTCTCTGACTCCAAAGCTGAAACCCTATACTAAAGCCTACTGTGAAAACTTTCATATTACCTTTTGATGGACCGTAGCTCATTCACTCAACAGTGTTTTACTGAACATGCCCTATTCCAGGTTCTGTGTTGGTATTAAAGATTCAACAAAGAAACCTCTGATAGGAAACATATGTGCATGCATTTTTGTGGGTCATCCTTCCTGATTTGTGTGTGTGTGTGTGTGTGTGTGTGTGTGTGTATTTGTGATAAGCTCAAAAGATTAATGCAAATTCTGAGGACCTTTGGATATTTCTGTGAAAGGAAAATAAAAATCTCAGGATCCCAAACTCACTAAGCCAAAGGGAAAAGTTAAGCTTAGGAACTGAGTCACCAGAAACCATTTTGTTCCCAAATAGATAACTGAAAAGATAGAAGGCCACATACATTCCAGGGGGAACTCCCTCATACTTTCTCACAGAGAAATTCCTTGTGGGCCCCAAGATCTTTACCCTAAAACAGAGTTCTGTTGGATTTCTTTATTTTTTTAATTGCATTTTAGGTTTTGGGGTACATGTGAAGAACATGCAAGATTGTTGCATCGGTACACACATGGCAGTGTGATTTGCTGCCTTCCTCCCCCATCACCTGTATCTGGCATTTCTCCCCATGCTATCTCTCTCCAACTCCCCCACCTGCCGCTGTCCCTCCCCTATTTCCCCCCCCCGACAGACCCCAGTGTGTGATGCTCCCCCTCCCTGTGTCCATGTGTTTTCATTGTTCAACACCCACCTATGATTGAGAACATGTGGTGTTTGATTTTCTGTTCTTGTGTCAGTTTGCTGAGAATGATGGTTTCCGGGTTCATCCATGTCCCTACAAAGGACACAAACTCATCATCTTTTATGGCTGCATAGTATTCCATGGTGTATATGTGCTACATTTTCCCTGTCCAGTCTATCATCCATGGGCATTTGGGTTGGTTCCAGGTCTTTGCTATTATAAACAGTGCTACAATGAACATTCATGTGCATATGTACTTACAGTAGAACGATTTATAATCCTTTGGATATATACCCAGTAATGGGATTGCTGGGTCAAATGGAATTTCTATTTCTGGGTCCTCGAGGAATTACCACACTATCTTCCACAATGGTTGAACTAATTTACACTCCCACCAACAGTGTAAAAGTGTTCCTTTTTCTCCACATCCTCTCCAACATCTCTTGTCTCCACATTTTTTAATGATTGCCATTCTAACTGGCGTGAGATGGTATCTCAATGTGGTTTTCATTTGCATTTCTCTAATGACCAGTGATGATGAGCATTTTTTTTCATATGTTTGTTGGCCTCCTGTATGTCTTCTTTTGTAAAGTGTCTGTTCATATCCTTCACCCACTTTTGAATGGGCTTATTTGTTTCTTTCTTGTAAATCTGTTGTAGTTCTTTGTAGAGTCTGGATATTAGCCCTTTGTCAGATGGGTAGATTGCAAAAATTTTTTCCCATTCTGTTGGTTGCCGATTCACTCTAATGACTGTTTCTTTGGCTGTACAGAAGCTGTGGAGTTTGATTAGGTCCCATTTGTCTATTTTGGCTTTTGTTGCCAATGCTTTTGGTGTTTTGGTCATGAAGTCCTTGCCTACGCCTATGCCCTGAATGGTTTTGCCTAGGTTTTCTTCTACGGTTTTTATGGTGTTAGGTCTTATGTTTAAGTCTTTAATCCATCTGGAGTTAATTTTAGTGTAAGGTGTCAGGAAGGGGTCCAGTTTCTGCTTTCTGCACATGGCTAGCCAGTTTTCCCAACACCATTTATTAAACAGGGGAATCCTTTCCCCATTGCTTGTTTTTGTCCAGTTTGTCAAAGATCAGATGGTTGTAGATGTGTTGTGTTGCCTCAGAGGCCTCTGTTCTGTTCCACTGGTCTATGTCTCTGTTTTGGTACCACTACCATGCTGTTTTGATTACTGTAGCCTTGTAGTATAGTTTGAAGTCCAGTAGTGTGATGCCTCCCACTTTGTTCTTTTTGCTTAGAATTGACTTGGCTATGCAGGCTCTCTTTTGGTTCCATATGAAGTTTAAGGTGGTTTTTTCCAGTTCTGTGAAGAAGGTCATTAGTAACTTGATGGGGTTAGTGTTGAATCTGTAAATTACTTTGAGAAGTATGGCCATTTTCATGATATTGATTTTTCCTAACCATGAACATGGAATGTTTCTCCATCTGTTTGTGTCCTCTCTTATTTCCTTGAGCAGTGGTTTGTAGTTCTCCTCGAAGAGGTCCTTTACACTCCTTGTTAGTTGTATTCCTAGGTATTTTATTCTCTTTGTATCAGTTGTGAATGGCAGTTCATTCTTGATTTGGCTCTCTTTAAGTCTGTTATTGGTATATAGGAATGCTTGTGATTTTTGCACATTGATTTTGTATCCTGAGACTTTGCTGAAGTTGCTTATCAGTTTCAGGAGATTCTGGGCTGAGATGATGGGGTCTTCTAGATATACAATCATGTTGTCTGCAAATAAAGACAATTTGACTTCCTCCTTTCCTATTTGAATACCCTTTATTTCTTTTTCTTGCCTGATTGCTCTGGCTAGAACTTCCAATACTACATTGAATAGGAGTGGTGAGAGGGCATCTTTGTCTAGTGCCAGATTTCAAAGGGAATGCTTCCAGTTTTTGCCCATTCAGTATGATATTGGCTGTTGGTTTGTTGTAAATAGCTTTTATTATTTTGAGATACATTCCATCAATACCTAGTTTATTGAGGGTTTTTAGCATAAAGGGCTGTGGAATTTTGTCAAAGGCCTTCTCTGCATTAGATAATCATGTGGTTTTTGTCTTTGGTTCTGTTTATGTGGTGAATTCCGTTTATCAACTTGCGTATGTTGAACCAGCCTTGTATCCCTGGGATGAAGCCTATTTGATCATGGTGGATAAGCTTTTTGATGTGCTGTTGCAATCGGTTTGCCAGCATTTTATTGAAGATTTTTGCATCTATGTTCATCATGGATATTGGCCTGAAGTTTTCTTTTCTTGCTGAGTCTCTGCTGGGTTTTGGTATCAGGATGACGTTGGTTTCATAAAATGATTTGGGAAGGATTCCCTCTTTTGGATTGTTTGGAATAGTTTCAGAAGGAATGGTACCAGCTCCTCTTTGTATGCCTGGTAGAATCCGGCTGTGAACCCATCTGGACCTGGGCTTTTTTGGGTGGTAGGTTCTTAATTGCTGCCTTAACTTCAGACCTTGTTATTGGTCTATTCAGGGTTTCAGATTCTTCCTGGTTTAGGCTTGGGAGAGTGCAAGTGTCCAGGAATTTATCCATTTCTTCCAGGTTTACTAGTTTATGTGCATAGAGTTGTTTGTAATAATCTCTGATGATGGTTTGTATTTCTGTGGAATCTGTGGTGATATCCCCTTTATCGTTTTTTATTGCATCTATTTGATTCTTCTCTCTTTTCTTTTTTATTAATCTGGCTAGTGGTCTTATTTTGTTGATCTTTTCGAAAAACCAGCTCCTGGATTTATTGATTTTTTGAAGGGTTTTTTGTGTCTCTATCTCCTTCAGTTCTGCTCTGATCTTAGTTATTTCTTGTCTTCTGCTAGGTTTTGAGTTTTTTGATCTTACTCCTCTAGCTCTTTCAATTTTGATGATAGGGTGTCAATTTTAGATCTCTCCTTGCTTCTCATGTGGGCATTTATTGCTATATATTTTCCTCTAGAGACTGCTTTAAATGTGTCCCAGAGATTCTGGTATGTTGTGTCTTCGTTCTTGTTGGTTTCAAAGAACATCTTTATTTCTGCCTTCATTTCATTGTTTATCCAGTCAACATTCAAGAGCCAGTTGTTCAGTTTTCATGAAGCTGTGTGGTTCTGAGTTAGTTTCTGAATTCTGAGTTCTAACTTGATTGCACTGTGGTCTGAGAGACTGTTATGATTTCCATTCTTCTGCATTTGCTGAGGAGTGATTTACTTTCAATTATGTGGTCAATTTTAGAGTACGTGTGATGTGGTGCTGAGAAGAATGTATATTCTGTGGATTTGGGGTGGAGAGTTCTGTAAATGTCTATTAGGTTTGCTTGGTCCAGGTCTGAGTTCAAGTCCTGGATATCCTTGCTAATTTTCTGTCTCGTTGATCCGTCTAATATTGACAATGGGGTGTTAAAGTCTCTCACTATTATTGTGTGGGAGTCTAAGTCTCTTTGTAAGTTATTAAGAACTTGCTTTATGTGTCTTGGTGCTCCTGTATTGGGTGTGTATATATTTAGGATCGTTAACTCTTCTTGTTGCATTGATCCTTTTACCATTATGTAATGTCCTTCTTTGTCTCTTTTGATCTTTGTTGGTTTAAAGTCTTATTTTATCAGAGACGAGAATTGTACCTCCTGCTTTTTTTTTGCTCTCCATTTGCTTGGTAATTCTTCCTCCATCCCTTTATTTTGAGCCTTTGTGTATCCTTGCATGTGAGCTGGCTTTCCTGGATATAGCACACCGATGGGTTTTGGCTTTTTATCCAATTTGCCAGTCTGTGTCTTTTGATTGGGGCATTTAGCCCATTTACATTTAGGGTTAATATTGTTATGTGTGAATTTGATCCTGCCATTTTGATGCTAGCTGGCTATTTTGCCTGTTAGTTGATGCAGTTTCTTCATTGTGTTGATGCTCTTTACCATTTGGTATGTTTTTGGAGTGGCTGGTACTGGTTGTTCCTTTCTATGTTTAGTGCCTCTTTCAGGAGCTCTTATAAAGCAGGCCTGGGCGTGATGAAATCTCTGAGTACTTGCTTGTTCGCAAAGGATTTCATTTTTCCTTCACTTTTGAAGCTTAGTTTGGCTGGATATGAAATTCTGGGTTGAAAGTTCTTTTCTTTTACGATGTTGAATATTGGCCCCCACTCTCTTCTGGCTTGTAGGGTTTCTGCTGAGAGATCTGCTGTGAGTCTGATGGGCTTCCCTTTGTGGGTAACCCGACCTTTCTCTCTGGCTGCTCTTAGCATTTTCTCCTTCATTTCAACCCTGGTGAATCTGACGATTATGTGCCTTGGGGTTACTCTTCTTGAGGAATATCTTTGTGGTGTTCTCTGTATTTCCTGGACTTGAATATTGGCCTGCCTTGCTGGGTTGGGGGAAGTTTTCCTGGATAATATCCTGAAGAGTATTTTCCAGCTTGGATTCATTCTCTCCGTCACATTCAGGTACACCTATCAAACGTAGATTAGGTCTTTTCACACAGTCCCATATTTCTTGGAGACTTTGTTCATTCCCTTTTATCCTTTTTTCTCTAATCTTGCCTTCTCATTTTATTTCATTGAGTTGATCTTCGACCTCTGATATCCTTTCTTCTGCTTGGTCAATTCGGCTGTTGAAACTTGAGTATGCTTCGCGAAGTTCTCATGTTGTGTTTTTCAGCTCCATCAATTCACTTACATTCCTTCTAAGTTGTTTATTCTTGTTAGCATTTCGTCAAATCTTTTTTCAAGGTTCTTAGTTTCTTTGCATTGGGTTAGAACATGTTCTTTTAGCTCAGAGAAGTTTCTTATTACCCATCTTCTGAAGCCTGATTCTGTCAATTCATCACACTCATTCTCCATCCAGCCTTGTTTCCTTGCTGGTGAGGAGTTGTGATCCCTTGTAGGAGGAGAGGCGTTCTGGTTTCGGGTGTTTTCAGGCTTTTTGCGCTGGTTTCTTCCCATCTTTGTGGATTTGTCCACCTGTCATCTTTGTAGTTGGTGACTTTCAGATTGGGTCTCTGAGTGGATCTCCAGTTTGATGATGAAGTTATTTCTTCCTGTTTCTTAGTTTTCCTTCTAACATTCAGGCCCCTCTGCTGTAGGACTGCTGAGATCCACTCCAGGCCCTGCTTGCCTGGGGATCACCTGCAGCAGCTGCAGAACAGTAAGGGTTGCTGCCAGTTTCTTCTTCTGCTATCTTTGTCCCAGAAGAATACCTGCCAGATGTCAGTCTGAGCTCTCCTTTATGAGGTGACTCTTCGGCTATACGGGGGTCAGGGAGCTGCTTGAGGAGACAGTCTGTCCTTCATAGGAGCTCAAGTGCTGAGCTGTGAGCTCCTTTGTTCATTCACAGCTGCTAGGCAGGTACATTTAAGTCTGCTGCAGCACAACTCATAAACCCCCCTTTTTTAATTTTCCCAGGTGCTCTGTCCTGGGAAGTTAGGGCTTTATTTATGAGTTTCTGTGGTGCTGCTACCTTTTTCAGAGCTGCCCTGCCCAGTGAGGAGGCAGCCTGGTGACTGTCTGCTTGCAGAGGCTTCGCTGAGCTGCTGTGGGCTCCGCCCAGCTGCCGTGTGAACTTCCCTGCAGTCCTGTATGCGGGTATAGTTAGAACTGCCTCAGCAATGGCTGCCCAAATCTGTAATGGCAGACTCTCTCTTTAATGGCGGGCTGCCTCGGCAATGGCGGACTAACTCCATAGTGGTGGACTGCCTCAGTAATGGTGGACGCCCCTCCCCCCACAGACTGGACCATCCCAGGTTCAGCTGTGCTTGCTGTGAAACTCTCCATCCAGAGCGTTTCAGATTGCTGTTTTTTGTGGGGGGTGGGAACAGCTGAGCCTGATCACCTGGCTCCCTGCCTCAGAGCCCCCCCCTTTTTTTTAAGTTGAACAGGTGACTCTGTCTCCCAGGTGTTCCAGTCGCCTGTTGAAAAGGCACTGGGATCTGTGTGATTTCCCGTGCAGTGACCCAGTGCGCCAGCTGAAACAGCCGTGCTGAGATTTGTGGCGCTTTTTTGCCCGGGAATCTCCTGGCCTGGCTCCCTGTTTCAGTCCCCTTTTTTTTTTATCAGTTTAATGGGTGACTCTGGCTCCCAGGAGCTCCAATCGCCAGCTAAAATGGCGCCCGGACCCATGTATTTTGTGCAGAGAACCGCCACGCCGGCCAAAACAGCTGCACTGGCGACCCATGGGGCTCCTCTGCCTGGGAATCTCCTGGTCTGTGGGCAATAAAAATCCATCTGGAAATGTGGCATCCACTCACCCTCTGCGCTTTCGCTGGGAGATGCAATCCTGAGCTGCTCCTAATCGGCCATCTTGGATCTGTCCCTGGATTTCATCTCATGTAAATTAACAGCTTATCTTCACAGGTATGGGACAAAGACAGGACTAGGAGTCATCCCTCTGCTCACCTGAGACAAATGCATATTTTGCTCATTAACTCTTCTATGTTTATCTTATCTTATATAAAAATGCAAGTTCACTGAGCATGAGATGAATGAATATTTGTTCCTTTATCCCCTCCTTTCACATATAAAATGTGGATTCAGCGAATGCTCATCAAAGCCTCAAAAGAATGTAACTGTTTGCCCCTTTTCTCTACCCCTCCCCTTTACCTTTCCTCTTTCCCTTACTGCCTATTGTTTTCCCTTTAAATATTGAAGTCCTCAAACCCTCTTTAGGAAAAGCACAGATCACAAATGTTCCTATGATTTGTGTTCCTTTTCCCAGGTACATTCTCAACTGTAGCAAAATAAACCCCTAAATTGATTGAGATTTGCCTCAGTCATTTTCTTTGGTTTACACTTCCTAGTAACTCAATTCACTGTTTTCAACTTAACAGGCTAAAAGAGAAGCTAAGAGAATGTCCTCAAAAGAAGTCACCATTAATTTAACAGACAGCATCCAACAGATGGACAGAAGTCGAAGAATCACAAAGAACTGTGTCAACTAGCAGAGAGTGCGGGCAGATGGAATTCTTCAGTGTCCTTCATGGCACTAGATCCCATCAAAGAACCTTGAAGAACTGTCTTCCCTTTGCTACACATGAATGCTACTGAGTCCCTGGCAAGACTGTCTTACCTGGCAGCAAACTGCTGCCTGATTTGATGGGACCTTCTGAGCCTCCTACTTATCATGTAAATATATTGGTACAGTGCTCTCCTATGTTAATAAACTGCAAATGTGCAGTTCAGTTTGCCTCTTTGCAACTCCTGTAATAGGGTCTGGTGTAAAAGTAGTGAGTTAAAGCTACAGGTCAGTTTGTGAAACAGAAAAGTAGGAATGCATTTCCTGGGTGAAAGAGTCACACCTCAGTGCTAAATTCTCCTGGCCATGATAGTGTGTTCTGTTTCAAGCAAACTTATTCTTTCCTTCTTTCATTTTAAATATTATCATTGCAAATCTTATCAGGTTCACTTAAAAGCTGGCTTTCATCCAACTGTAAACCCACATATTGAAACAATCAAGGTACAGGAAAACTCCTTGTTTCCTTAGCTTGGTATGAGACAGATCAGATCCAGTTTCCCATGCACCAACCCACTGCCCATGGCATGTCTTTGGGAGGTGTCTGTGAAACAGTCATACCTGCTTCTCATCTGCCTGGAAAGTCCTCCAATTCTGATGTACATGTTGGCCTCCAGTCCTTAATGTCACCATGCTTGTGGCCAATGCATCCAAATAAGGATACCCCTGAGGTCTCAGCCAGACATTGCAATTTTGCATAGCTTTCCAGTTCCCTTTGCTTGTCTTCTTGAATGCCTTCCCTCTCCATTGGGGTCATTTGCAATTGTTAATCAAAGACTGAATACTGCGTAGGAGAGGGAGATGATTCAGAGATATGCGGTAGCATGCATGGCTTCCCCTTTGCCTCTCTGTACACAGCTCCAGGACTGTCATTTTGGCATCTGCAAAGGAATCATTTTAGAAAGCCAGCACCTAGTTTATGTGTATTCACTCTGACATTAGATTGATGTGCACTGCATTAGAAATGAGGTAGCTGACACAGAAAAAGGATGTGTTGATAGGAATAGTTTTCTCATATGTCTTGAAACATGTTCATCTAGAAGTATTTTCCTGCAAAGTAATGTAGCATGATTTTTCAAGGATTGTTAACATGCCTGGGATTGGGAAAGACAGGACTAAAGTTGTACCAAACTACACCAATAAATTCCATATTTAGCAGAAATAGGCAGCCTAATGGTGTTATACTTACATAATATAGTCCAGAGAACTGATATGCAGGTCAAAGGTCAGGTACTCAACCTCCTTATCTGCTAACAACTCTTATTCTTCAAACCCAAATGGGTAGTGTCATTGTTCCTTCTTTCCTTCCATTGGCAGATTGTATATTTGTTTACTAAATACTGAATGTCCATTCTGTGCCAGGTACTATGCAGATGTTGACAGATTTGGGGTCTTGTTAGTCATGACTGTCTATCCTGAATCTAACAGAGACTTCATAACCAGGAGACTGAATTAGACCCTAAGATATCAAGTGTGTTGCAAATTGCTCTGCAACGGAATCTTTTATATCCAGGGTAGGTTTGTGTCTTAACTAGGTATTCTAATCACTGTACAAGACTTTATCATACACAAAATTATAGTTTTTCTAAACCTTTATCATTTTGTGATTCTTTGAGAAAGGGCTTTTAGGGAACTTCATGTTCTAAAAAACGTTTTTAATAATAATAAATTAAAAGCAAAACCTGAGACTCATATGTCCCCACTGGCATTACTCAGCAGGAGCCCCCAGCTGCCGAAGGTTGGCAGTGACCCTGCAACTTCAAGGGCTCTTTCTCCCAGGGGATGTGCTTTGTGGCTTCTCTTTACTGCTTTGTTTCTACATCTGTTCACTGCTGCATGTTGTTTGGAATTTATCACCTTAAGAAAGTGTCTCTGTTTTATATAGAAACACTTTCTCACTTCCATGGGAGAAGGAAATGCAGGGCATATAATCTGGCCTTCCCCAGAACAATCTGGATTTCACAGAGACAGCAACCAGAAGTTAAACCATGTGACTAAAAATGCATCTGGCTACTTTTTCAAGTGTGTATGAGACAGAAACTGATTCTTACTATCCTATTAGGATGACATTTTCACTGCAAAGTTTGTGTCAATAAAGTCACTAATTTTAAACATATATGGGCAGTTACAGAGAATCTTTACTGGAACCTTAAATTTGTATGCAGATCTGTTTAGACTATTTTTTCTTTTTAAACAAAGACCTTTTAC
The DNA here is from genome assembly GCA_036589455.1 of Ateles fusciceps. Lineage (NCBI taxonomy): Eukaryota > Metazoa > Chordata > Mammalia > Primates > Atelidae > Ateles > Ateles fusciceps. The sequence continues at coordinate 5,443,088 of JAZHEH010000437.1, forward strand.
ATAAGTGATCCCTGCAAATCCTCCAAAAAGCCTTGTGAAGTAGGTAAGGAGAATGTTATTAGCGCCAATTTACACTTATAGAAATATTTATAGTGCAGTCAATTAGTAAGTGATGGTACAGAGATTCAAGTGGGGGAAGCCTGTCTGCAAATTCAATTCTTTTCCTACCACCACATGGTGCCACCATGGCAAGAAGGTCTGGTGTGACTGGGAGATGAGGCTATTTAGAGGGGGAATTGTCATGGAGCCTCAGACTGGGCTGAGCCCAAGTCTAAGAGGGCAATTTGGGTGATTGGAGGGGACTAGAGAGGGCCAGAGAGAGAGGACTGAAGAGGGCTGGTAGCGAAGGCAGTGATTGGAAAGGGCCAGTGAGCTCTCAGGGAGTTTGGCTCTGGTTCAGGCTCACTTACATCTCCAGAGAGGGTAACCTTGACCTGTTGTGCGAGGTCAGAACACTGAGAGGGACTTTATAATTCAGAGAAAATAGAAATTGCATCCCTTGGAATAACTGCTTAGACCTAAAGGTAAGGGAAGCCAGGGTCCTCCCATGTTGCTGCCAATGCCCTGAACACTGCTTGGGTGTACACGTAACAGACTGTAGCCCCCTCATCCTTTACTCACAGCCCACCTTCACAGTGCTTTCCACAACCTGCCTCCACCTCCCAGGGTACCTGAACACAAGTACTCCTGTTTGCACTGCCTAAGTCCTGCTAACCTGCATCTGTTTACGATCCTCAGCAGCCAGACTTGCGGGCTGCCCCATGTGACTCTGAAGTGCATCCCATTCACATTTGCTGCTCTAGCAGGGTTCACAACACTGGCAGCTCCTCTGCCGAAATCAGGTGACAGACCTGCTGTGTTTAGCTGTCATGTTGTCAAAACCTAGGAATTTCACATAAATAGCCAGCTCTGGCAGAGACTCCTACTTTAGAACTCCAGTATCCATCCTTCCCTTCTTCCTTAGTTGAGCACATGTCTACTTAAAACAAACATTACACTTTCCAGCCTCCCTTGCAGCTAGAAGTTGCTGCATGATTAAGTTCTAGACAATGAAATGAAATAGAAGTGAGACACAGAAGCTTCAGGAAGTCAGGCCCTTTCTTTCCCCTTTTGCTTCCTGCTGTGCAGAATGAGGAGCTAATGGCTGGAGCTACATCAGTCCATTGGGCCACAAAGTAAGTTCGAGAATGAAACCCAGGCCAAGATGAGCAACAAATTAGAAGAAGCCTGGGTCCCTAATTCCATTGAGCTTCATAAGTCTTGGACTATATGTCCCAAACTTCTTTTTGTGGGAAAAGAAATATACTTTCCCTCATTTAAGTTGCTGTTTCAAATAATTACTCACAGCCAAAACGAATTCTTTGTCAAGTTTGAGAAATTCAACAAAATTGATTCTAATTTGTATGTATATACTTCCACCTTCTTTTGAAAAATTGGAAGATCGCTTACCTTTGGGCCCTTGGCTGCTTGGCCACATCTGGCTGGAGCTGATGAGTCTGCATTAGCTGGAGCTGGGGGCTCTCCAGATTGTGACAGTCTCTACCACTCATTGTGGCTTACACATGGTAACTTCCCCATTTCTGTTACCTGCCAGAACCCAGAGACATCTGAGCTTGTAACTCCTGCTCAACATTATGTTCCCAAATATACTATTTTTACGCTCTTTTCAGGATTCATTGAGATATACAAGATCCTTTTCTCCTGTTTCACCAGTCTGGGAAGTGGCCAATCTCAGGAGAATTTTCTGAGCAAATTATGAATATTACCTAATATTTAAAATCATGCATTCACTTGCTCATTGATTTAATCAAAATGTATGTACTAAGATACTTAAATCTGCCAGAAGTTAGGATATGGTGAGAAATACAACAGATCTGGTCCCTACCCTCACGGAGCTGGCGAAATAGTAGAGGAAACAGACAATAACAACATAAAGAAAGAAGTTATTACAGTAACTTAAGATGGGGGTAAATGCTGAAAATGTTAACAGGAGAATGAGCTAGACGGAGGCAGGAATAGAAGCAGGAGACCATTTAGGAGGCTACAGCTGTAGTCCTGGGAAGAGATGTCAGTGCAAGGAATAGGGTAATAGTTGCAAAGATGGATGAAAATATACGGATGCTGAGAACATTTTGGAAATAGAAACATTAAGACTTGCTGATGGACTGCTGAAGTGAAGGGAGAAATCAGGGTGATTCCTAGAGTTTGGTTTGAGCAACAGGGTTCTTGGCAAGATAGGGGAAAACAGGGTGGGAAAAGTTTTTTGGGGAGGCAGTGAAAATCAAAAAGAACAATTTTGGACTCATTAAGTGTGAAATAATCAAGGGGAGGTGTCCAGTAGGGAATTGGATGTATGAGTCTAAGGTTCAAGGACTTGGTCGAGGGTAGAACTGTGCATTTGGGGGTCATCAACACACAGAAGGTATTTATTGGGACAGGAGTTAGTTCACCTGATGAAAAGCTGGTGAGGAGAGTCCAGGGCTGTACCAGGAGACACTCCAACATTTAGGGAGTTGGTGGTGGAGGAAGAGTCAGCAGAGGGTACTGAGAAGTGCTGAGGCAGTTAGAAAGAAAACGGGGAGCTCATTTACTGAAGCCAAGATTTTAAAAAAATGTTTCAGGAAGGGAGATATGGTCAGTCATGGTGAATGCTACCAAAAGATTAAATCACATGAGAACGGAGATGTGACTCCAACTAGCACCATGAAGGTGACTGGTGATCTTAACAAGAACACTTCCAGCAGAGAGGTGGTCACAGAGCCAGACTACAGAGGGTGATGACTGGAGGGGTGGTGAGGAAGTGGAGAGAATGAAAAACACCTGTCTTTTGAGAAATGTTGCTATGAAACAAAGCAAAAAGAGGCCAGTAATTGGAGAGAGAGATGGTTCAAGGGGTAGTTGTAAAAAGTGGGACATACTAGAGTATGTTTCTCAACAATTGCGGATTTCTTAGAGTGAGGCTGAAGCTGGAAGGGTGGGGGCATTATCCACAGAGTGAAAAAGTCCTCGAGGAAGTGAGAAGAGAACAAATTTAGGGCACAGGTAAACACATTGAAATTTAAAACCTCTATATGATAAACATTCACATAAAGATGAATGATAGTCTATTAGAAGATATCTACAGCCCATGTATCAAAGAGTTAGTATAGTGATGTACATCTAAAAAAAAAAAAACAATAAGAATTTCATAAGCAAAGACAAACGACCCAAGAGAAAATAACATGAACAGGCAGGAAGAAAGTTGAATGGTTAACAAAAATGTAAAAAGATCTTCAGTGTCATCAGTAATTAGGCAAATTTGGGTTAAAAAAAAAGAGATGCCACTTTTTACCTATCTGATTAGCAAATTTTTAAAATTTGATATCAGTGTTGGGAAGGGTGTATGAAAGAAGTAATGTCAGACATTGCTGATTTAAATGAAATTAGTGATAGACAAAGCTTTACCTCTACCTTCGTAGGAACCCCAGCAGGGCCTGAGAATTAGATTGACATAAAATAGACTAGCAGGAGATAAACCTAAAGATTTATTTAATTTTTAAGTTTTATGTGACTTGAGAATCTGACAAAGAAATGACGGCTCAAAGAAGTTGCAAAATCTCAGTGCTTTCCTACTATGTTGGACAAAGAGAGGCGATTGTGAAAAAGTAAAATGCACAGGAAAGCTAAAGAAAGGTAAGAGTTGTTTCAACAAAATTCAATTGTCTGCAGAGAATTCTCTCTGTCTCTGGTGATAAAAATATCTCTTTCCTCCTGGAACAGAGAGGGCATCTTTTACATGGGAGTTTAATATGCTTTCAGGAAAAAAAGGAGAAGTCAGAAAGTTCTGCTTTAAGAGGGGCATGGTGGCTCATACCTGTAATCCCAGTACTTTGGGGGGCTGAGGCAGGAGGATCACTTGAGGCCAGGAATTCAGGACCAGCTTGGGCAACGTCACAAGACCCCAACTCTACAAAAACAAAAACAAAAACAAAATTAGCCAGGCATGGTAGTGTGCACCTGTAGTCCCAGCTACTCCGGAGGCTAAGGCAAGAGGATCACTTGAGCCCAGGAGGTCAAGGCTACGGTAAGCCAAGGCTGTGCCACTGTACTCCAGCTGGGGAGACAGAGTGAGACTTTGTCTCAAAAAAAATTCTGTTTCCACCAGCTTTTTAAAAGTGCTTTTATCTCAAAATAACCCTTATGCCAAAATGATATATTCTGGAGAGGCATATTCTGCCACTCTTCAATGTCAATTTAGTCAACTTATTAAAATTTAAAATGTGTACATTCTTTGGCCAAACAATTTCATCTTTAAATAAATACCTGTTAAGGGCTGAACCGTGTCCCTGCCAAATTCACATGTTGAAGTCCTAACCCCCAATATCTGAGAATGTGACTGACTGTATTTGTATATAGCATCTTTCAAGAGGTAATTAAGGTAAAATGAGATCATCTGGATAGGACATAATTCAGTATGACTGGTGTCCTTATAAGATTAGGAGATGAAGACAAGCACACACAGAGGGAAGACCATATGAAGACACAAGAGAAAATGGTCACCTACAAGCCAAGGAGAGAGTCTTCAGAAGAAACCAACCTTGCCTCAGACTTCTAGCCTCTAAGACTATGAGAAAATAAATTTTTGTTTTTCAAGCCCACCGTTCTGCAGTATTTTGTTATGGCAACCCTAGCAATCTAATACAATATCCTAGAAAAATATCTGCATATTTTTATGAGGCAGGTATTTGTGGGACAGGACTCAGAGTTTCAGAGCTCGATTCAAAGGAATCAGAATGACAGGACAAAAGAGCACAGGACTACAGCAGAGACTACTGGCATCCACCTTTCCTTCAACCCCTTTACCACACCCATGCTGACTTCCGGCTGCAGCACCTGCTCTCCTTGGCCTAAAGTCTTATCTCACCACTCCATGGCAGGAGTTGCCAGGACATTGACGCTATTTGATGCTTATTCACTCCTCTCCCCATTCCAGCATCAGTCAGTCAATGACTGATGAGAGCTCCCTCAGCCTGGGGTGGGGTAATGCTGAGATAAGTATTTTATACAAGTGCCCAGAGTTTTCTCAGCTGTATTAAGTTCCAGTTACCCAGCAGGTAGCTAGTTTAATAACGCATTCCTTTACTGGATGCTTCCTTGATCAATCTCCAGGGTCGAGTCATTATTGTAATTGCAGGCTTCTATATAGACAGCATCCTCTCTCTTGCCTTTCTTTTTTATTATCATAGTCAAACACCATCTTTTCCACGACTTGGTTTCCACCAGTAGATGGTCCTCCACCTCCTCCCTAGCGTGAGATACACATCCCACTGCCACTGGTCTATAAATGTTCTGTTTATGTATATTGTATCACAATAAAACATGTCAAGACCAATAAGTAAATAAATGTTCTGTTTTGCTTCAGAGGGAATCTCTGATTTATCCTAGATATAAGAAGTAACTTTGAAAGGAGCCCCAAGAGATACCTTAACAAAAGTCACAAACTACGTGCTTTCAGGGGACAGGCAGGTGATATAAATGGATGCCGTAGACCATTGTGAACAGTGGGACCTGGGATGAGAAAGAAAATGAATGCACACTTAAGAGTACCATACAGTGAGTGTGTCACTCTCCCTGATGAAGAAAGACATTTGTAATAGCTGATTCAACTAAAAATTAAGATGGCACTTCAGGAAATATAGTGCCCAGCATAGATTTACTAATTGAGATTTCATAGTTCGTAGTTGCTTGGGATGCCAGAAAAGTCTTCCATTGCCAGTGAGCCCTCTGCTCCATAGCTCCACTATCACTTTGCATTTCCTTCTCAGGCCTCTACCATCTCACCTCTACTCCAACTGAAACTACACTGTAGGGTCACCAGTACTCTAATTGCCAAAGTCAATGACACCATCTAAGTCCACATCCCGCTTGGCCTCTCTGCATCTGTTAAAATAAATTTTTGGTTTTCAAGCCCACTAGACTGGGGTGTTTTGTTATGGCAGCCCTAGGATGGGCTTCCTCAAAGTTCCGTCAACTTTTGCATTTGGAAATGCTACCCTGCTTTGGTCACCCCTGTCTTTCTGATTCTACTCTTTGTCAGTCTCCTTTGCCAATTCCTCTTCCTCTGCCTGTCCCTTAATGTCCGGTATTCCTCAAAGTTCCCTTTTCAACCTCTCCTCTTCAACTCTATCCAATTTTCCTTAACAAGTTCATCTGATCCCAAGGCCTCAACAATTTAAATGCTATTTCCACTCTCTCCCCAGCTCCTATGCCATATTTCCAAATGACCATTGCACACCTCCACTTGGATGGCCTATGTGGCAGGGATTTCCTACCTATTCTCCAAAACCCATTCTCTTCCTTCCTAGGAACCCAGCTTGGCTATGTTTCCCAGGTTCCTTGCAGTGAGCTCCCAATTGTTTTACAATATTTGATTCTTCTTAAATTACTTCAAAATGTCCCACAATTTGAAGTTTTATGGTCTCTCATGGGAAACCATAAAAGCCACCAGCAGAAAAACTGATGTGGATCTGATGTGACTAGACAGTGGCTCATCCACTTGTTTTGTTTTGTTTTGTTTTTTGTTTTGGTTTTGTTTTTTTTAGCTCAGCATACAGCTAACACTAGGAGTACTTAAGCCAGAGTGGGCTTTGCAATTTCAGTTTCTTAGATGGGGTGTTCTCCAGGTAGAGCTCCATCTTAAAAGGAAAAGAGGTAAGTGATAGTGCCCTTTCTGAGCCAGATAGCCTTTTTCACAACATTGTTATATGCTTGGAAGATAGCTGAAAACTTGTTTGCCTTTTAAATTTGATTTCATTATCCAGAGACTATCTCCCTCCGTTCTAATGGATAAGTCAGCTATGGGATGGCCTGTGAAGCAAGATGTGGCAGCCAACCTTCACAGGCTTCGGGTACAGGAGATCAATCCTAACTGGACGTCTCACAGATGATTGGGGCAAACTGTGGAGCCTCTCAGGGCTCACCTCCATCAATGAAAATAACAGCATCTTTTTGAGGGTGTATTGTGAAGATAAAGGGAGATAACAAATGTGGATAACAATGGCATCTGCCACATGATCGTAATTATTGCCATGCCTCAGATACTCTACTAGACGCTTCGCACACTATCTCAGCAATCATACAGTCCTGCCAGGTAAGCCTTATCAGCCCCAGCTTTACAGATGAGGAAATGGAGACTTAAAGGCTCACTCCTGTAATCCCAGTAGTTTGGGAGGCTGAGGCAGGCAGATCACCTGATGTCAGGAGTTCAAGACCAGCCTGGCCAATATGGTGAAACCCCCGTCTCTAATAAAAATACAAAAATTAGCCAGGCGTGGTGGCACACACCTGTAATCCAGCTACTCAGGAGGCTGAGGCACAAGAATCACTTGAACCTGGGAGGTGGATTGTGGTGAGTTGAGATCATGCCATGGCACTCCAGCCTGGACAACAGAGCAAGACCCTGTCTCAAAAAATAAAAACAAACAAAACAAAACAAAAATACCACGGCTAGTAAATGGCAGAGTTGGGATTTGAACCCATGTCTGCCTGTCTATAAAAACCTATGTTCTGTCCACTACACCATGAGTAAATGCTCAATAAATGTTCATTTCCTGTCTGTCACTATGCAAGTAACTTCACAGCCCTTTGTATAGCATCATATCTTGGCACTTCCAAGTTGTCAGTGCCACTCCAGGATCAATTATAGCACCCTAGATACAAATCTGCAAAATTTCAGCTTTATTTCTTTTTTTCCTTAACACCAACAAAGCAGTAGCAGTCTTTTCAGTTGTGCCACAGCATTAAAATTCATTTGAAGGTAATACTAATACATTTGGGTATTCTTTTTTCCAAACACATTACAAATGTAAGCATTATCTGGCTACCACAGTAATCACTCTTCCTCTTCCTTCTTGAATAAGAAATTGAAGGCCTGAGCTAGCTGGGTCCCCAAAGAGAAAGGAAATGCAAGCACAGGGGGTATACAATGTCTTGTGCTCACTGGCCTCTTAACTATTGCTTGTGAAAAGGAACAAATATAATAATTTTCTAGTTTTAAAAAATAACAGGTGTAGGCTGGGTGTGGTGGCTCACACCTTTAATCCCAGTACTTTGGGAAGCCAAGGTTGGTGGATTACTTCAGGTTAGGAGTTCAAGACCAGACTGACCAATATGGTGAAACCCTATCTCTATTAAACATACAAAAATTAGCCAGGTGTAGTGGTGTGTGCCTGTAGTCTCAGCTACTTGGGAGGCTGAGATAGGAGAATTGCTTGAACCTGGGAGGCAAAGGTTGCAGTGAGCCGAGATCACATCACTGCACTCCAGTCTGGGCAAGAGAGTGAGACTCAGTCTCAAAAAATAATAATAGTAATAATAAATTTTAAAAACAGGTGGAAAGAATTACGATTGTATAGCCACTGATTAGCAATATGGCTGCACATTGGAATCACCTGAGGAGATTTAAAAACGATTGCTGCCTGTGTCCCACCCCTAGCAATCTGGCTTAACTAGTCTGGGGTATAATCTAGAATCAAGATGTTAAAAAATTCCCCAGATGGTTCTAATGTGCAGCCAGGGTTGAGAATCACTGGCTCAGCAGATCACAGACAGAATTCGTGTCGCAAAAACTCCATGAGAGAGCCTTAAGTCAGACATCTGGGTTGAATGCCAGCTTCACCACCTACTAGCTTTGTAACCTTGGGCAAGTCATTTCACTTCCCCATGTTCCCTTTTGCCTGTTTAGAAAATGGGGCTCATTGGGCCAGGCACAGTGGCTCACACATGTAATCTCGGCACTTTGGGAGGCCAAGGCAGGTGGATCACCTGAGGTCAGGAGTTCAAGACCAACCTGGCCAACATGGCAAACCCCGTCTCTACTAAAAATACAAAAATTAGCCTGGCATGGTGGTAGATGCCTGTAATCCCAGCTACTCGGGAGGCTGAGGCAGAAGAATTGCTTGAACCCGGGACGCAGAGGTTGCAGTGAGCTGAGATCACACCATTGTATTCCAGCCTGGATGACAAGAGCAAAACTCTGTCTCAAAAAAAAGAAAAGAAAATGGGGCTCATAATATCTCATGATATCGGGAGAATCTGGTAAGGATACATTGATAAAGCACTTAGCACAGTCTCTATCACAGGAAGGTGAACAGAAGGTTATTATTGTTGAACTCTGATTCTGCCCTGAAATTTTCAGGACATGAGCAAGGCCGGCATAGGGAATTCAGCTCTCAAGGGTAAATGTACCAGAGGGGGTGACCCTTTATTTAAGTACTTTGTTCTCATCCACCACAAAATGAACCTGTTTTCAAGATAAGTATTTCTTATCTAACACAAAATGTACCTTAGATATCCCTTGGGTGAGGAAAGTAAGTATCTTCAAGAAACCATCCTAAGGAGCATGTACTTGTTGGCTCTGGGAAGAAGTACTGACTCGGGATAATGTAGAGGAAGAAATCTGTTTAGTTGGTTTGGGCTCTGGGGACTCTACGATATCCCTTTAAACTTGCCACCTTTCATTTGCAAACTCTTTGGAGGGTAGTTTTCCCCAAACTCTTTGGAGGGTAGTTTTCCCCAAACTGGTACCTGGCAAGTGAGACATGGTTTTGTATGTAAAGATGTGATTTGTGAGGAGTTGTAGGGCAGTGAATTTGAGGCTTTCGCATCTTTCCTTTGTACAGATAAACTGCCTAGAAGTTAGCATCAAGTATGCAATGTTGTTCTCCAGATAGACAGAACACTCACTCCTCAGTGTGACAAGGCCATCAACACTCCTTATAGATCCAGGAAAGATCCAAGTAAATATGTATATTCAAATACATCACCTGAGTAGGCAAAGAAAGTTAAATTAAATCCCTTTAAAGAAGAGAAGCTTCTAAAACAGTTTTTTGTTTGAGATCTTCGAAAGAGGAAGAACAGGAGTTGAAATTTTTATTTTTAAAGGATCCCTCTGGCTACTGTTAGCAGAATTAGATGGACTTGGGATACATTTTAGAGGTTGAACTGACAGAACTTGCTGTTTTGGCCTGAAATTGGTACAGAGAGCAGATGAGAAAATCAAAGAGGAATCCTAGATATGCGGTTCAAGCAACTGGTTGGTTGATGTCATTTTCTGGGAAATAGAAGGTAGGGAGAATAGGTTTGGGAGAGAAAATCAAGAGTTCTCTTTGGGCCTGGGCATGGTGGCTCATGCCTATAATCCCAACACTTTGGGAGGCCAAGGCAGATGGCTCAAGACCAGCCTGGGCAACATGGTGAAACCCTGTCTCTACAAAAAATAGAAAAAAAAAATTAGCTGGGTGTGGTGGCATGCACCTATAGTCCCAATTACTTGAGAGGCTGAAGTAGGAGGATCACCTGACCCCAGAAAGTTGAGTCTGCAGTGAGCCATGATCCTGCCACTGCATTCCAACCTAAGTGATAGAGTGAGACCCTGTCTCAAAAAAGAAAGAGTTCTGTTTGGGCATGAAAGTGTTTGATGCTTATTAAATATTTGGGTGGAGATGTCGAGTAGGCAGTGGGAAATCCAAGTCTGTAGCTTAGGGGTGAGAGCAAGTGGTCTCTTAGCAGTCACTGGCAATACATGATATTTAAATTTATGGGACTGCAGGAGCTCATCTTGGGAGAGAATACAAAGAAGCCCTTTCCCCTCATTCTATAGGTGAGGGAACTATGCTCAGAATAGATGTATCCTGTTTTCACAGTGAATCAGCAATAGAATCAGGATTATATTCCAAATCTAATCCCACTGAGGGATTCCAGGATGCAGGACTTGCAGTACTAAAACCATGGGAGTTCCAGGCAGCCAGGGACGGTTGATCATCTAACCAGGATGGCCTAGGTTAGATGATCACTGGGCCAGGACGGCCTAGGTTAGATGATCATCTATTCCTAGGCCAATGATCATCTAACCATTTTCTCTTTGGCAACCTGGAAGTGACTGATTGCTGTGAGTGTTTGTTTATTCTTGTTTTCAAAGGAAGATTGTTTTCATTCTTTTCTATGTCAATGAAATATTATGTTCATTTGGAAGAAGAATTAGCTTTTCCCCGAGAGGAAATTACAAAGTGGTAATTACCATGTTTTCTTGCTCCTCCTGGAATAATTAGAGCAAGAAAGACAATATTTTTGGTGGTGGCACATGATTAACTCTCAAGACAAAGCTGAAATCTCAGCTGGAGGGAGAGGGGCGGGAGAGAATAAAGTGCCCCAAACTGAGCTCAGCATCTCCCTGAACTCAGCGATGACTCCTGACTCTTCTGCTTATGTTGCTATCACATCCTTTTCTCTCCCCCTTCCTCTACCTTTATCACTCCCTTCCTGATATCACTCCAGTTTCCTAGCTCTATAAATTTGTTCTCATCAACATGCCTTGCATGTGACAATCAATGATCCACTCTACACAAAATTGCTCAAAACAGAAACTCTGGAGTCACCCTTGACCTTCCTTTCTCCCTCTCCTGATGGAATCTTGTCTCCCCACACTTCTCAAATGCCTCTTATATCTATCTTTTCCTCTCATGTCTCACAACCACCACCTTAGCACAGGCCACCAAAACTCCTGGATTTCTGTAGAAGTCTACTGCCTTCTTTACCTCCCGCTTTGCCTCTAATTCGGGCTCCACACTGATGACAAAATTATCTTTTTAAAATGTAAATCTGATTATAACATTTGCTGCCCCTCATCATTTAGGTTTTTTAAATTTTAAAATTTTTATTGATATATAATAGTTGTACGTATTTTGGGGGTGCAGATGCTATTTTGATGCCTGTCTACAATGTGTAATGATCAAATTAGGGTCATTGGAATACCCATCACCTCGACCATTGATCTTTTCTTTGTGTTGGGAACATTACAATTCTTCTCTTCCAGCTATTCTGAAATACACAATAAATTATTGTTAACTATTATTTCCTTACTGTACTATCAAATACTAGGACTTACGCCTTTTATCTAACTGTATTTTTGTACTTCTTAAGATTTAGACTTTACTAAGACTGGCTTCCTCCATGTTTACTTCAAAATCTGGCTCCTTCAATCACCTCCAGTCAGTTTCTATATTCAGATCAGATATTTTCGGATCCTCTCATTGGGAAGATGGGAGATCATCTTATGTTTGAGATTGCTTTGCTTGTGGCAGTGATTCAGTGACCGAATGTAAAGGAATCATCTCTCCTTCCTCTCAGCTAGAATCCCTACCTTCAGTCACCCTCCCCTGCAGTTCAGCCTATCCTGCTGCACAGTGAAGGAAGTGGCTGTGGTGTGCTGGGAGTATTGATCTTGCAGTCAAGAGACCCCAGTAGAATTCTAGCTCTGTCACTTTCAATCCATCTGAACGTGGGCAAATCATTTAACTTGTCTGAACTTCATTTGTCTAATCTGTAAAATGAAGGCACTTCATAAATGTTAATTAAATCTGAACCTTCCCTGCTCTAAATTTTTAGTAACTCTCATTGCTGGACTTAACCAACTTCTCAATCTGGCTGGTTTTCAAAACCCTCCCTGTGTCTGCAGCTTTAACCAACTTGCATATACTTTATGCTACACACCAGGCTACTTGCAGCCCTCTGGATGCACATCACACTGTGCCTTAAGCACAAACGTCCACTGCCGCATCCCTTTCGTCGCTACTGTTGCACTCATTCACCTTCCAAGGTTCAGTTCCATTGCTACCTCATTCTGCAATGAAACTTTTCTTAATCCCTCGACCAAATGTAATCTCTCCCTCTGCTAAATGCCCCATCTCTCTATATATAGTTTATGGTACCAATCTATTCATATTATAGAAGTTCTTGTGCTTGTCTAGTAAGTGATTAGGATCCTCCATTTTATTGTAAGGACCCAAGCACCATAGGACATACTATGTTGAGCATTCTATGTGCTCGACAAATATTTATTGAATTTAAAGTAGTTACAGGACAAGGGCATTAGCAAAATCCATCATCTAAATGCCTAATTCGGCATCTATTAATTCATTTGTTCACTTTTCAAGCATTCACTGAGTGTTTTTTAGGTCCTGGAGATTTATAGAGAATTTTAGGCAGAGTTTCAGCCTTGAATGATCTCATAACATAATCAGACAGCTAAAATATAATGTGATAAATACATAATAGGAAATCAGCAAATACATGAACATGATTACAAATGCTTTATTTTACTGATTACAGTGAAATTCCTCAAAAGATTCCATTTTAGTCTTTGTAAAGTCCTACAGTTTAGATACATAAACCCATCCATGTTTGTTTAGGTAGAAGGAGCAGGGAATTATTACTTGTTGAATGCCTATTAGGTACTGTATTAGTCCATTCTCGTACTGCTCTAAAGACACACCTGAGACTGGGTAATTTATAAAGAAAAGAGGCTTAATTGGCTCATAGTTCCACAGGCTGTACAGGAAGCATGGCTGGGGAGGCCTCAGGAAACTTCCAATCATGGCAGAAGGTGAAGGGAAAGCAGGCGCATCTTATATGACTGGAGCAGGAGGAAAAGGGGGTGGGGGAGGTGCTACACACTTAAACAACCAGATCCCACAAGAACTCTATCATGAGAACAGCTCTAGGGAGATGTTGATAAACCATTAGAAACCACCCCCATGATTCAATCACCTCCTACCAGATCCCACCTCCAACATTAGGGATTACATTTCAACATGAGATTTGGGTGGGGACACAGATCCAAACCATACCTGGTGACAAGCAATATATACACAGTATTTCATTGTCAGAGGTATTGTGGGATAATGTTATAATCCCCACTTCATAGCTGAGGAAACTTAGGTTAAGAATTGTCACATTCAGAACAATTAGATGTTCTGAGCCAGTTTTTAAACCCAGGACTCTTTGATATCAACTGGTCTATGATACCAACTTTTTAGACAACAACCAGAAAGCAACCTGAGGGCCTGTGGGTAGTCTGTCCCAGGAACTTGAGCTACTGATTTGAAAATGCAGGCATTTGATTCTTGGCCAGAAGACTTAGCCATCAAAGGAACCAGGGATATTTGGCCAGGCTAAGGTAAGATTTAGAGGAGTCATTCAACCAGAAAATATGGTAAGATAGTCCAGGTGACAACTTAGGAAAACACTGCCACTTTGAAGCCAGAACACAAAACCCTCTCCCTGAAATTCTATCTTTGAAAACTTTACCTCTTTTGAAGTACCCTCCAAGGGAAAGGAGCCAAGGGCTGCTCCTGTTCTAAGTTTTATCTGCTAACCTCAGCTTCCACTCAGTCACTTCATTAGAACAATGGAATGCGGTGAAACTGTAAGCACAGAATGATGAAGGTGGGAGTGCCGTCAGGAGGAACACCACACTGTGATTTCCAAGAATGCAGAAAAAGAAGCTAACATTCTCAAGACTTTATGGAAAGATTAAAGAGACCGCTTCCTGGGGGGTGGGGGGAATGCAACAATTCCTCTAACAGATGTGTTTGCCACAAAATGGATGGGAAGAAATTGTATAATGTGAAAATGTTTTCATATTTTTGTACAAAAAAAGTGAGGTGGTAAAACAGACTTTGTTATTTTTCTGTCTTTACCCAAAGATCTCTAAATTCCACAAAAATTATGTTTTCCATTGCAGAGGCCAGAGCTATGGCCAGACAGGTCTCCTTCTGCATTCAGATAATAAATAAAGTGGTGAGAACTGTGCTTATTTCTGCAGCTGGCACCAACATCAGTCTATAGACTTAGGGTTTCAAGAAATGCAAAAATTTGTTTGAGTTCTATAACTCAAATTCTACTGTAGTCTTCATTCTTCCAGGTGAAAGAAACTTAATCTCAGCCTATTTTGTGTTTCTACTTTTCCTAAGAGTTATATCTTTGTACCAAGAATACCAAAAGGCTGGGGTGGGGGTGCACACAAGAGACAGTACCTGGACACCTGTCCCTATTCATCCACACTGCCATCCACTGAGATGGACTTTGGTCTGCATGATGACTCATTCCAGTCTGCAAGGTCCTTTTCTACCCAGTGGTTTTCTTACACTCTTGTGGGCACACAGGAAACATTTTGTGGTTTCCAAGGCACATTGGGTCCAGGAAACCAACCCCATGCTTCTAAAACCCTATCTGCTTCAATGCAGTTTGGGGGCCTATAAAGTTATTCCATTGCCCTGTGCTATGCAAGGCTGCAGAAGCCTCTGCTGTTCAGGCCCTTTAGCCAGGACCAATTACACTGTCCCTTCTCCACGGAGATTTTCCCTCCCCTATGGGGATTCACTTGGGAAAGCACCTCTAGTCCCCTCATTGTCTTACCCTAATCCTCCACATCTCTCTTGAGATTCTCTTGCCTTCCTCTCCCACTCGGAACCACACCTTTAAAACTCCAAAGCGAGGGAGATACCGTGTGACTGGAAGGGGGAGAGGGAGGTCATGAGATAGCAGGAAGTATGAGGGGGAAGACCAGGAAGGTCTTGCCCCAAAATGACACTCACAGTTTTCTGTTTTGTTGTTGAGTCTAAGTGACTGTCTCTCCCCCAAAACAAACAAACAAAAAGCATGTTTTTTTAAAAAAAATTAGAGACATATTTCTAACTGTTTATAGCCCAGTTCATTTAGCTTTAATGATCACTCCTATGTCTGATAGTTATAAATGCAAATATTCTCTCTGGGAAATCAGATGTTACTTTGATTCCCTGGGATATTTATGTAGAGCTATTAGAGAGGGAGGCAATTTATGATATGGGAACACAACTTAATCAGGGGTAGTGGGGCACATTTTCCTTGTACTCTAAGACAGGGCTAATGGCTATAATTTCACCTGCATTCCTGGATATCAGTCCTTTCTTGCCCCAGGCTCTGGCATGATGCCTTCCAAGATAAGGGAAGAGGGCAGCCCTTTGACCCTAATCTGATAACAGTCCTGGCTATACAAGAAAGCAAAGCAGGTCATCCTAGTTAAGTGATTTGAGGGCAATTACCCTCCATTTGAGGACACAGCCTACTCCAGGCATCTTCTTTACCAGCATCCTGTTGGCTGCTCTCCCATTCCTCTGGGGAAAATTTGTTTCATCAGCAATATTTCTTTGTTTTAGAAAGCATAGGTTTGAAGACCCTGCCTTGACTCCATACAGACAGAAAGCCCTTCCAGATGCCTTCTGACTCTTCCTGGCACCTGTATACTGAAAGGCAACCAAAGGAACTGGGATGCTTGCAGAGTGTTCTGTATTCATTCAGAGTCTTCCCATCTCTTTTCTCTCTTCCCCCACAGTAAGTCCTCTTCTGAGCCCTCATCCCTCAATATCTGCATGTTATGGCACTGTCTCAGCACAGGGTCTTTGACGCCTATATCCTCATACCCTTAGAAGATCCCGAGAAAGAAAGATGGCATGTGAGAAACTTCCGTGTCTTCCTGCCACCAGCAATGTCTTCCTGCAATCAGCCTCCAACTCTGTGCATCCAAACGTAGCAGAACTTGTTAGCTCTTTTTCCCTTCTCAGTACATTTTAGTTACAAACAGGGGCATAATTTTCTTAGCTTTTACAAAGTGCTTCAGAAATACAGGTGTTGAAACAAAGTGCTGAAGATATTTTTCATTTCTCACTGGAAAACGATTTCTAACTGACTACAGTTTTAAGAGGAGCCCCTGGGTAATACACAAAAGACTGAAAATTCCCTTATTCTCCTGCCAAGTTTTCCATTTACTATGGAGGTAACCTGGAAAAAATGGTTTGAGTCTTTGTGCTCAGTTTCTTACTCTGAATTCAAATTAGAGAGAACAACGTTGATTACATTTCTAGCAGCAGCAAATAAAATGGGAAGTAAAGCTCTTTTGCTATGTGTCAGGGTAATTTTTATCATAAACAATTGGGTTGTCACATATTAGTCATATGTGAGTATTAGATCCAGGCAATAACATGTTATTCTCCAACTTTAACATGTAACATTAAGTTTAGTATAGACATTTTTCAACCTTAGCCCCACATTAGAATAATCTGGGGATTTTTAAAGCAATAGTTAAGCCACACACAATCTCAGGGATTCTGACCTAATTGCTTTGGGGTGAAAGTCAAGGTGTCAGCATTGTTTTAAAATCTCCACAGGTGATTCTAATCTGAAGCTGGGGTGTGGAACCAGTAGTAGAGAGGAAATAATGTATGCTTTGGAGTTGGACAGACTTTGGTTCAAATCCCTGCTCTACCACTTACTGGTTGTGTGATTTGGGGGTTAATAATTTTTTTTAATATATATTTTTTATTGCATTTTAGGTTTTGGGGTACATGTGAAGAACATGCAAGATTATTGCATAGGTACACACATGACAGTGTGATTTCCTGCCTTCCTCCCCCATCACCTATATCTGGCATTTCTCCCCATGCTATCTCTCCCCACCTCCCCCACCCCCCCGCTGTCCCTCCCCTTTTTCCCCCGACATACCCCAGTGTGTGATGCTCCCCCTCCTTGTGTCCATGTGTTCTCATTGTTCAACACCCGCCTATGAGTGAGAACATGCGGTGTATGATTTTCTGTTCTTGTGTCAGTTTGCTGAGAATGATGGTTTCCAGGTTCATCCATGTCCCTACAAAGGAAACGAACTCATCGTTTTTGATGGCTGCATAATATTCCATGGTGTATATTAAGCCTAAATTTCCTCTTCTGTCAAAAGGAAGTAGTTATATAGTTTGAACGTATGTCCCCATCAAATATCATGTTGAAATATAATCCCCAACCTGGGAGGTGGGCCTTGTGGGAGGTGTTTGGGTCATGGAAGTAGATTCCTCATGACCTGGTGCTGTCCTTGAGATAGTGAGTGAGTTCTCACAAGATCTGGTTGTTTAAAAGTGTGGCTTCTCCCCCACAATCACTGCTACTCCTGCTTCATCTTCTTCCATAAGTAAAAGCTCCCTGAGGCCTCCCCAGAAGTGAAGGGGATCCCAGCAACATGCTTGTACAGCCTGCAGAACCATGAACCAACTGAACCTCTTTTCTTTTTTATTATTATTTATTTTACTTTAGGTGCATACTATATCTGGCATTTCTCCCCATGTTATCCCCTCCCCACCCTCCCCTCCCTCCCCACCCCCCCACTGTCTCTCCCCACCCCCCCCCAACTGCCCCCAGTGTGTGATACTCCTCTCCCTGAGTCCACGTGTACCTCTTTTCTTTATAAATTACCCAGTCTCAGGTATTTCTTTATAACAACACAAGGACAGCTTAAT
The DNA here is from genome assembly GCA_036589455.1 of Ateles fusciceps. Classification (NCBI taxonomy): domain Eukaryota; kingdom Metazoa; phylum Chordata; class Mammalia; order Primates; family Atelidae; genus Ateles; species Ateles fusciceps. Next base: position 5,461,225 of record JAZHEH010000437.1, read on the forward strand.
ACAGGTACAGTTTAAGGAGCAGTATTAAAGATTAAATGAGGTAACTGGCATATGTTAGAAATAAACTTTCAGTGCTGAAAAAGAAATAGCAATAAAGCATAAATTTTCTGAGCAAAGGCAATTTACTTCTATGGAAGGATGTGTCTCACAGATGAAGCAATGGCGAGAGCACACCTGAAAAGGGAGGGACAGGGGTTCTTAACCCTGATGCAGGTAACCCTTACTACTGTGTCATTCCCCCTGTTGGTTAGGGCTGAATGGCACAGTCTACGCCAATTCTGACTGGCTATTTTAAAGACAGCAGGGGTATGAACCAGAGTGGCAGGGTGAGCAGTTTCAGCAGGAAGGACAGTTACAGAACAGGTAACTAAAGGTGAGTCAGGTCAGAGCAGGTCACCAGGGTGACTTAGGTCAGAGGAGGTGACCAGGGGTGACTCAGGATGGAGCAGGTAACCAGGGGCGACTCGGGACAGAGCAGGTGACCAGGGGAACATGTGAAAAACCGATTAGAACTGGTGGAAAAGGTTGTTTACTGAAACTAGGGGCAAGGAGATGAGAAGAACAAGGAAGTTAAGCTTTAAAATGGAAAACAAAGAACTGAACATACTGGCATACTGATTCTTTGAAGAGAAATTTAGAACTCACTGTACTTAACACATATGTGAAACATGAATTGCCTGGCACAGAATAGGTATGCTATAAATATCAGTGCTCACCCTCCCCTTTATACGTGATCGTTTTTAAGATTCAAGTGCTAATCCTTGAGGGAAAGGTGGGAAACCCTATGGGCCTTGTGCTTAGAATGGAAATGAAGGCAGATTTGGTGCTCATCAGAGTAGAGAATAGGAGGATGAGGTTGAATCTCAATTTTCTCTGTGATGAATAATCATATGAGGGTTGCAAATCATAGCTCCATAATCACAGCTCTCAGAATGTTCTGGTACAGTTTCCTTTAAAAAATTAACCTTTGTGGTACCATACTATAGAATCTATATTTTAAATTTAATATTCAATAAAGTTTTTCTGAGGTGTTTTTAGATGTGACAAATCACTTGGATATTCTGCTCCATGTACTTTATTTGTTCTCTAATATTGGCTATCAGTAGGAAATTTACAACTTTAAAGTTGTATTTACAACAACATTTAAAAATATCCAGTAGAACAAAATAATTGAGTTCTTTTATTTTAGCAAAGGATAATTTATTGAACATACTCCACCTGTTCCTTCCAAACTCTTATTTTGCCCCCGTGTTGTACTGAACCCTTATTAACCTCAACAAAGAACCCTCCATGTTCAAGAGGCCAAAGAAGAGACCCTCAGCCAGCATACAAGATATGGGGTTTTATTAGGGGATCAAATACAGCAGAGAGAGCCCAGCAGTGGTGGGCTGACAACATATCCACCTTCCTGCAGTCCAGTGGCAGCAGGCAGGGCAAGAAAACTGCAATGACTTGCAAACATCCAGTGTATATAGCATTTTCACTTAACACCTTCCCCTTAACAACCTCCACTTGCCAACTTTCATTTAACCCAAAACCCAGGGCCTCAATCCCCTATACAGCCTATGCTCCACAGGACAGGACAAGGGCTCAGATGTTCTTCATAGACAGGGAGCGAATCTCAGGGTTGGCCACTCCCAGATTCCATAGCTTGAAACACACATTCAGGTGTGTCTGCCATATTGGGTCATAATCAGGGTATGCTTGCATTATTGCTATCAGGTACATTTCCTCTATGCCACCTGCCAAGAAACAGCCCTGAGATTGCTCCCTAAATGTCTTAAAATAAAACCTGTGAAGAAAGACGATGCTATCCAGGCCATCAGCAAATAACAAAAACCCTGTGAGCAAGAACATGACTCATGCTGCATGCTGTATCTTGAAGGCTATTCTCTGGTAAAAAGCTCAAGATGCCAGAAAAACCTCTGCACAGGCTGAGTCCAAGTTATTTTTTTGATATCTTTCTTTTTTCCCCTCTAATTGCCAATGCATTTCTCCTAATAAGAGTGATATGTATCCCAATATTTCCCAAAATGACAAAAAAGTATTAAATCACCTCCACATACCCATGAGATAATATTGGATATATAAATAATATATGCTTGTTAATTGGTATTTCAAAATGTTATTTCCATATACAGTTACTGTATTTTGTAACCTAAAAGTCGGGATACAACATTATGTCCACGGCCTGACAAGGGGACAGAACACTTAGAATTGAGCCTTTCCCACATCAGCTTGATTACATTCAATGATAGAAATGCATCAGACTTGACCAAGCTTTGTTCTCAAAATTGCTTTGTAATCAAATTCTGGCCTAGGCACTCCATAGCATGCTTCCATGCAAAGATGAAACAGGTCTCTTCTTGAGGAAAGTCCTGGTGGATTCCTCAATGGTGCAATAGGATGCCAGCCAGAATTCCTCTTCATTATCTGGTTTCTAGGACATCTGCTCTCAAATGGTGCCTCTATCTACCAGTATTCCAGAGCCTTGAAAGAGAGAGTAGCATCAAACAGCCTGGTCTGCTTCTATCAAAAGCCTCCCCAATAAAAGAGATACACACTTGTCATTGGCTGGAATATACAATTTTTCACCTTTCCAGGTACTCTAAATGATAGACTTGTATCACATTGAATCCAAGGCTGCCTATACATATTAATAACTGGTGTTTATTGAGCACTAACTAGTGCTACACACTATATAAGAAGTTTACTTTCATTATCTCACTTAATCTTCTCTCTTTCTCAATCTCTCCATATACATATGTTTTACATATATATATATATATATATATATATATATATATATATATATAAAACAGGCCATCAGCATATAATAAAAATATATATAATTTTTCTTTTTTTTGAGGCAGTGCCTTACTCTGTCACCCAGGCTGGAGTGTAGTGGTGTGATCATGGCTCACTGTAGCCTCGACCTCCTGGGCTCAGGCAATCTTCCCATCTCAGCCTTCCAAGTAGCTGAGACTACAGGTGCATGCTACCACACCTGATTAATTTTTAAAAACTGTTTTGTAGAGACAGGGTCCCACTATGTTGTTCAGGATGTCAAAATAAGTCTTTGAGTGGCAGTCTCTTATTATCCCCCTATGACTGATGCCATGTATAGCTACTCAAAAACAATGTACATTTGTTTCCTCCTTCATGACTGAAATGCTGATGTGAGGATGAGGGTGCCACAGCCATTTTCAACCCTAAGGCAACAAGCATGAAGACAGAGGCCTCCATACTAAGGACATCAAAGCAGAAAGACAGAAGGAGCCTGGACTCAGAAAACATCCACGAATAGCTGCACTGGCCATGGATGGCCCAACCCTGGACTTATTATATCAGAAAAATAACTCCCTAAGTAATTCTGATAGATGCTTTTGTTCTTGGAGTCAAACACATTTTGAATTGATGCACTTCATTTTATGAATGAGGAAACTAAGGCTCATTGAGTTTGGGTAATTTCTCTGAAGTCCTGTGGCCAGTAGGTGCTAGAAACAGAATTTGTACCCACATCTGCCCAGCACTAACACACATGCTCTTACTCACAAGAGCACTGCAGTGCCCTCCCATCACTGTATCTGCATCAGTTCACCATATTTCATTCTTCCCAAACCATGTGCCACAGAACTCAGAGATTATTCATAGGTAAGCCTCAGCAGAAAGGCTTCCATGGTAAGTTAAGTTCTAAGAACACCGAGCTATGTATTCCCTTTTTGTAGAGAACTACAATGCACCTCAAAATGTTAGTTTCCACAAAAAATCCTAAAATTAAGAAACCTGCTTGACTTTGATAAATTCAGTGATTTTCAAATTTATTTGAGCATGGAACACATTTTTTCAAATGACATTCCTATAAGTATCTTTCGGAACATTGTTCCCTTGAACACCAGTTTGGGACATCACTTACTGAATTTTAAGCATTATTTCCTCAGCTTTGGTTTAGAGTAAAAGGAAAGTGAGTCACAAACAATTTTGTCCACTCTGCACCTCTGGCTCCCCTATGAAGTCCCAAAGGATAAATTTCTTTGAGAATCTGGTGCCAGGGCAAAATATGTACTTCCTGAGGAAGTTGTTTGCTTCCTTTTTAAAAATAAAAGTATGTGACTTACAGAGCTTCTCCTTTTGTTTTGGCTTTCTGGAGGCTGAGACAAATGGGAAGCAATTATCAGCTCAGGCTCCTGGATTTTACATATTTGTTATTATTATTATTTTTTAATCTGATCTTGATTTTCCTTGTCCTTCTGTATTTGAGTTTTATTTGGCATTATTATATATGTTCTTGTGAGTGATATTATGTTTGTGGAATGGAGTGGAGAACAAATTCATTAAATAAAAATCAAAACTGACCTGAAAAATACGTCATGTGGCCTGTTTGTCAACATGGTTGTACTTATAGTATCTGATTACTGTAGTTTTAAAAAATTGATACTATAAAACTGAAATTATGGCTTATGAATAGCTAATAAGAGGAAAGGAATAGATTTTCAAATGGGGGATATATTCTGGAGATAGAACATAAATGCCTTTGCTGAATTTTTATTGAAATTAATTATACTTCTCCAGATTGCCAAGCTAAGTCAATATCTATACCATCAAATTCAGTAATCAAATTAATCACAACCTTGCAAAAATGAAGTAAAATTAAGAAAGACACGCCCTGTGATACATACCTATTTCAGGAAACCTAGTTAACCATAGTTGAATAGCCATCACTTCCTTGAGAAGGAATACAATTTACTATAATTGTCAACACAGAGGAGCAGTAAGTTATTCATGAAGTTGGTGATTTGTGCCATTCATTAAAGAGTCAACCCGACAAGCCAAAGATCAATAAACAAATGTTAACTAAGGGGCATACTGTGAAACAGAGTAGGCGATACAAAGAAATATGATCCTGCAGCTGCCATGAGAGAACACTCAACTCTTAAGAAGGGGCTAGGAGAAGCAGCTCAGAATGTTATTTGCAGCTTTTGTTTTAAAACAAACTCCTGTAGTGCTGCTTTCAGACATTATCAATTTTATTGATAATCTTTCATTTTTCCGTATGGCCTCTATTAAATCTTTAAAACTCTAAAGTCCAGATTTTAATCTGAGGCATGGTGACTGCTTAGATAAATTTCGTATGTGAGGATAGAAATTTTAAAATATTAGCGTTTGTTTCTTTCTCTCTCTACTTTTTCAGGCAGCAAGAAGATGTCCTCTTGGTGGCTCCCAAAAAGGGGTTATTGCAATACAAATTCAGAGAAACAAAAGGAATCCTATTTTACCTTTTGAGTTTCAAAGTCCATCTTTGGACCCATGGCTGAAAAACAGCTTGAGAAAAAGAGTTTTTAAGAACGAAAGCCAAATAACTCTTAGAGTTAGTTAGACTGCATAATACAGAAAATGGAAAAGCCTGAATACAGTTTATTTCTCCTTCCTGTAGAGGAAGTCTGGTAGATAGGCTAGAGCTGGGGTGGTTATTAGAGATTCAGACTCCCTCTGTATTTCAGTTACCTCCTAGTACTAGCTTGCAGCCTCAAGATTACCACCTGGTACAAGATGGTTGCTAGAGCTCCAAATATTATAACTACATCTGAGGCAACAGGAACTAGGGAAAGGCAAAGAGTAGCCCTTCCTGCTGAGTCAGATCACTTATGCAGCCATCTCAGAAATACCACACAACTCTTATGCTTATATTTCATTTGTCTGATTATAGTTACATGATCATGCTTGGCTACAAGAGAGCCTAGAAATATATAATCTTTTAGCAGAGCACACGGCTGATTCAAACAAAACCAGCACTTGTTATTGAAGCAAAAAGGAAGAATGGATGTAGGGTTGAAAATAACAGTCCCTGCCACATCCCTAAAGAACCCAAGGGATAAAGTTGATACAGTAACCATACGTTGAGAATAATTCTTGATTATGCAAGTGCAAATTTTCTAACCCCAGATGAGAGAAACATCCTTTGAACTGGGGGATGAGCAAAATTACAGAAAGGAAGTGAAAACAGATGTTGTGCATCCCCATTGGGTCCCTGTGCCCTAAGATTGATTCACTGTCAGATCCTCCAGAGGGGTTACCAGAAACCTCAGATAGACTGGCAGATCCAGAAGCAGAGAAGTCCTGTGTCTTGCACCTGATAGAGGCCTGGTAGGCAACAAGCTTCATGGCATTTCCCCTAACCTGCCTGGTGAGATATCCATACTGGAAATGGCAGCCTGGCATGTCTTGGCAGCAAAGCCTGCGACGACAACTCTATGAGATCCCGTGTGACCCTACAAGTAGTTTGGAAGAGCACCCAAAATGTCCCAAGGCCTTCACACTTCATTATCAGGGGCTCAAAAGTAGCTGAGAGGGGCCAGCAGGTTTGAAGACTAAGATGGAGATGAGAAGGATGTGGGGGTGACCTTCCTGGACCAACTACCAGAAACCAGATGGAGAACCCAGATGTCCTAGAAATTTCCTTTGGGGACAATGTACAACTCCACAGACGCCAGCAGGGACAGATGCCTCCCCTTCCCCCAACACTGTGGCTCTGTGAAAACTCCTCAGAATTTAGACATGATTCAGGGAACAGATGAACTGGCTGGGTGGGGGGAATGCTGATTTGAGAGGGTAAATTCTGATTTGACTGTGTTTTCTTTAAAATGGCTAGGGTTAAATTATCCTACCAGGGAGGATGGGGATTTAAAATTAAAATTCAGTTATAGAAAAAATTATTTTGTACAACTGAGTGTATGACTTGTGAAAATTCATGAGCAAAACATGCTTTCTCGGTTTGTCAATTCTCACTTCTAAAAGTCACTTTTGAAAGCTCAGGATTTTGGCACATTCTTCAATGATGTATGAAAAGTAGTGACAAATGAGTATTTGCTGTTTCATCATTGCTTCAATAATATTGTACCTCGTACTCATGACTCACAAGGTACCCTTTTTAGTCCTTGCCAACAAGTCAGGCTTTGTTGTATTTGTACAACAAACACAAATAAAGTTTGCATTTCCCAACTCTTTAGCTGCATCTAAGGTGACCAATTTGTCCTGACTTGTTCAGGACTTTACTGGTTTTAATAATATAAGTCTAGTACCCCAGAAATCCTTCCAATAATCCCAGACAAACCAGGATGGTTGGTTACCCTCTCTGCATCAGAATCACCTGGAGGACTTGTTAAAGCACAGATTCCTAGGCTGCACCCGTGGAGTTTTTAGTTCAATAGGAGTGGGGGTGGGGGCTCAAGATCTTTTATTTGTAACAAGCTCTCAGGCTACAGATCTAGGGACCTTATTGTACTGACCAAAGACACAGGTCACAGTTTTTTCCCAACATTAACATAACATAAAGCAATTGTGTTGATCCATAACCAACATAACAATGACAAATCAGCGATGGATTCTTAGCAAAAGCTTTGACCAAGGTCTCAGGCTTTTCTCTTTTCTTTTATAGCAGCTCCTTGAACAGGGCAGCTCTGTGGAGCTGTACCAGAGCTCGCCCATAGGAGGTGAAGCCTAGAACTTGCCCCTTAGCCCTTCCAGAGGTTCATTAAGCATCTAGTTTTTTTATATTAAATTCCTTTCTGCTAAAACCAGCAAGAATGTTCTGTTATCTGTGACTGAATCTTGACTGACACATCATGGGACACTGGGTCACACAGTTTGATAAATGGTAGAGGAAGGGTGAAAGAAGTTTGTGTACATTTCAGGGACAAGAGGAAAAGGAAAAGCAGAGATTTCCTGTGAGTCCAAAGGCCTGTCTAGGTAAAGATGCCCCCGCCTACCTTGGGCCATTTAGAAGGAAAACACAAACCCAGCAGTAGAAAATCATATCAATACATTCCTGAACAATTACTACAGTCAGCAGAGATGACATCATTCTCCTTCTCATCAGAACAATAAGGCTTACTCTAACTCTATAAACAATAAAAGTAAAATGTGTTCTCTTTTTTTGTTTCTTTTTGACACCGATGCTAGAGCAAAAATGTGTTTCTCTAACAGATGGAAATGAATAGGTTTGAAGCTGATAGTGATATTTCTGTGGTCTACGAGGCCTCACCCAATACAAATATCTTACCCCAGACAATTACAAATGTGAACATAATCAAACACAGAGAAACACCCTAAGTCGAGTGGAGGCTGCCAGAACCAGAGACCCAGGTCCTGGCATACTCAGATATTTAAGGACAATCTAGAAGAAAGGAGTCCCTACATTTTCACACATCTCCAAAGAAATCAACTTCAGGGCCATTCCTTTTGAATTTTTATTTAAGCCTGAAAAATTAATTCACCGGGCCAGGCCCGGTGGCTCATGCCTGTAATGCCAGCACTTTGGGGGGCCGAGGTGGGCGGATCACGAGGTCAAGAGATCATGACCATCCTGGCCAACATGGTGAAACTCCATCTCTACTAAAAAAATACAAAAATTAGCTGGGCATGGTGGCGCGCACCTGTAGTCCCAGCTACTCGGGAGGCTACGGCAGGAGAACTGCCTGAACCTGGGAGGCGGAAGTTGCAGCGAGCCGAGATCGCACCACTGCACTCCAGCCTGGCGCCTGGCAACTCTGTCTCCAAAAAAAAAAAAAAAAAAATTAATTCACCATATAAGACAGAGAGGTAAAAAGAGACGACAGATAATACTTTCCACTACCAGGTTACTAAGCTCCTAAATGAAGCATGGCAGGGAAGCAAGTAAACTATGAAATCTCAATGAAGACGACTTTTGATTGTAACTCAAACATGCTGATTAAATCCTTGAAATTGGACTACGCATATGTAAGGAACCAGTGTTATATGTTAAAGCTAATATTTCTTCTGATGAAGCAGCATGTCTGCTAGGACTTGCTGAGTTGGTAAGCGTGCACTGACAGCCCTGTCCTACAGCAGTGGTGTCCACACACTCAGGGAAGTACCACACATCACTTTAGTCTGATTCGCTTATAGTGTTGTGGGCAACTTACACCATCTCTAATTCACTTAAAAAATTCTCAGCTGACTTGCAAAATAATTACAGCAAACTCTCTTTGTTTAAACTTGATTACTATTCTGTCAGGTCTCATTCTTATAAGGCCAAGGAATCTGTGAAATCTGTTTTTTTTCCCCCTTCTTTTGAAACTTAAATTTTTATCCAAATAGATACTCTTTACCCATAGGGCTTTATACAAGGTATAAAATTGTCATATGTTACAGTTTTTACATTATTACTTCTGCTTTTCTCTTCTGCTACACTTGCAATGAACCTACTGTAATAATTGTCTCCATTCATTAGAAGGCACTTTATATCCAACAAATCTTCAAGTCATGGGGTTTGTAAGAGCAAAACGGTGGTTAAGAATATAATGACTAGTTTCTGCTCCTGAATATTTCCAATCTTTCCTCAACACAGCAGCAGGGCCTTTGTGAGATTTAAACCCAAACACGGCTCTCCCTGCTTAAAATCCATCAACGGTTTCCCATTGCATTCAGAATAAACACAAGCCCCTTTATAAGGCCTACAATAACAGGCTGCTCATCTAGGGTGTTAGGTGAGTTAATAAATGTGAAACTCTTAGAACTGTGCCTGGCACACAGCAAGTGCTCAGTGAATTCTAGTTATCCTTCTCCTTCCTTCTCACCCTCTTCTTCCTCCTCCATGCTTACCTGGCAAGGCTTCCCATGACCTCTCCCTTGCCTCACTCTGCTATCAGCCACCTTCTCCCCTCCTCAGGTATGCTGCATTCACACTGGTCATCCTCCAGATTTTTGAACACATCAAGCTTTTGTCTATTTCAGAATCCTCCACCAAGCGGTTTCTTCCCCTGTCTTCCAGGTGCCCCCTTCTCATCTTTTAGGCCTAAATGCTCCTCCTCCTCAGAACTTCCTTTTCTGCCTAAATTGGTCCCTCCCCCACCCCCCCGTTATATTCCCACAGACTAAGTTCTTTTCTTTCAGTGTCCTAATTACAGCTTGTAATTGATACTTGTTTGTTTAAATGTTCAGTGTCATTCTTTCTTGTTAGCTCTTAAACTCTCTCTGTTAGGGGAGAAGACAGATGTTTTGTTTGCTAGTTATATTCAGTGTTTAACACTGTGTTTGCCATCTAAAGGAAACTCAGTATTGAAGGAGAAAAAGAAAAAAATTATTTAAAAGTAAATTCAATATTTACTAAATGTTCACTATGTGGCTAGGCATTCTGCTAAATACTTAGCATGCACTAGCTCCTCTAATCTTCCTAATATTTATGAGCCATGTTATTATCTCTTTTTCACATTTGTAAAAAGTGAGACTCAGAGAATTCATGTAAGTCATACTGGGCCTAAGTGTCAAAGCTGAGATTTGAACTGAGGTCTTTCTAGCTCCAAATCATTTGCTTTTCCTCTCATACCAAGTTGCTTCCAGTAACAAGGGAGTGGAAGTATGTGAAATTACACAATATGATAAATAGCTACTTCTGCCTCATTTATGGCATGTAAAATCTCCCTGAGTAAGTGGTTCAGTTGTCCTTCTGAAATTGAAACATCAATGAGACAATTTTGCTGCCATGTAATGAGCTTTTCCCTGGGTATGCGCTATATCTGTTACAGCCCCAGTAACACTCCAGGGTGTGTACACACCATGTATTAATTGTGTGATTTTAAAATATTGAGCAGTGCCCCCTCAAGGGCTGTGTTTTCTGCCAGGTGCCTTTGTGGCTTTGGGTTTGTTAAATGAGAAAGTGATTCATTTCCAGAGCAACCAGAAGAATCCTCTGCAGAGTGAGCTCAGTGGAAAGACCACAATCAAGTGTTAAGGGATAAGGGGAAATAATGGCAAGGTGGGGGTGGGGGGAGGTCTATTGGTTCCAAGTCAGACGCTCTCAGTCTTAAAATCAATAACATATCAAGTTATATCAGGGATTACTCCCAGACTGAAGGCTCTGGCTCTCATTTCATTTCCCAAATAGTGAGATGTTCTTGAATATCAAATTAAAAATGAGAGAGCTAAGAAAACAAGAGACAAATAATAATATTTAATATTTACTGTGCTAAGTACTTTACATGAATTAACTTATTTTATCCTCCAGAACCCTCGTGGTAGATGCTAATATTACTCCCAATAAACAGATGAGTAAGCTGAGGCACAGAAAGGTAAAATAAGCTGCAGTGTGGTCTTACTAAAAATGGTTTTGGATGATGAAATCAGCAAGAATGATAGAATAAGAACCATTGAATATCATCTCCTCTACAAAAGCAACAAAAACACCAGAAAAAATTATATCAACTTCTTCAGAATCCTGGATATTAACCAAAAGCTGGCAACAATTTAGGAAGACTTAATTCAAGAAAAATGACTGAATCCCCAGTAATAACAATTTTTTTTTGACATTTTAACTTGCCTTGTTTCTATGCCTCTCTCCCAGCTCTGTGGTAGCCTTGAAAACCAATAGTCCACTGTTACTGTGAAAACCAGCAGCTTCTGGGGGACACACAATGGGGTTGGGAGTTCTTCCAAAGCCTCATTTTCAGAGACCTGTCATTGCTTGACCTGTCTGGGAATTCCCTGGAAAACCCCACTTGCAAGGTTTGTCTTTATCTGATCTATTAGGGCTTGCCCAATGATAATATTTTCCCCAGGAGTGTTTACTGAAAACAATCAGTAGCTGTTATATACAAAAAACAGCTGTATGAAGCAGCAATAACAATCTAAGTAAGCAAAAAATTGGATTAAAAAACTTAGAAAAATCTGGAAAATGACATTTCATAGGGGGCTTTGACAAGTTCCAACATATTCCTGGAAATCTAGAAGTCCATGCATGTGTATAGAGCTGTGTACAGGCCTAGGAAATACCTAAGAAAGTCCTAAGCTTATCCCTCTGGCTGACCTTGAGGCTCTGCACAAGCAAGAAGTAGAAATTTGGTTGGGTGTAGTGGCTCACGCCTAGAATCCCAGGACTTTCAGAAGTTCAGGCAGGAGTATTGCTTGAAGCTAGGAGTTCAAGACCAGTCTGGGCAACAGAGAGAGACCTCATCTCTACAAAAGACTTAAAAAATATTCAGGTGTGGTAGTACACACTGGTAGTCCCAGCTACTTGGAAGGCTGAGGTTGGAGAATCTGTGAGCCCAGGAGTTGAGGCTGCAGTGAGCTATGATTATGGCACTGCACTCCAGCCTGTGCGATACAGTAAGACCCCACCTCTAAAAAAAAAAAGTAAAAATAAAAAAGACATTGAAGTTGTAAATGGTGTGCTAAGCATTCATGGTATGTCCCAATATGTATGCAAAACCTCTTAGCAAAGGCTAGAAGACTTGTTGGTTTCAGGTATGTAAGGATATCTATATCCAATTATTAGCTAACCACAAAGCCACCTGAGCACATTTCAATGGCTATACACTACAATGAATATAGACCTTGCAGAATAAGTTTAGAAATGTCATTAAACCAACAACATTAAGAAAAACAGCAATAACAACAATTCTAGGGTAAGAGAAAGAATCAGAGTTTCAAAGTCACTATATTTTATGATTTAAAATGTCTAATTTTCAACAAAATAAGAGCGATATTTTTAAAAATCAAGAAAGTATGGCCAATACACAGAGGAAAATAAAAGTAGTCATTATAAATATTCACTAAGGAGCCTGGAGGTTGGACTTAATAGCCAAAGACTTTAAAATACCTATTTAAATATTTTCAACTAACTAAATAAAAATTATGTCTAAAGAATTAAAAGAATATATGAGAATATATGAGAACAATTTCTCACCAAATAGAGACTATCAATAAAGAGCTGGCAAGTATCAAAAAGAATTAATAAAAATTATATAGGTGGAAAATAGAATAACTGAAATCTAAAAATTATCTAGAGGGATTCAACAGGAGATTTGAGCTAGCAGTACAAAGAATCATCAAATCTGAAGATAGACCAATTGACATTATCCAGTCTGAATATTAGAGAGAGAAGAAAAAAAAAGAACAGAAAAAAATAAACAGAGCCTTAGAGATCTGTGGGACACATCAACAAGTCAACATATTCATAATGAGAGTTGCAGAAAAAAGAGAAAGAAGCAAGAGCAGAAAGAATATTTGTAGACATGACTGAAAACTTCCCAAATTTGATGAAAAACATTAATTTACAATCCAAGAAGCCTCTAAAAACTTTAAGTAGAATAAAACTCAAAGAGATCCACCTTTAGACACTTTATTGTTAAACTGTCAAAAGACAAAGATATAATTTTGAAAGCAACAAGAGAGAAGTGATTCATCACATACAAGTGATCTTCAATAAGATTAACAGATAATTTCTCATCAGAAACTGGAGGTCAGAAAGCAGAGGGATGGGGTGGAGGGGGGGCATCCTATCAACCAAGAAGTTTATATCCAGCAGAACAAATCTTCAAAAATAAAGGAGAAATTAAGATAAACAAAAACCAGAAAAAAAATTGTCACTAGCAGACTTGTACTACAAGAAACACTAAAGGGAGTGTTTCAGGCTAGAATGAATAAAAACTAAACAGTAAGTCAAATACACATAAAGAGATAAAGAGCACTGGCAGGGCTGGGCTCAGTGGCTCACACCTATAATCCCAACATTTTGGGAAGCCAAGGCAGGAAGATCACTTGAGGCCGGAAGTTCAAGACCAGCCTGGGCAATACAGCAAGACACTGTCTCTACAAAAAATATTTAAAAATTAGCCAGGTATGGTGGCATGCATCTGTAGTCCTAGCTACTCTGGAGGCTGAGGCAGGAGGATTCCTTGATCCCAGGAGTCTGAGACTATAGTGAGCTATGATGGCAACTGCACTCTAGCCTGGGCAACAGGGCAATACTTGGTCTCTGGGAAAAAAAGGAGTGCTGGTAAAGGTAACTACATTGGCAAATATAAAAGATAGTACAAATCTTTTGTTTGTAACTCTTTTTTTCTTCCTATCTGATTAAAAAATGCAGCTATGTAAAGCACTAATGTAAATATGTGTTGTTGGGCAGACAATGTATAGAGATGTAATCTGTATGACAACAATAGGACAAAGGAGTGGTGGGACAGAACTATATAGGAGCAAATGTGTGTACACTACTGAAATTAAGTTGTTATTGATCCTAACTAGATTGTTATAAATTAAGATGTTAATTGTGGCTGTTAGGATTAGTCTCCTGAGTAGCTGGTTGACAGCTACTGAAGTGGGAGGATTGCTTGAGGACAGGAGTTTGAGACCAGCCTGAGCCACATAGCAAGACCCTATTTTTAAAATTTTTAAATTTAATTTACTTTAAAAAAAGATGTTAATTTTAATCCCGAGAACAACTACTATGACTATAACTAAAAATATGTATAGTAAAAATAACAAGGGAATTAAGATTATACACCAGAAAATATTTAACACAAAAAAGGCAATAATGGATAAATAAATGAATAAAACATACAAGACAAATAGAAAACAAATAGAAAAATGATAGACATAAATCTTACCTTATCAGTAATTACACTGAATGCAAATGAATTGAACATTTTAATTAAGACAGAACTACATTTTGTGGGAAAAAAAAAAGGTCCAACTTTATGCTAGGTACAAGAGACTCCTTTAAATTAAAAGACACAGGGGAAAAAGGCGGTTATGAGATCCACTGCAGCAGACTTAAATGTACCTGCCCAGCAGCTCTGAAGAGAACAATGGAGCTCACAGCTCAGCACTTGAGCTCCTATACAGGACAGACTGTTTCCTCAAGCAGCTCCCCATTCCTGTATATCCAAAGAGACACCTCATAAAGGAGAGCTCAGGCTGACATCTGGTGGGTATCCTTCTGGGACAAAGATAACAGAAGAAGAAACTGGCAGAAATATTTACTGTTCTGCAGCTTCCACAGGTGATTCCCCAGGCAAGTAGGGTCTGGAGTGCACCTCCAGCAGTCCTACAGCAAAGGAGCCTGTTAGAAGGAAAACTGAAAAACAGAAAGAAATAACTTCAATATCAACAAAAAGGATGTCCACTCAGAGACCCCATCTGAAAGTCACCAACTACAAAGACGACAGGTAGATAAATCCACAAAGATGGGAAGAAAGCAGTGCAAAAAGGATGAAAACAACCAAAACCAGAACACCTCTCCTCCTCCAAGGGATCACAACTCCTCACCACCAAGGGAACAAAGCTGGATAGAGAATGTGTCTGATGAACTGACAGAAACAGGCTTCAGAAGGTGGGTAGTAACAAAACTTCTTTGAGCTAAAAGAACATGTTCTAACCCAATGCAAAGAAACTAGGAACCTTGAAAAAAGGTTTGACGAAATGCTAACAAGAATAAACAGCTTAGAGAAGAGTATAAATGACTTAATGGAGCTGAAAAACAACACAAGAACTTCGCAAAGCATACACAAGTTTCAATATAGCCGAATCGACCAAGCAAAAGAAAGGATATCAGAGATTGAAGATCAACTCAATAAAATAAAATGAGAAGGCAAGATTAGAGAAAAAAGAGTGAAAAGCAATGAACAAAGTCTCCAAGAAATATGGGACTATGTGAAAAGACCTAATCTACGTTTGATAGGTGTACCTGAATGTGACGGAGAGAATGAATCCAAGCTGGAAAATACTCTTCAGGATATTATCCAGGAAAACTTCCCCAACCCAGCAAGGCAGGCCAATATTCAAGTCCAGGAAATACAGAGAACACCACAAAGATATTCCTCAAGAAGAGTAACCCCAAGGCACATAATCGTCAGATTCACCAGGGTTGAAATGAAGAAGAAAATGCTAAGAGCAGCCAGAGAGAAAGGTCGGGTTACCCACAAAGGGAAGCCCATCAGACTTACAGCAGATCACTCCACAGAAACCCTACAAGCCAGAAGAGAGTGAGGGCCAATATTTAACATCCTTAAAGAAAAGAACTCTTCAACCCAGAATTTCATATCCAGCCAAAAAACTAAGCTTCATAAGTGAAGGAGAAACAAATGGACAAGCAATTGCTGAGGGATTTCGTCACCACTAGGCCTGCCTTACAAGAGCTCCTGAAAGAAACACTAAACATAGAAAGGAACAAGCAGTACCAGCCACCCCAAAAACATACCAAATGGTAAAGAGCATCAACACAATGAAGAAACTGTGTCCACTAACAGGCAAAACAACCAGCTAGCATCAAAATGGCAGGATCAAATTCACACATAACAATATTAACCCTAAATGTAAATGGGCAAAACGCCCTCATCAAAAGACACAGACTGCCAAATTGGATAAAAAGTCAAAACCCATCGATGTGCTGTATCCAGGAAACACATCTCATGTGGAAGGACACAAATAGGCTCAAAATAAAGGGATGGAGGAAGATTTACCAAGCAAATGGAGAACAAAGAAAAGCAGAAGTTGCAATCCTAAGTCTCTGATAAAATAGACTTTAAACCAACAAAGATCAAAAGAGACAAAGAAGGACATTACATGATGGTAAAAGGATCAATGCAACAAGAAGAGCTAAATATATACACAGCCAATACAGGAGCACCAAGACACATAAAGCAAGTTCTTAATGACCTACAAAGAGACTTAGACTCCCACACAATAATAGTGGGAGACTTCAACACTCCACTGTCAGTATTAGACAGATCAACAAGACAGAAAATTAACAAGGATATGCAGGACTTGAACTCAGATCTGGAACAAGCAAACCTAATAGATATACACAGAACTCTCCACCCCAAATCCACAGAATACATATTCTTCTCAGCACCACATCACACCTACTCTAAAATTGACCACATAATTGGAAGTAAGTCACTCCTCAGCAAATGCAAAAGAATGGAAATCCTAACAAACAGTCTTTCAGACCACAGTGCAATCAAATTAGAACTCAGGATTCAGAAACTAACTCAGAACCACATAACTTCATGGAAACTAAATAACTGGCTCTTGAATGTTGACTGGATAAACAATGAAATGAAGGAAGAAATAAAGATGTTCTCGAAACCAACAAAAACAAAGACACAATGTACAAGAATCTCTCGGACACATTTAAAGCAGTGTCTAGAGGAAAATTTATAGCAATAAATGCCCATATGAGAAGCAAGGAGAGATCTAAAATCGATGCTCTATCATCAAAATTGAAAGAGCTAGAGGAGCAGGATCAAAATAACTCAAAAGATAACAGAATACAAGAAATAACTAAGATCAGAACAGAACTGAAGGAGAGACACAAAAAATGCTTCAAAAAAATCAATAAATCCAGGAGCTAGTTTTTTGAAAAAATCAACAAAATAGACAGACTGCTAGCCAGATTAATAAAAGAAGAAGGAGAAAGAATCAAATAGATGTAATAAAAAACTGGATATCACCACCAATTCCACAGAAATACAAACTACCATCAGAGATTACTACAAACAACTCTATGCACATAAACTAGTAAACCTGGAAGAAATGGATAAATTCCTAGACACTTGCACTCTCCCAAGCCTAAACCAGGAAGAATCTGAAACCCTGAATAGACCAATAACAAGGTTTGAAGTTGAGGCAGCAATTAATAGCCCACCAACTAAAAAAAGCCCAGGTCCAGATGGGTTCACAGCCAAATCCTACCAGACATACAAAGAGGAGCTGGTACCACTCCTTCTGAAAGCATTCCAAACAATACAAAAGAGGGAATCCTTCCCCAAATCATTTTATGAGACCAACATCATCCCGATACCAAAACCCAGCAGAGACTCAACAAAAAAAGAAAACTTCAGGCCAATATCCATGATGAACATAGATGCAAAAATCTTCAATAAAATACTTGCAAACTGACTGCAACAGCATATCAAAAAGCTTATCCATCATGATCAAGTAGGCTTCATCCCAGGGATACAAGGCTGGTTCAACATACACAAGTCTATAAATGTAATCCAACACATAAACAGAACCAAAGACAAAAACCACATGATCATCTCAATAAATGCAGAGAAGGCCTTTGACAAAATTCCACAGTCCTTTATGCTAAAAACTCTCAATAAACTAGGTATCAACGGAACGTATCTAAAAATAATAAAAGCTATTTACGACAAACCCACAGCCAATATCATACTGAATGGGCAAAAACTGGAAGCATTCCCTTTGAAATCTGGCACTAGACAAACATGCCCTCTCTCACCATTCCTATTCAACATAGTATCTGGAAGTTCTTGCCAGAGCAATCAGGGCAAGAAAAAGAAATAAAAACGTATTCAATTAGGAAAGGAGGAAGTCGAATTGTCTTATTTGCAGATAACATGATTGTATATTTAGAAGACCCCATCATCTCAGCCCAAAATCTCCTTAAACTGATAAGCAACTTCAGCAAAGTCTCAGATACAAAATCAATGTGCAGAAATCACAAGCATTCCTATACACCAATAACAGACTTAAAGAGAGCCAAATCAAGAATGAACTGCCATTCACAATTGCCACAGAGAGAATAAAATACCTAGGAATACAACTAACAAAGGATGTAAAGGACCTCTTCAAGGAGAACTACAAACCACTGATCAAGGAAATAAGAGAGGACATAAACAGATGGAAAAACACTCCATGCTCATGGTTAGGAAGAATCAATACTGTGAAAATGGCCATACTGCACAAAGTAATTTACACATTCAGTGCTATCCCCATCAAGCTACCTATGACCCTCTTCACAGAACTGGAAAAAAACACCTTAAACTTCATATAGAACCAAAGAGAGTCCGCATAGCCAAGACAATTCTAAGCAAAAAGAACAAAGCTGGAAGCATCACGCTACCTGACTTCAAATTATACTACAAGGCTACAGTAATCAAAACAGCATGGTACTGGTACCAAAACAGAGATATAGACCAATGGAACAGAACAGAGGCCTTGGAGGCAATGCCACACATCTACAACCATCTGATATTTGACAAACCTGACAAAAACAAGCAATGGGGGATGGATTCCCTGTTTAAAAAATGGTGTTGTGAAAACTGGCTAGCCATGTGCAGAAAGCAGAAACTGAACCCCTTCCTCACACCTTACATTAAAATTAACTCCAGATAGATTAAAGACTTAAACATAAAACCTAACACCATAAAAACCCTAGACGAAAACCTAGACGAAAACCTAGGCAAAACCATTCAGGACTTAGGCATAGGCAAGGACTTCATGACTAAAACACCAAAAGCACTGGCAACAAAAGCCAAAACAGACAAATGGGATCTAATTAAACTAAAAAGCTTCTGTACAGCAAAAGAAACAATAATTACAGTGAACCAGCAACCAACAGAATGGAAAAAAATTTTTGCAATCTACCCAGCTGACAAAGGGCTAATATCCAGGATCTACAAAGAATTAAAACAGATTTACAAGAAAAAAACAAGCCCATTCAAAAGTAGGTGAAGGATATGAACAGACACTTTTCAAAAGAAGACATGTATGATGCCAACAAACATACGGAAAATGCTCATCATTACTGGTCATAAAAGAAATGCAAATCAAAACCACATTGAGATATCATCTCATATCAGTTAGAATGGCGATCATTAAAAAATCTGGAGACAACAGATGCTGTAGAGGATGTGGAGAAATAGGAACACTTTTACACTGTTGGTGTAAGTTTAAGCTAGTTCAACCATTGTGGAAGACAGTGTGGCCGATTCCTCAAGGACCTAGAAATAGAAATTCCATTTGACTCAGCAATCCTATCACTGGATATATATCCAAAGGATTGTAAATCGTTCTATTATAAAGACACATGCACACGTATGTTCACTGCAGCACTGTTTACAATAGCAAAGACCTGGAACCAACCCAAACGCCCACTGATGATAGACTGGACATAGAAAATGTGGCACATATGCACCATGGAATACTATGCAGCCATAAAAAACCATGAGTTTGTGTCCCTTGTAGGGACATGGATGAGTCTGGAAATCATCATTCTCAGCAAACTGACACAAGAACAGAAAATCAAACACCACATTTTCTCACTCATAGGCAGGTGCTGAACAATGACAACATATGGACACAGGGTGGGGGAGCATCACACACTGGGGTCTGTGGGCAGGGAATAGGGGAGGGACAGCAGGTGGTAGGGAGGTTGGGGGAGGGGATAACATGGGGAGAAATGCCAGATATAGGTGACAGTGGGATGGAAGCAGCAAACCCCATTGCCATGTATGTACCTGTGCAACAATCCTGCATGTTCTGCATATGTACCCCAAAACCTAAAGTGCAATAAAATATATATATTTTTAAAAAGACACAAATAGGTTGAAAGTTAAAATACGGGGAAAATATACCATGTAAACAGTAACCAAAAGAGAGATGAAGTGGCTATACTAATATCAGACAAAATAGACTTTAAAATATGATGGCAAAAGACTCAAACCACCAAAAAGATATAACAATATACCTATATATGCACCTAACAACATGAGGCAAAAACTGACAGACTTGAAAGGAAATGAAAATAATTCAACAATAATTGTTGGAGACTTCAATATCCCACTTTTAATAACAGAACAAGCAGACAAAAAAAAATCAACAAGAAAACTGAATACTTGAACATTACAAGCCAACTAAACCTAACGGACATGGATGAACCTTGAAAACACTATGATATACTTTTTCACAAAAAAGTCACATATTTTGTGATTCCATTTATATAGATTGTTTAGAACATAGAGTACAGAGAGTAGATTAGTGGTTTCTGAGAGTTGTGGGGAGGAGAAAAAGGGAAATGACTACTAATAAGATTTCTTTTGAGGGTGATAAAAATGTTCTGGAATTTGACAGTGGTGATATTTGCACAACAGTTTGAATATAATAAAAGCAACTAAATTATAAGCTTTAAAGGGATAAAATGTTAAGGTATGTTAATTAAATCTCAATAAAAATTATATGAAGTTGGGAGTTAGTGTGTCTTAACACACCTTGAGCTATTTTCACTTGTGAATTATCTAGAAATATGCCATATATTATTCAAGACTCCTGAAGTTGTTAAATTACCAGTTCATTACTTTATATTAGATGTTGCTGTCCCAGGCTTCTCTTTTAAAACATGTATCGATCCCAATCCAAGATGGCTGATTAGGCGCAGCTCAGGATTGCAGCTCCCAGTGAAAGCACAGAGGGTGAGTGGACGCCCGCATTTCCAGATGGATTTTTATTGCCCACAGACCAGGAGATTCCCAGGTGGAGGAGCCCCACAGGTCGCCAGCCCGGCTGGTTTGGCCAGCGCGGCTGTTTTCCCAGCACCCCAGCGCGGTGGTTCTCCATACAAAATACATGGGTCTGGGCACCATTTTGGCTGGCGATTGGAGCTCCTCCGGGAAGGCAGAGTTGCCCATTCATCTGATTAAAAAGGGGACTGAAACAGGGAGCCAGGCCAGGAGATTCCCGGGCAAAAAAGTGCCACCAATCTCAGCGCCGCTGTTTCAGCCAGCGCAGTGGGTCGCCCACATGGGAAATCACACAGATCCCAGTGCCTTTTCAACAGGCGACTGGAACACCTGGGAGGCAGCTGACCCTTTAACTGAAAACAAAGGCTCTGAGGCAGGGAGCCAGGTGATCAGGCTCTGCTGGTCCCACCCCGACAAAAAAACAGCAATCGAAAATGCTCTGGATTGAGAGTTTCACAGCAAGCACAACTGAACCCAGGACGGTCCAGCCCTGTGGAGGAGGGGCGTCCGCCATTACCGAGGCAGTCCACCACTACGGAGGTAGTTTGCCACTGCCGAGGCCGTTCTAACTACACCCGTATGAACAGGACTGCAGAGAAGTTCACATGGCAGCTGGGTGGAGCCCACAGCAGCTCAGCAAAGCCTCTGCAGCCAGACAGTGACTACGCTGCCTCCTGGCTAGGCAGGGCAGCCCTGAAAAAAGGCAGCAGCACAATGGAAACTCATAAATAAAGCCCTAACTCCCTGGGACAGAGCACCTGGGAAAAAAAAGGGGTTTATGAGTTCTGCTGCAACAGACTTAAATGTACCTGCCCAGCAGCTCAGAGTGAACAACGGAGCTCACAGCTCAGCACTTGAGCTCCTATAAAGGACAGACTGTCTCCTCAAGCAGCTCCGTGACCCCCATATATCCAAAGAGTCACCTCATAAAGGAGAGCTCAGACTGACATCTGGCGGGTATCCTTCTGGGGCAAAGATAGGAGAAGAAGAAACTGGCAGCAACCCTTACTGTTCTGCAGCCACTGTAGGTGATCCTCAGGCAAGCAGGGCCTGGAGTGGACCTCAGCAGTCCTACAGCACAGGGGCCAGACTGATAGAAGGAAAACTAAGAAACAGAAAGAAATAACTTCATCATCAACAAACTGGACATCCACTCAGAGAACCCAATCTGAAAGTCAACAACTACAAAGACAACAGGTGGATAAATCCACAAAGATGGGAAGAAACCAGCGCAAAAAGGCTGAAAACACCCCAAACCAGAATGCCTCTCCTCCTACAAGGGATCACAACTCCTCACCAGCAAGGAAACAAGGCTGGATGGAGAATGAGTGTGAAGAATTGACAGAATCAGGCTTCAGAAGGTGGGTAATAAGAAACTTCTCTGAGCTAAAAGAACATGTTCTAACCCAATGCAAAGAAACTAAGAACCTTGAAAAAAGATTTGACGAAATGCTAACAAGAATAAACAACTTAGAGAGGAATATAAGTGAATTGATGAAGCTGAAAAACACGAGAACTTCGCGAAGCATATTCAAGTTTCAACAGTCGAATTGACCAAGCAGAAGAAAGGATATCAGAGGTCGAAGATCAACTCAATGAAATAAAACGAGAAGGCAAGATTAAAGAAAAAAGGGTAAAAGGAATGAACAAAGCCTCCAAGAAATATGGGACTATGTGAAAAGACTTAATCTACGTTTGATAGGTGTACCTGAATGTGATGGAGAGAATGAATCCAAGCTGGAAAATACTCTTCAGGATATTATCCAGGAAAACTTCCCCAACCCAGCAAGGCAGGCCAATATTCAAGTCCAGGAAATACAGAGAACACCACAAAGATATTCCTCAAGAAGAGTAACCCCAAGGCACATAATCGTCAGATTCACCAGGGTTGAAATGAAGGAGAAAATGCTAAGGGCAGCCAGACAGAAAGGTTGGGTTACCCACAAAGGAGGCCCATCAGACTCACAGCAGATCTCTCAGCAGAAACCCTACGGGCCACAAGAGACTGGGGGCCAATATTCAACATCGTAAAAGAAAAGAACTTTCAACCCAGAATTTCATATCCAGCCAAACTAAGCTTCAAAAGTGAAGGAAAAATGAAATCCTTTGCGAACAAGCAAGTACTCAGAGATTTCATCACCACCAGGCCTGCTTTACAAGAGCTCCTGAAAGAGGCACTAAACATAGAAAGGAACAACCAGTACCAGCCACTCCAAAAACATACCAAATGGTAAAGAGCATCAACACAATGAAGAAACTGCATCAACTAACAGGCAAAATAGCCAGCTAGCATCAAAATGGCAGGATCAAATTCACACATAACAATATTAACCCTAAATGTAAATGGGCTAAATGCCCCAATCAAAAGACTGGCAAATTGGATAAAAAGCCAAAACCCATGCTTGTGCTGTATGCAGGAAACCCATCTCACATGCAAGGATACACAAAGGCTCAAAATAAAGGGAGGGAGGAAGAATTACCAAGCAAATGGAGAGCAAAAAAAAGCAGGAGTTGCAATTCTCATCTCTGACAAAATAGACTTTAAACCAACAAAGATCAAAAGAGACAAAGAAGGACATTACATAATGGTAAAAGGATCAATGCAACAAGAAGAGCTAACGATCCTAAATGTATACGCACCCAATGCAGGAGCACCCAGATACATAAGGCAAGTTCTTAATGACTTACAAAGAGACTTAGACTCACATACAATAATAGTGGGAGACTTTAACACCCCATTGTTGATATTAGACAGATCAACAAGACAGAAAATTAACAAGGATATCCAGGACTTGAACTCAGATCTGGAACAAGCAAACCTAATAGACATTTACAGAACTCTCCACCCCAAATCCACAGAATATACATTCTTCTCAGTACCACATCACACCTACTCTAAAATTGACCACATAATTGGAAGTAAATCACTCCTTAGCAAATGCAAAAGAACGGAAATCATAACAAACAGTCTCTCAGACCACAGTGCAATCAAGTTAGAACTCAGAATTCAGAAACTAACTCAGAACCACACAGCTTCATGGAAACTGAACAACTGGCTCTTGAATGTTGACTGGATAAACAATGAAATGAAGGCAGAAATAAAGATGTTCTTTGAAACCAACGAGAATGAAGACACAACATACCAGAATCTCTGGGACACATTTAAAGCAGTCTCTAGAGGAAAATATATAGCAATAAATGCCCACATGAGAAGCAAGGAGAGATCTAAAATTGACACCCTATCGTCAAAATTGAAAGAGCCAGAGGAGCAAGATAAAAAAAAACTCAAAACCTAGCAGAAGACAAGAAATAACTAAGATCAGAACAGAACTGAAGGAGATAGAGACACAAAATACCCTTCAAAAAATCAATAAATCCAGGAGCTGATTTTTCGAAAAGATCAACAAAATAGACCACTAGCCAGATTAATAAAAAAGAAAAGAGAGAAGAATCAAATAGATACAATAAAGAACGATAAAGGGGATATCACCACAGATTCCACAGAAATACAAACCATCATCAGAGATTATTACAAACAACTCTATGCACATAAACTAGCAAACCTGGAAGAAACGGATAAATTCCTGGACACTTGCATCCTCCCAAGCCTAAACCAGGAAGAAGTTGAAACCCTGAAAAGACCAATAACAAGGTCTGAAGTGGAAGCAGCAATTAAGAGCCTACCACCCAAAAAAAGTCCAGGTCCAGATGGGTTCACAGCCGAATTCTACCAGGCATACAAAGAGGAGCTGGTACCGTTCCTTCTGAAACTATTCCAAACGATCCAAAGAGGGAATACTTTCCAAATCATTTTATGAGACCAACATCATCCTGATACCAAAACTCAGCAGAGACTCAGCAAGAAAAGAAAACTTCAGGCCAATATCCATGATGAACATAGATGCAAAAATCTTCAATAAAATACTGGCAAACTGATGGCAACAGCACATCAAAAAGCTTATCCACCATGATCAAGCAGGATTCATCCTGGGGATGCAAGGCTGGTTCAACATACGCAAGTCTATAAACATAATTCACCACATAAACAGAACGAAAGACAAAAACCACATGATTATCTCAACTGATGCAGAGAAGGCCTTTGACAAAATTCCACAGCCCTTTATGCCAAAAACCCTCAATAAACTAGGTATTGACGGAACGTCTCTCAAAACAATAAAAGCTATTTATGACAAACCAACAGCCAATATCATACTGAATAGGCAAAAACTGGAAGCATTCCCTTTGAAATCTGGCACTAGACAAGGATGTCCTCTCTCACCACTCCTATTCAATACAGTGTTGGAAGTTCTAGCCAGAGCAATTAGGCAAGAAAAAGAAATAAAGGGCATTCAAATAGGAAAGGAGGAAGTCAAATTGTCTTTATTTGCAGATGACATGATTGTATATCTAGAAGACCCCATCATCTCAGCCCAAAATCTCCTGAAACTGATAAGCAACTTCAGCAAAGTCTCAGGATACAAAATCAGTGTGCAAAAATCACAAGCATTCCTATACACCAATAACAGACTTAAAGAGAGCCAAATCAAGAACCAACTGCCATTCACAATTGCTACAAAGAGAATAAAATAGCTAGGAATACAACTAACAAGGAATGTAAAGGACCTCTTCGAGGAGAACTACAAACCACTGCTCAACGAAATAAGAGAGGACACAAACAGATGGAGAAACATTCCATGTTTATGGTTAGGAAGAATCAATATCGTGAAAATGGCCATACTGCCCAAAGTAATTTACAGATTCAATGCTATCCCCATCAAGCTACCAATGACCTTCTTCACAGAACTGGAAAAAACCACCTTAAACTTCACATGGAACCAAAAGAGAGCCTGCATAGCCCAGTCAATTCTAAGCAAAAAGAACAAAGTGGGAGGCATCACACTACTGGACTTCAAACTATACTACAAGCCTACAGTAATCAAAACAGCATGGTACTGGTACCAAAACAGAGATATAGACCAGTGGAACAGAAAGAGGCCTCGGAGGCAACACAACACATCTACAACCATCCGATCTTTGACAAACCTGACAAAAACAAGCAACGGGGGAAAGGATTCCCCTGTTTAATAAATGGTGTTGTGAAAACTGGCTAGCCATGTGTAGAAAGCAGAAACTGGACCCCTTTCTGACACCTTACACTAAAATTAACTCCAGATGGATTAAAGACTTAAACATAAGACCTAATGCCATAAAAACCCTAGAAGAAAATCTAGGCAAAACCATTCAGGGCATAGGCGTAAGCAAGGACCTCATGACCAAAACACCAAAAGCATTGGCAACAAAACCCAAAATAGACAAATGGGACCTAATCAAACTCCACAGCTTCTGCACAGCAAAAGAAACAGTCATTAGAGTGACTCGGAAACCAGCAGAATGGGAAAAAATTTTTGCAGTCTACCCATCTGACAAAGGGCTAATATCCAGAATCTACAAAGAACTAAAACAGATTTACAAGAAAAAACAAGCCCATTCAAAAGTCGGCGAAGGATATGAACAGACACTTTACAAAAGAAGACATACATGAGGCCAACAAACATATGAAAAAATGCTCATCATCACTGGTCATTAGAGAAATGCAAATCAAAACAACATTAAGATACCATCTCGTGCCAGTTAGAATGGTGATCATTAAAAAATCTGGAGACAACAGCTGCTGGAGAGGATGTGAAGAAATAGGAACACTTTTACATTGTTGGTGGGAGTGTGAATTAGTTCGACCATTGTGGAAAACAGTGTGGCAATTCCTCAAGGACCTAGAAATAGAAATTCCACTTGACCCAGCAATCCCATTACTGGGTATATATCCAAAGGATTATAAATCGTTCTACTATAAGGACACATGCACACGAATGTTCACTGCAGCACTGTTCACAACAGAAAAGACCTGGAACCAACCCAAATGCCCATCGATGATAGACTGGACAGCGAAAATGTGGCACATATACACCATGGAATATTATGCAGCCATCAAAAACGATGAGTTCGTGTCCTTTGTAGGGACATGGATGAACCTGGAAACCATCATTCTCAGCAAACTGACACAAGAACAGAAAATCAAACACCGCATGTTCTCACTCATAGGCGGGTGTTGAACAATGAGAACACAGGGACACAGGGAGGGGAGCATTACACACTGGGGTGAGTCGGGGGAAATAGGGAGGGACAGTGCGGGGTGGGCAGTTAGGGAGAGACAGCATGGGGAGAAATGCCAGATATAGGTGATGGGGGAGGAAGGCAGCAAATCACACTGCCATGTGTGTACCTATGCAACAATTTTTCATGTTCTTTACATGTGCCCCAAAACCTAAAATGCAATAAAAAAATATATATATATCAATTGCCTCAAGGGTAATTGCCATATGAAAATCTCTAACTCCTACATGTGAGTGGATTTTTAGTCCCCAGAGAATGGGCAAAGAATGGGATACCAGCTTTTTCAGGCTCATGACTATTTAGCCTGGAGGGGAAGAGAAAGAAAAGTAACATTCCCTACCTCCAATTATCAGAAAACTCTGTGTCCTTAGAAATTAGTTTTAACCTTTCTAAGCATTTCCTTATAATTTTCTAAGTGAAACTGAATATTAATTGCCATTCATGTGTCACTGCAGTTTCGCTAAGATTTGTGAGATATTAAGCCTAGAGTCAACCAAGCTGGGAAGGGCAGTAATGGGGCCCAGCAGGGAGGGATGAGGAATGGAAAACAGAGAGGAAAAGAAACACTTTCTCTTCATCCACAAAATAATACTTGTTTGACTCAGATCACAGAGCTGCTGCAAGGATCAAAGGATGTTGTGTCTGTGTAAGTGCTTTGTATCCAGAATACACCACACAAACGAGAGGAGTCATTATTGTTTAATGAGCTAGAAAAGCAGTTCACTAAATTGTTAGTTGTCTGAGTTACTGTTCAGTTCTCACATGTAGGATCTTGCCCAAATTTTCCATAGGAAAAAATGGTCTTTGAAAGATTGGTGTGTTACAAATATGAAATAATAGCATTGTCATTAACGATTATAAATTATTCAGTAACTGTGACTGAATGACATATCAGCAAAAGTCTAAAGTACATAATCAGACTTTCTCAATATGTTGACAGAATTTGAGACAGAATCAAGAAAAAGATTTAAAAGTACTTTTTTAATGGGAAAATATCAAATAAATGCCAGTTATTACTATTAATTGAGCTAAGAAACTTTTATTCAGTTTAACTTTTAAGCTCATGTTGAAAAATACTAAGCAATTTCTAATTCAGTCCCATGACAGTATTTATTGGTGCCATCTGCTGGAAGTTTCTGCAAAATTGATGAGATTAAGATGAACAAAATTTAAGTACACATATTCCTATTCCTCATATATTAAAATTAATGTTGGTAAAGATCCTGGCATGCATTTCTTGTATTAATATTTGCTATATGAAACATCTTAATGCTGAATAAATGAATTTGTGTCGTGAATTATAGCATTCATCATTCATTCATTCACAATATGTTTTGAGCTCTTGCAGTCTCTGCCAGGCCCTGTGCTAAATACCAAGCATGCAAGGAGGTGTAAGTCACTGTACCTGCTCACAAGGCATCTAGGACCTCCATTTGGTGGGGGAGAAGACAGATTCACAAAGAACTAAACATAACACACTGGAAAACAAAAGCTCCATGTGGAAAACTGAGGAGGGGCAAATCTAGGAAAAGGTAGTGTTTTTTTCCCCACAAAAATATTGAAATCCACCATCTTTGCGTAAGCAGGAGAGAGAGGGGAAGAATTACTGTAGAAAATCAACCTGGGGAAATGAAGGCACCAGGCAAGTAGAAAATAAAGGTATAAAGAAAACAAAACTTTCTTCAAGCCTATGAAACATCACAGGTGTCAAACAGTCTCCATGATCATCAGATTAGATTTAAATTAGTCTAGCCTTCTGCCTATTAAATGCACCATAAATGTCAATATAGAATATATAAACTCTACAGACTAATATATTTATGATAAAACCTCAACATAATTTGCCCTACAATAAATTCAGACATAAGACAACTGTGATGAGCTTTCATCTTACTCAGCAGGCTCACCCCAACAGTGCAATCCTGCATTTTACATGACTGAAATTTTTGGACCCCACCTAGGGAACTTTAGTGGAGACTTACACGTGTAATAAGTTATCTTTAGACTAGTGGTTCACAAACTTTAATGTGTATCAAAATCACCTGGAGACGCTTCTTAAAACACCAATTTCTGTCCCCTTTACCCCCAACCCCAAGACTTTCTCATTCAGAAGGTCCTGGGCATGGTCTGAGAATTTGCATTTCTAACAAGTTCCCAGGTAATGTTGACGCTGCAGGTCCAGAGACTACAGTGAGACCACTGCCTCAGACTATGGTAACACAAAGGAAACAAACACAAAATATTCATCAGCTTTATAAGCATTTTAAAATAACTTATGATGGTTTGTTCTGATTTAAAAAAAATACAGGGTGCATTGAAAAAATTGAAAAATAGAGATAATTACAAAGAAGAAAAGGCAAATTACTTAAAATCTCAACACCCAGAAATAACCACTATAAACATTTGGTATCTTTCATTCCATATTTCTTTTGATGTGTGCGTGTGTGTGTCCACATATATAATTGAAATCATTCGGTGTATACAATTTTGGCATCTGAGTTTTTTCTTTGGGTATCATATTTTGAGCATATTCCACATTATCTACATCAATGATCAGGAAATTGTCATGAGAAACTAGGGTTTAAAACCATGGGACCTCTGGGTAACAGGTAGAACATGCCACAGACTTGATCCATTCAAGGGGCAAGGAAGCTGGGGAATTTATCTTATATCTTTCCTTTGTCATCAGTTGAGAGCCAATGCTTCCAAGACTATCAACTTTTCAATACTGCTGGCCTCCCAATGCTTGGGCCAAAAGAAAGCCCTCAGAGAGTCACAAGTGCTTCCAATAGGATGCTACTTGTATATAAAGGAATGATGAATAAGTATAGATAGGCTATGGGTGGGTAATCACTAACAGTGGCTACAGGCAACAAGTCTACAGTGAGGATGAAGCCTCCCACAGAGATGACTTTGAGAAGCACATCCATCTAGTCTTCTATTATTCATTTGTTTTTTTTAAAATATTAATCCTATTATTAAACAGTTATGTCTTGTGTTCTTTCTATTGAAGCAGCTTTTATAGAGATGTATCTTTATGGAGATGTTCTTGTGAACTAAGCCTTACAGGCTGCTGTACTCATGACTTAGAAATGAAAGAGTCTTCATCAGCTTGCTCTGACACCATACCTGCCAGCATCCCTTCATGATGAATTATTTTCTGTAATAGTTCAGCATATCTTAGACTACCTGTGGTTGTCTCCATTTTAGCTCTCTTTCTACAGGTGGCAGTTTTCTGAGATTAATGTATTCCACTTTTCTCCAAATCATTTAAACTGTATTCCAGTCAGTACCACCTCACTATGGGTAGGACAGCTCCAAGCTGTTTCCATGTTTATCTTCTTGGTGTAATTTTAGGGATGCTGAAAATCTTGCCTGCCCCAAATTTCTGGCCTGGTAGAGACAGTCTGTAGGAGAGCTCATGCATACAGTTATATCTAGGGGCCAGTTATCCTATAGTAATTCCCCTTTGGAGTCCCTGAACTGTCCAGAAAGTCTTAGCTGAGCTATGGGAAATTAAAGGAGGATACATGCATGTGGGAAAGAGAGTCAGAGTTCCCCTGGGGGGTATTGTCATGGTGACAGCTGTGATGAGTGTGAGATTTCTAAGGGAAAGGAAGATCTCAGAGGACAGGAGATAGGGCTCTAACATAAGCTGCCTTTCAGGGTCAATTTCCCCACCCACTGACAATTTTAGAGGATGACAGTGTGGTTTTATTGAGGAAGATGATAGTTCCTTACATGTACACTGAACATCATAGGTACATGAACTAACAATGGAGAATAAATGAATCTCCAAAAGCAAGGGATGAGTTCCCTTGCTCGAGGAAGTGATGCTGGACAAGCCCTAGCCACCTTTAAAGGAGCAGTAGAGAATCGTAGACGAGAGTAATAGATCACTCAGGTATTGAGTATAGAAAGGGTTATTCTTGTTTGAGTTTAAACCACTTTGAGATCCTCAACAATAAGTGTGTCTCTTATGTAAGGCTCAGCAGTATTCTATGAAAAATAAGCAAGTTACATAAACTCTCTGAAGTCAAGGTTACCTCATATATAAAATGGATTTTGGAACTATACTAGGCCCTATGAATGGCATCCATGTTTCCCATTCAGGTTCAAAACCAATCACGAGACAGCCAAAGAGGTCAAGTAGCTAGAAACTACAACACCAACTTTATTACTAAATGAGCTGATATTGGAAAACCTGGGCTTAGGTGCACAGCAACAGTGGGCTTCCTAATACTGCATCCCAGAATTGGGCAGGCATATTCACACAGTCACTGGCTCACATGGACAGCAGAGACCTCCTCATTCCTTCCTTCAGGCATGGAGAGGAGGAGTAATTGCACACTATCTGCTGGTGGGCAGATTTGACAGAGACAAAGACAGAAATGGGAGAGAAATAGAGAAATGGATCAACAGTACTTATAATGATGTTTCTTCCAAACTCTTCTCATAGGGAATAGACAGTTACTGGGTGTATTGTATTAATGAAAGCTTCTCTGCCTAGAAACAGGAGGAGTAATAGGAATAAGCAATCATCCTCTCCAATAAGGATAATTCTGCTTACTTGGCAGAGTTGCTGCAAGGCTTAAATTCAGTAAAATCGCATTCATGGTTCACCACACGGACTTAAGCTTCTGACAGCTCTGAGTTTGGAACCACGCTCTGTAACTATTAGCTGGCCTTGGCAGAATACTAAACTCTTTAGCCCCAGTTTCCTAATAAATAAAATGAACATAATAATGGTTTATTTTGGAAGGTTGTCTTAAGAATTGACAAAAATAGAGCATTCGGCACAGAGCTGGGCACATGAAAAGAACTCAATACCTACTAGATATTTAATCATATTAAGGCATGTAACACAATATCTGGTACACGGGCTTAGTAAATAGCAGTGGTGGAGTCCTCATGGATAACCTATTCTAGGGAAGTGTGGAGGGGAAATGTGGGGCTGGAGTTCCCACACAGACTCCTCACTGGGGCACTACCTAATGCAGCTGTGAGGAGAAGGCCACTATCCTCCAGACCCCAGAATGGTAGATCTATTGACAACCATCATGTGTCTGGAGAAGTCACAGACACTCAACACCAGTCCATGAAAGTAGCCCTGGGGACTGTACTGAACAGTGGCACGGGGTGGTGCTGCCCAAGGCCTTGGGAGCCCATCCCTTGCATCAGTGTGGCCTGGATGTGAGACCTAAGTCAAAGGAAATTATTTTGGAGCTTTGAGATTTAATGACTGCCCTGCTGGATTTCTACTTGCTTGGACCTGGTAGCCCCTTTGTTTTGGCCAATTTTTCTCCCTTTTGGAATGGAAGAATTTACTCAATGTCTGTATCCCCATTGTATCTTGGAAGTAATTAACTTGCTCTGATTTTACAGGCTCATAGGCAGAAGAGACTTGCCTTGTCTCAGATGAGACTCTGAACTTGGACTTTTGAGTTAATGCTGGAATGAGTTAAGACTCTGGGGGACTGCTAAGAAGCCATAATTGTGCTTTGAAATGTGAGGACATGAGATTTGGGGAGAGGCTGGGGGCAGAAAGATATGATTTAGCTCTGTATCCCCACCCAAATCTCCTGTCAGATTGCAATCTCGTGTTGGAGATTATTCTTTTCTTGTCATGATTGTTTTGGCCACTCTAGATATCTTTCATTTCCATATGAATTTTAGGATCAGCTTTTCCATGAGGTATATACCATAAGTTTTCATACGTTATGTTTTGTTTACATTCATCTTGAATATTTTCTAATTTTCCTTGTGATTTTTTTCTTCAAACCATGATTAATAAAGTATTGTTTAACTTTTATATATTTGTGAGTTTTCCATGTCTATGTTATCGATTTCTAATCTAATTCCACTATGACTGGAAAAGACACTTGGTATTATTTCATTCTCCTAAAATTTACTGAGGTTTGCTTTGTGACCTACCATATAGTCTATCCTATAAAATGTTCCATGTTCACTTAAGCAAAATGTGTGTTCTGCTGCAAATGTGTATTCTTGAGCAAAATGGTGATGAAGTGTGTCCTATATATGTCTGTTAGGTCATGCTGACTTATGGCCCCATTCAACTCTTTCATTTCCTTATTGATCTTCAGCCTCATTTTTCTACCCATTATTGAAACTGGAGTATTGAAGTCTCCAACTATTATTTGGAATTTGGGGGTAGGTTTTATTATTGTTATTGCTCTTTTGAGACAGGAGCTCACTGTGTTGCTCAGGCTGTATTGCAGTGACCATTTAGTTCACTACAGCCTTGAACTCCTGGGCCGAAGTGATCCTCCTTCCTCCGCCTCCCAAGTAGCTAGGACTATAAGTGCATACCACCATGCCCAGTTTATTGTTTTTTGTAGAGATGGGGTCTTGCTATGCTGTCCAAGCTAGTCCTGAAACCCTGGCTTCAAGTGATCCTTCCACTTCAGCCTCCCAAAGTGGTAGGCTTACAGGTATGAGCTACAGCACCTGGCCTCAACTATTATTGTTAAAATGTCTATTTAGTGCTTTTTTTTGAGACAGAGTCTTGTCCTGTTGCTATGGCTGGAGTGTATTGGAGTGATCTCAGCTCACTACAGCCTCCACCTCCCGGAGCTGAATAATTATTTCTTGTAAGGTGTATACACTAGTAACAAATTATCACAGTTTTTGTTTATCTGGGAATGTATTTATTTTATCCTCATTTTTGAATAATAGTTTTCCTGGATATAAGATTATTAGTTGACAGATTTTTTTGTTTGTTTCACTTTCAGCATTTTAATATGTCATCCCATTGCCTATGGCCTTCACTGCTGTGGTGAAAAGTTGGCTGTTAATCTTATTAGGATTTTCTTGTATGTGATGAGTTATTTTTGTCATACTGTTTGCAAGACTTTCTTTTTGTCTTTGCACATTTTAAAAGTGGAAAGTGATTATGTTTATCTTACTTAGAATTCACTGACTTTCTTGGAGGTATATGTTTTCTATCTAATTTGGGAAATTTTCAGTCACTGTTTCTTCATTTTCTATCCTTTTTCTCCTCTAATTTGGTGACTCGCATTAATGAATATGTTGGCGTCCTTAATAGTGTCTCACATTTTTCTGAGACTTTGCTCCTTGTTCTTTATTCTTTATTCTGCCTGTTTTTCAGACTGAATCATCTCAAAAAAATCTATCTTTCGAGTTCAATGTTTCTTTCTTTACTAGCTCAAATCTACTGAACTCCCTTAGTGAATTTTTAATTTCAGTTATTGCAATTTTCAACTCCAAATTTCTACTTGGTCATTTAAAAAAATTTCTGTACTTTTATTGATATTATCTATTTTATGAGACATTGTCATCATATCTTCTTTTAATTCTTTAAGTATGGTTTTCTTTAGCTCTTTTAACACATTTACAATAGCTTCTTTAAAGTCTCTATCTGCTTAGTTTATCATCTGAGTCCCTTTGAAGTCAGCTTCTATTTCTACTAATTTTTTTCCTATGTATGGGTAACGTTTTCCAGGTTCTTAGCATGTCTCATAAGTTTTCTGAAAACTGGACATTTTAAATAATGTAACAATTCTGGATCCTGATTCCCCCAGGAGAGTGTTGTTTTCTTTGTCATTTGCTTATTTGTTAGGTGATTTAGCTGAACTAATTCTATGATGTCTCTTTCCCCTGCAATGTGCAACCTCTAATGTCTCTAATCAGATTTTATTTCCTTTTGGTTTTATCTTTTAACCTGGATACCTACAGGTTGTCCTTGGATTGGCATAAGCAACTTACTTGTCAAAGATTGTGTTTAAGTTCTCTTAACTAGTTAGACTTTTACTTTAATACTGGATGGATGTGTGACTTGTAAACTATTGTCACAATTCATAGAGTTTATTTTTATTTACTTTTGTCTCACATTTAGCTAGTAATTACTAGATTGAAGATTCCCTCTCTGATCATTCCTAGGACGAGAAAGCTTTGGGCATGCACACAGTATTCCAAAGGGCTATGGAGGCCTATGATTATTTTTAAGCCTGACTTCCTAGGAGTCATCTTGTGGAAAAGTAGAATATTGTGTAGTCAGTGTTTGCTCATGGGGTTATGTTTAAGTCACTTGTGTCAATGAGTCTGTGCTCAGGTTGGGGGAATGCTTTCAAGTCTGTGCATGTCTTGCTCTGATTACTCCTGAGTGGGTGCAACCTACAATAGATACACAGCCTTCCTGATCCCCAGAGTTGTCTGTGATCCCAGAAGAGCTCTTCTTAGCTATCCCTTTGCTGTCTCTTGGTTATTCTGCCACTTTGCTTGTGGCAGAGCTATCAGCCTCCTCTTAATTGTTCTCCACTAAGAGCTTCACTGTTTTCAACAGGCTTTTCTCTATTCCTTTTTCCAAGTAAAATTGGTTCATCTGACAGAGTTCTTTGTCCTTATGATCTGTCTTTCCTTCTGGGCGAAAATCTTACACAACTGCAATGAAGCTGAAGATACAGACATGCTTTATCTTGTGTGACACCCCAACCCTACCAGTGGACATGTGGACAGGGTTGGTAGCCTGTGGTCTTTTGGACTTGCCCTTTTGGTATGGACCCTTCATGCTGTAAGTTGGGGGTAGGGATGACTTGGAGCCCCTAGTCTTTGTCTGCAATCCCTGGGATACAGCTTCTGCTTATCAATAGTACTGGAAGGCAGAATAGAGACCCAGAAGTCTCAGCCATGGCTGTCTGAAATTACCTTTCTCTGCAGAATTACATACATTAAATACAACTCTTTTTAATGACATACACTACATATACTAAAATAATTTGCAAAATTACAGAGATTCTGCAACATGATACTGAGGGTTAGGGGAGAGAATTTCTAGTGGTCTGCACTTTCATGGTGAACCATGACCCCAGACTGAGAGAGAGAGAGTCCCTGTCTTCTTGGCTGTGCACACATGGAGTAGAACTTTTGTAATACAGAGCTGGAGGCAGAGGAAAGAGTAATATAACTGGTTGTAGCTCAAATGCCAAAAACTGCCCCTGTTCTTAACAAAATTTAGTAGACTTTCTTGAATGAATGTTTCTTTATTGTCATATTTCCCTCAGACAATTTCCAGATATTTTGAATGATTTTTAAAAAATAGTTTTCACCAGTTATATCACTGTTTTGCTTGTGAGAAGATCCACGTAACTCTTGTGTCAACATTCTGGAAGTCCCACCTTATCCTCTTTTACTATTTCT
Source organism: Ateles fusciceps (assembly GCA_036589455.1). Lineage (NCBI taxonomy): Eukaryota > Metazoa > Chordata > Mammalia > Primates > Atelidae > Ateles > Ateles fusciceps. The sequence continues at coordinate 5,497,632 of JAZHEH010000437.1, forward strand.
GTCCCTGATCAACAGTTGGTGGGAGGAGCATGAATAAGCAGTAAGTCAATAATCAAATGTCTCCTTTGTGGAAAGTTCTCTTAAGTAGTTACATTTATATAAATCTATATTATAGAATTCTACATTGTAGATTATGGATTTATCAGAAATAATAGGAGAATTTACATTCCAGGATCTTCCATCCTCTATATCCTCAACCCCTTTAACCATTAATGAGTAGTGTTAACTTTGAATACGTTAAATACAGTAGGTATAAGTTATAACTTTTTTGAAGCTAAAATCAGCTGATTAATCATGGAATTAATCTAACTGATGATTTTAGTATTCCTAAGAAATCTGATTTTAGGTTTGTCAATAAAACTTTAGAGTAAGATTAAAGATCAGGGGAAGATCTATAACTTCTAAATTTTTAAAAATATTTTTATATAACTAATAAATGTTTACCATACAAAAAAGAGTTATAGCTGTGGTTCTCAATGTATTTTGATAGTTTAGGCATTCTAGCTAATAATCACTCCAGCTTTGGCCTAGATAGTAATCACTCATATTTGGTTAAATCTCAACTCTTCATTTTCTTTCAACCATAACTTACTGGTTAAGAACTTAGACTCAGGGTTGGAGTCTAGTAAGAAACACTCTAGGTATTTCAAATAGGAGAGTTAACAGAAGAAATAGTTACAAGTGCTGGAAGGCCTGAAGGAGCAAAAATGAGATTAGCAACTGCAGGAAACTGCTACCACCCTAATGCTGGAACAAAAGAAAGGAAGAAATTGTTGTTACCAGTCCCATCAGGCATTCATCTCTGTTACTGCTGAGGCTTGCTATTGCTCCCAGAACCACTGACACATCACCAGGGCCTGCAGCTGCTACCATTGCTATATACTGCTTACCAGCAGCTGTGGCCCACAGCCAGTGCTGCTAAAATTGCCAAAGGACACCAGAGTCTGTAGCCATCAGAGATTGTTAGAGGAAGAACAATGGTTTCTCCCACCACCCACCAGTGCTTTCCATTGGCATCAAGAGTTTATTAAAAGAAAATGTTGTTTACAGGGTCTAGAATTCAGAGGGGTCCAGCAGAATTTTCTGCTGTGATAGAAATGTTCTATAATCTGTGTTGTCTGATACACTAGCCCCTAGTTACATGGGGACTACTGGGCACTTGAAATGTGTCTCAGATGACTAGGAACTAAATTTTAAATTCATTTAATTTAAAGAGCCACATGTAGCTAGTGGTTTCCATATTAGACAGCACAGAGTTAGCATCTACGATGCAAAGTAGATAATGAAAGTGTGATACTGGAGATAGGAGTAGGCAGGCAAATGACTGGCAGAAGATCATAATGCTCAGACAGACGTGGTTCCCACCCTGGCTCTGTCACTCACAAGCTACGTAACTTTGGGCAAGTTCCTCAATCTCTGAGAGCCATCTGGAAAAGTGACAATGATAATAATACTTACCTCTTAGGATTATAGAGTTATTGGAACAACTAAACAAGATGATGTAACCATTCTGCAAAGGCCTGACTCATGGTAAGTGCCCAATAAATGTTCATTATAATTATCACTTAAAAGAAATCTTTTCAAAACTTTGATCATGGGGACAGAGTAAGACGCAGAAAGACTATGGAGAGATGGTAGCCCAACTTGTCTCCCAGTGTTCCTTTTAGCTATAATTTTGTGAATGTATTTGCTAAATATTTTCTTTCTCCCTCTTTTCTGTTATTCTTTGTCTTTTTGGCTAGCTGGTAATTTCAAGGTCTTCTTATTCTTGTTATAGGATGGATCATTTCTTCCTTGACTTAATTATCATACATTATAGAAATTTTATACTAATATGGAAGACTGACTTAATTATCATATGTTATGAAAGTTCATTATGTCAAAATAATGTTTGTTGGAACTGACACCATGATGTAAGTTTTCTTGCTCTTTGCTCTTTTGTTCCCAAGAGTGACCTTTTTGATACCACCCTGACATGCTAAGACTTTAACCATTACATATTGCACTGTATGTTTATGTTAACTTTTCTTTATCATATGCTTAAAGATAAAAGAGTTATAAATATTTGCAAGTGTTTTATAATAGTTCTAATACATTTCAGAGGCTTAATTAAGAAATGTAGTATTTTGTGCCAATCTGGCCATCTCTTCCATAATCTCTTCTGCTCTTTCAGTGGTTTAAGAGAATGGACAAGCATCTATAGATACATTTCTTAAACAAAAAATGTTGATACAGCCTATATATTGTCAGCTGCCTAAAGAAAAATATTCCAGTTGAAATGACAGGAATTTCACAAGACAGAACCACTCTTACAACTGTGTTAAAGGAGCACCTTATCTTTGTTTAAGTCAGGAATGGTGCTAATAAGACACATCTAGTAGTGAAATGATTTTCTCATAGGGGCAAAAAACAACAACAAACATTTTCACTGCTCAACTATATCTTGGACATAGTATTTTTCTTAGATAACTTACAGGGAGCCTTTGGGGAAAAAAAAAAGAATAAACATAAAAGAAATGCTGAGTCCTAAATGGAACCAAACCCAACAAGATTAGCTGCATGCAGCTACCGTGGGCTGCTATTCATAATATGTGATGGCACATCAGGCCTTTCACCAAAGTCAGGCATCGTTGTGTATTGCACTGAATTTTTCCTGTGGATCCTCTATTAACACTAGTGGGAGCTCTTTACATTAAAAAAAGTGACAAGTCCCACAATTGTTCCGTGATCATCTCCTCATGTTAGATCTACTCATCATGTTTGGAGGAGTTATCCTTAAGGAAATCATTTGCCAAGACTCAGATTTTTAAAAAACATTCTAAGGCACTAGAATATGGAATTGAATTACTTGCTCCAATCTTCCTTTCCACCTCTGAACAATATGTAGTCAGTGAAAGGAATTAGCCCCTGGTCATTAGTGCTTTTCAAAACAAACTATCTAGCTGCCTGCCCTTTCAGTTACAGCTGCTGTTATACCCCATATTCTATTTAACACCATATAAAACTCCAGGCATAGTGCCTGGGCAAAGAGGGCAATTTCTCTCCAACTTTGACTTTCCAGATAGTCATACTTGATCATCAGAGTCAGGGTGGCCTGGCACATTCCTGAGGAGCCCAGATGCTCACAATTTTGGGATTATTTCATCTGGAAGGGCTGTGAATTTCCATTTTCATACACTTTCTACACTCCAAGACTCCTACATAATTCTATTTCTGATAAAGGAAGGAACAATCTGGAGGAAGTAATTCCTAGGCTATCAGGTACCCTGGGGACTACAGAACTGATCCCTTTCCTTATACATTAAGGTGAAGACTCCAAAAGCTGTAGTGAATTGACCAGTTTTCTTCTCATTCTTTCCGTGGTACCATGCTACACATAACAAAAAATGCACTGAATAGAGTGGACAGCACAAGGACTCACTAAGTGTCAGGCACCAAGCTAAGGGTTTTATAATTCTCATGTCAAAGTTTTGAATTCTTCTTATTATTATTTTACAGATTTATACACTGAGGCTTTCAGAGTTTAAATAACAGAGTTAGTAAATGACTGACAGGATTCAAATACAGATATGTCTGACTCCAAAGGTCATTTCCTCAAACCACTATACTATACTATAGTGTATATGCAGAACGATACTCATTCTAAAGAAGGAAGCATTGTTGGTTGGGCACAGTGGCTCATGCCTTTAATTGCAGCACTCTGGCAGGCTGAAGTGGGTGGATCACCTGAGACCAGGAGTTCAAGACCAGCTTGGCCAACATGGCGAAACCCCATCTCTACTGAAAATATGAAAATTGGCTAGGCACAGTGACTCACGCCTGAAATCCCAGCACTTTCTGAGGCAGATGGGGGTCGATCACCTCAGGTCAGGAGTTTGAGACCAGCCTGACCAACATGGCAAAACTCCCTCTCTACTAAAAATTTAAAAATTAGCCAGGCGTTGTGGATGGCGCCTGTAGTCCCAACTACTCGGGAGGCTGAGGCAGGATAATCTCTTGAACCCGGGAGGTGGAGGTTGTAGTGATCGCACCACTGCACTCCAGCCCTAGGCAACAGAGTGAGATTCCATCTCAAAAAATAAAAATTAAAAAAAGAAGGAAGTATTGTCAAGACATGAAAAATAATTTGAGACCACAGGAGATGGTGAGATCACAGAAAACGTATCTGGAATATTATTATCCCTTGATAAATAATGATTCATAGCTACCATTAACTGAGTGTCTAGTAGAGGCCAGGCACTTTATATTTGTTATTTTATTTAACTATCGCAATCTCCCAGTGAGGTAGGGATAATCATATTCATTTTTTAGGCGAGGAAACAGAATTAGAGAAACTAAATAATAACGTTCCCCAGTCTCACACAGTTGGCAGATAGACAGTAAAATGAGGCTTAAATCCAAATCTGAATGACTTGAAACCCCACACCTTACTTATCTTAAAATGCATTCCTGACCCATGGAAATGGCTTAATATATATTGAGCACATGAATAAATAAAGGACCATGAATAAACGGTGGCTGGAATGGAGCATGTATCTGTTATGTAATGCCCATGTTGGCCTTGATTAGAAGCTTTTAAAAACAAATGAGTAATAAATACATAATGTTTTGTTTTGCTCCAAAAGGTAGAACTGGGACAAATCAGTGGAAATTGCAGACTTCCTGTGGCTTCCTGTACAGGAACTGGGCTTCAAAGAGTCCACTGCCTAAATGACCTTCAATTCTGTGATTCAAAGATTCTGTGAGGGTCTGTATCTCTACAGAAGGATAATAAGGGAGAACATTCCCACAGTAAGAGCTGCCTAGTAAAACAGTGATCTACCCATTTTTAAAGATGTTCCAGGTACATGACTACATGCCAGAAATGCTGAACAAGAAATTATGAAATTGTGTAGTCTAGAAGATTGTTTGCAAAAATGACTGCAGTTATTCTCTTCCCTTCATTCATTTTCCTTTGCAGGATGACTCAAGCTCCTCCCACTGAGAGATGGCATTTCCCCAACCCTTGAATCTGGGCTGGACTTGTGACTGGCTTTGCCCAAAAGAATGCAGCAGAAGACATTTCATGCCAGTTCCAAGTCTAGGCTTCAAAAGGCCTTGTATAGTGTCAATCTCCTTTTGAAACCCCGAGAATACCAAGTGAACAAACTATAGCTAGACTAGCCTGCTGAAGGATAAGGGGCTACATGGAGGAGAATAGAAACATCCCTGTGAATAGCTAGCCAACCTCTAGAAGCAGAGCCACCTAGCTGCCTTGCAGCTCACCACATATTCATGGGAAAGCTCAGTGGAGACCAGAAGAACCAACTAGTTGTCACATAAGCTCAAGGGCAGTAAGAAATGGTTGCTGCATGATTCTCATAAGCATCTCCTGACATGAAGGGAAGACAAAGGGAATGCCTGATGTCCATGTCAGAATAGTTCATGCCACTGACATCTGTCTGTATTTCAGCAGGCCTCCAGGGACTTTCCATAATGGACATAGTAACATCCAACATTAATTGGGCATCTTACCACTTGCCAGGCAATAGTCTTAGTGTTTTGCCTAAATTAATTCTTAAGCCTCACAACAACAAGCGAAAAATGGATTATTGTTATGAAACTGATTTTACAGATATAGAAACCATGGCAGAGAACTTAAGGAACTTACCTAAGGTACAGAGTTAGTAACACCCAGCCTAGGATTGGAACCCAGAAAGTCTAAAGCCACAACACTTGCTATTAGCCACACCACACTGCTCCTGCTAGCGGCCCTAAGGGGAATATTGTGTGCAGGGACTATACTTGCACTCACAAAACCTCGTAGTTGTATTTCCTATTTTCACCAGGCTTTCTTTGCAGAGCCTGGGATGTCGCCAAATATCTCGTTCATTTTTCCAGGCTTCTGCCACCTGAAAGTCATTTTCTTACTCCCTGTTTCTGAGTAATCTCACTATTAAGCTTAAAACTTAGAATCTATGATCAGGAGAAATGTCTTAAAAGATTCATTACCAAAAACATGGGAGCAAGTAGAAGAAACACTCCTTTTTCAAAAGAGAATTAATTCTCCAGTATGAGAGTTTCCATTCTATTCACAATTAGAAATGTGTGTAAATCAGGTTTAAAAAACATATGAGACAGGCTTATGTAAAAGTCTTAAGTAGGGAATCAAATGTGAAATAAAATGTTAAAAGCAGGTTTAATAATCATGCCTGATGTCCAAGATGGGTCAGTTTTTTTCCTCCTAGATAGTTTCCTTGAAGCCCAAGATAATTATAAAATATCTTAAATCCCTGTTTTTCTTGTTGAATACAATGGACTGCCAACATTTCAACTGCAGTTAAACCAGCCCAACAGGAAAGAAGCCAAGGAATGTGTCTATTTCAACATTTTCTGCAGTCTGGTAGTATATAGCTGTCTGTTTTGAGATGTCTTAAATGGAAATTCCATTTACAAAACTGGATGAAACATGACCAAGACATATACATTTTTCTAGAAATTTCTTCTGCCTTATCCAATTTTCCCATTAGAGGAGGCAATATCACTCATTTCCCTGCCATGGTAGGTTTTTTCCCAGATAACTCTTGGAGCCCTGGTGCAGTCTCCCCACCCCTAACACACACACACACACACACACACACACACACACACACACACAGAACAGCTTAGTAATTATTGACTTAATTAATGTGGGACAGTGAGAATCCCCTAGGACCCCCATCCACACTCCCAGCCCACTGCTAGGGATTTGACCACTGCTTCTAGGCAGAGTAGTGTCAATGCCTGTGTGTCTGTAGAGACCTTCCTTTTATTTCACCCACTGTGTAACTAATGTTTTAGGAAACTCTGGTAATTTCAACTCCTTCTTGCCCATGGCTTTTTAAGGTCCAGATAGAACCCCTTCCACCCTTTAAATTAACCATCAGACTCTCAAGAGCAAGATGACAGTCTTGTTCTGGGGAGTTTTCACAGAATCCTTCCTGCTCCTCTCTTCCCCTTCCTCTCTCCTCTCCTCTCTTCTCTTTTTCAACTGTATTTTTTTGAGAAGCTTTAGGTTCATAGCAAAACTGAGCAGAAAATACAGATATTTCCCATATCACCCCCTGCCCTCACACATGCACAGCCTCCCCAACTATGAACATTCCTCACCAGATAGTATGTTATAATCCATGCACCTACATTGACACATTATCACCCAAAGTCTGTAGTTTATGTTAGAGTTCACTCTTGACGTTGTACATTCTGTGAGTTCTGACACATGCACAATGACATGCATCTGCCATTATAGTATCATGCAGAGTAGTTTCACTACTCCAAAATCCTTTATGCTCTGCCTATTTATTCTTCTCTCCCTCCCAACCTCTAGCAACCACCAATCTTTTTACTGTCTACATAGTTTTGCCTATGTATAGTTTTTCATATTTTCAGAATGTCACATAGTTGCAATCATACTGTAGTATGTTGACTTTTCAGATTAGCTTCTTTCACTTAGTAATATGCATTTGAGGTTCCTTCATGTCTTTTTATAGCTTGATAGCCCATCTCTCTGGTGCTGAATAGGATTCCATTTTCTGGATGTACCACAGTTTATCCATTCACCTACTAAAGGACATCTTAGTTACCTCCAAGTTTTCACAATTATAAACATAGCTGCTATAAACATTCATGTACAGGTTTTAGTGTGAACATAAATTTTCTACTCCTTTCAGTAAATACCTAGGTATGAAATTGCTAGGTCATATGGTGAGAGTATATCTAGTTTTATGTGAAACCACCAAACTGTCTTCCAAAGTGACTATACGATTTTGCATTCCCACCAGCAATGACTGAGAGTTCCTGTTGCTGTACATTCTTGCTAGCATTTGGTGGTGTCATTGCTCTGAATTTTGACCATTTTAATATCTGTGTATGAAGGCCAGGCACGGTGGTTCACACCTGTAATGCCAACACTTTGGGAGGCCAAGGCAGGCAGATCATGAGGTCAAGAGATAGAGACCATCCTGGCCAATATGATGAAATCCCATCTCTACTAAAAATACAAAAATTAGCTGGGCATGGTGGAGTGTGCCTATAGTCCCAGCTACTCTATAATTTTATTTAGATAAAAGGATATCCAAAAGGACTCTGAGGCAGGAGAATCACTTGAATCCAGGAAGGGGGAGGTTGTGGTGAGCCGAGATCACACCATTGCACTCCGGCCTGGGCAATAAGAGCAAAACTCTGTCTCAAAAAAAAAAAAAAAAAAAAAATCTGTGTATGGTATGTCATTGTTGTTTTTACCTTTGTGTGTTTATTTCATTTTTGCCTTTTGCACTTATGTATATACTATACTGTGAAATTTTCCTATTTTCCTCCAAAGTATTTTTATGAAAGTCATGCACGATTGATGTGAAAGAAAGGCAATAGTCTCCTTTGCACACCAGACTCCCACTTATTCCATGCAGCCATAAGGAATCCAAAGTTAACAGTTTCTTATACTTCCTTGGTAATATATATTTAATCTCCCCTCTCTATTTCTGTCCCTCCCATCATATCCCAGTCTCACCCAACTCAAGCCTAGACCTGACAATTGTGTTTTTTCTAACTAAAGAAAATTTTATTTAGGAAGACATCCTGTAACTTTCAGTTTGCCTTGTAACTATAGTAGGCCCATAGAATGGCTTTTACAATCTCAGATGTCTCTAGTTATTGAACGTCCCATATAATTCTCTTATTGTCATTTATGTTACAGTGAATTTGTTAATCAAAGACAATATTTGTTCTATCCACAGTTCTTACTAAAATAGAAATATTTTATTAATAAGATTCTTGTTTAAATCATCTCTCTCCCTTTAATAAAATAGTATCTTTAAGATTATAATCCATTCAATTTGAGCAAAAGTATTATCATTTTAGTCAGGGCCATGTTTTAAGATTAAAAGTGATCATCCAAAATTACATTTAAAAGAGTCAAAACTTACTCATGTTTTTATTGTGAATTAAGTTGTTCATTAGTGGAATTACTTGGAGGCTGAATCCACCTTGAGGCTAATTCAATTCTACTTTCAGACATGGCAGTGTGGGGAAAATCCAACCCATGAAAAGAGGATAATGAAGAAGACTGTCTGATGAAAAGAAATTCCTTGTCATTAATGGAGAAGGTGGAGAGCCAGGCCCAGCAATGAGAGAGGAGTTTCCTCTTCTCACAAATTCTTCCTTTGTTAGCAAGGATTTCTGGATTGGAGGAAGGAGTGGAGGGACAAAAGCTCGCAGGGCTTACCTGGTTTGAAGATCTCTGCAATAAAGATCTTGCATGTACATGGGCTTCTCAGGGTTCCACCTCTCCTGAAATAAATAAATAGATAAATAGTTTTAAGTTTTGTCAAATTTATGCATACAAAAGTTAACTAGTAATACAAGGTTTATTATTCACAAAAATAGATGTCAGCAACCTCCTCTTACACCACTCTCCCTTTCAAAAGGACAAATCAATTAAACTCTTCCAGAAGTTATTAAGTGCCTCAAAACCCATCTGAATTACCCAATTTCCCTGGTCTCCACTATGTTATTTTCCTCCATTCAAGAAGAGTGAATTATGATTGTGAGGTTCTTAAAGCTTACACAATTTTAGAGACCTTTTTAAAGAAGAAGAATGTAAGATTCCAAAATATCAAATTAGAGCCTTGGAAAGGTCCCTGATGCTTAAGCTTCATTATTCATAGTACATCTGCTTCTGCCTTCAAGTGAGAACACACAAGATCCTTTGTATTAAATTATCCCACTGCTGCCTCTAAACTGTCTCCCCATCCACATACCATGTCAGAAACACCAAATCTCTCAATAATTTTACATTCAAGTAGCTCCCTAAAGCCCATCTCTTCTATAAAATCTGATCTATTGAACTGAAATATAGTAATAATTCTTTAATTCCACTTTCTCTAAAAATTTAACTCCTTGTTTTCCTTCACTTACCAACCTATGATACATACTTATCCCATTGTGCTTACTTTTTATATTTCTTTTTCCTAGCTTTATTGAGGTAAAATTGGCAAATAAAAATTTTGTATGTTTAAGACATACAATGTGATAATTTGATATACATATACATTGTGAAATGATTATCACAATCAAATTAATTAACACATTCATCACCTTAGTTACCATTTTGTGGTGTGTGTATGTGTGTGTGTGGTGAGACACTTAAGATCTACTCTCTGAGCAAATTTGAAGTATATGATACAGTATATAACTATAGTCACCATGCTATACATTAGATCCCCAGAACTTATTCATCTTATAACTGAAAGTTTGTCTCCTTTGACCAACATCCCTCCATTTCTCCCATCCCCCACCCCCTAGCGAATACCTTTCTACTTGCTGCTTCTATGATTCTGACTTTTTTAAATTCCACAAATAAGTAAGATCATACAGTATTTGTCTTTCTGTGTCTGGCTTGTTTCACTTGGTATTATTTTCTCCAGGTTCATCTGTGTTGTTACAAATGGCAGGATTTCTGTCTTTTTATGGCTGAATTATATTTCATTGTATACTTATGTCATATTTTCTTTATCCATTCATCCACCAACAAATGCTTAAGTAGTTTCTATAGCTCAGCTATTGTGAATAATGCTACAGTGAACATAGCAGTGCATAAATCTTTTCAACATACTGACTTCAGTTCTTTTGGATATATAACCATAAGCATAATTGCTGGATTATATGGTAGTTCTATTTTTAATTTTTTTGAGGAACCTCCATACTGTTTTCCATATGGCATACAGGCATACCTAGGAGATATTTCAGGTTTGGTTCCAGACCACCACAATAAAGTAAATTTTGCAACAAAGCAAGTCACGTAATTATTTTGGTTTCCCAGTAAAACTTTTGTTTACACTACACTGTAGCCTACTAAGTGTGTGATAGCATTATGTCTAAAACACAATGTAAATACCTTAATTTAAAAATACCTCATTGATGAAAAATGCTAACAATCATCTGAACTTTTAGACAGTCATAATCGTTTTGCTGGTGAAGAGTCTTGCCTTGATGTTGATGGCTGCTGACTGATCAGGGTGATGGCTGGAGAGGGTTGCAGTAGCTGCAGAAATTTCTTAAAATAAGAGAGCAATGAAATGTACCTTATTGATTGACTCTTCCTTTCACAAAATATTTCTTTGAAGCATATGATGCTGTTTGATACCATTTACCCACAGAACTTCTTTCAAAATGGAGTCAATCCTTTTCAGCCGTGCTGCTGCTTTATCAACTACGTAATATAATACTTTAAATCATTTTCTATCATTTCAACAATATTCACATCTTCACCAGGAGTAGATTTCATCTCAAAAAACCACTTTCTTTGCTCATCTATAAAAAGTAACTCTTTATCCATTAAAGTTTGATCATGAGATGGCAGCAATTCAGTCACATCTTTAAGCTCCACTTCTAATTCTAGTTCTCTTCCTATTTCTACCAGTTCCTTCTTCCACTTCAACCTTGAACACCTCAAAGGTCATCCATGGGGGTTGCAATCAACTTTCTCCAAACTCTCATTTATGCCTTTTTTTTTTTTTTTTTTGGAGACAGGGTTTCACTCTGTTGCCCAGGCTGGAGTGCGGTGCCACAATCTCAGATCACTGCAGCTTCAACTTCCCAGGCCCAAGCCATCCTCCTGCCTCAGCCACCCAAGTAGCTGGGACTACAGGTGTCTGTCACCATGCTTGGCTAATTTTTTTATTTTTAGTAGAGAGGGAGTTTTGCCATGTTGGCCAGGCTGATCTTGAACTCCTGACCCGAGGTGATCCACCCCTGTCAGCCTTCCATGGTGTCTGTCACCATGCTTGGCTAATTTTTTTATTTTTAGTAGAGAGGGAGTTTTGCCATGTTGGCCAGGCTGACCTTGAACTCCTGACCTGAGGTGATCCACCCCTGTCAGCCTCCCAAAGTGCTGGGATTTCAGGCGTGGGCCACTATGCCTGGCCAATTTTTGTATTTTCAGTAGAGATGGCATTTTGCCATGTTGGCCAGGCTGGTCTTGAACTCCTGGGCTCAGGTGATCCACCCACCTCAGCCTGCCAGAGTGCTGCAATTAAAGGTGTGAGCCACTGCACCCAATCAACAATGCTTCCTTCTTCAGAATGAATATTATTCTGTATATACACTATAGAATAGTGTAGTGGTTTGAGAAAATGGCCTTTGCAGTCTAACATATCTGTATTTGAATCCTGTCTCAGTCATTTACCAACTCTGTTATTTAAACTCTGAAAGCCTCAGTGTGTAAGTCTGTAAAATAAGGTATGTTGATATTTTGACCTCCCATGAATTATCAATGTTCTTCATAGCATCTAGAATGGTGAATCCTTTCCAGAAGGTTTCAATTTACTTTCCCCATATCTATCAGATGAATCACTCTCTCTGGCAGCTATAACCTTATAAAATTTGTTTCTTAAATAATAAGATTTGAAAGTCAGAATTACTCTTTGATCGATGGGCTGCAGAATAGATATTGTTCAAGCAGGCATGAAAACATTAATCTTCTTGTATATTTCCATCAGAGCTCTTGGGTGACCAGATGTATTCCCAATGAGCAGTAATATTTCTTTTTTTCTGAGCAGTAGGTCTCAAGAGTGGGCTTAAAATATTCAGTAAGCCATGCTGTAAACAGGTGTGCTGTCATCCAGACCTTGTTCCATTTATTGAGCACAGGCAGAGTGGATTTAGCATAATTCTTAAGGGCCTTGTGATTTTTGGAATGGTAAATAATAACTGGCTTAACTTAAAGTCACTAGCTGCATTAGCCTTTAAAGACAGAGTCATTCTATCCTTAAAAGTTTGAAGCAGGCATTGACATCTTCTCTCTAGGTATGAAAGTCTTAGATGACATCTTCTTCTAACATAAGGTGGTTTAGCCTCCATTGAAAATCTGTTATTTAATGTAGCCACTTTCATCAATAATCTTAGTTAGATATTTTGGATAATTTGCTGCAGCTTCTCCATTAGAACTTGCTGCTTCACTTTTATATTATAGAGATGGCTTCTTTCCTTAAACCTCATGAACCAACCTCTGCTAGCTCTGCAGCTACCTCACCTCTCTCAGCCTTTATAGAATTGAAGTGAATTAGAACCTTGTTCTGGATTAGGCTTTTGCTTAAGGGAATGTTATGGCTGGTTTGATCTTCTATCCAGACCACTCACTTTGTCCGTATCAGCAATAGGGCTGTTTTGCTCTCTTATCATTCGTGTGTTCACTGGAGTAGCACTTTTAATTTCTTTCAAGTACTTTTCCTTTGCATCACAACTTTGCTAGCTGTTTGGCACAAGAGGCTAGCTCTCAGCCTGTCTCAGCTTTCAATGTGCCTTCTTCACTAAGCTTAATCATTTCCAGCTTTTGACTCAAAGTGAGAGATACGTGACTCTTCCTGGCACTTGAACATTTAGAGGTCACTGTAGGATTATTAATTGGCCTAATTTCAATATTGTTGTGTGTCTGGGAGTAGGGAGGCCCAAGGAGAGGGGAGAGAGATGGGGAATAGTCAGTAAGTGGAGCAATCAGAACATACTCAACATTTTTCAAATAAGTTCATCATCTTCTATGGGCATGGTTCACAGTGTCCCTAAACAATTAAATAGTAACATTAAAGATCACTGATAACAGATCACCATAATAGATATAATAAAAATAAAAAAGTTTTAAATATTGTAAGAATTACAAAATGTGACACAGAGACACGAAGTAAGCACAGATCACTGGGAAAATGGTACCAATGACTTGCTCTATGCAAGGTTTCCAGAAATCTTCCATTTGTAGAAAACACAGTATCCATGAAGGACAATAAAGCAAAGTACAATGAAATGAGGTGTGCCTGCACTAATTTACATTCCAACTAGTAGTGTGCCAAGTTTCCTCTTGTCCATACTCTTCCCAATATTCATCTCATCATATTGATAGTAGCCATCATAAGAGGTATAAGATGTTTCTCATAGTGGTTTTGATTTGCATTTCCCTGATGATTAGTGGTGTTGAGCATCCTCTCATATACCCACTATTTGAATGTTTTATGTGGTAAAACATCTATTCAGGTTCTTTGCCTATTTTTTAGTTATTTGTTCTTTGTTTTTTTTTTTTTTCGTTTGTTTGTTTTTCCTATTAAGTTGTATGGGTTCCTTATATATTTTAGATATTAACTCCTTATAAGATATGTAGTTTGCATATAGTTTCTTCCAGTCCATAGGATTGTCTTTCCATTCTGTTGATTGTTTCCTTTGCTGTGCAGAAGCTTTTTAGTTTGATGTAGTTCTACTTATGAAATTTTACTTTTGTTGCCTGTGCTTTTGATGTCATATCCAGAAAAATTATTGCCAAGACCAATGTCAAAGAGCTTTTCCCTTATGTTTTCTTCTAGGAGTTTTATAGTTTCGGCTGTAATATTTAAGTCTTTAATCCGTTTCAAGTTATTTTTGTATACTGTATAAGAAAAGGGCCCAATTTCATTTTTTTTGCATGTGGGTATCTAGTTTTTTTCAACATCATTTATTAAAGAAACCATCTTTTCCCCATTGTACATTCTTGGTGACCTTGTCAAAGATTAGCTGACTCTATATACATATAGGCTTATTTCTGGGCTCTCTCTACTGTTCCATTGTTCTGTGTCTGTTTTTATACCAGCACCATACTGGTTTGATTACTATAGTTTTGTAATACAGTTTGAAATCAGACAGTGTGATGTCTCTAGTTCTGTTCCTCTTTCTCAAGATTTCTTTGGCTATCTAGGGTCCTTTGTGGTTCCATATGACTTCTGGGATTATTTTTTCTATTTCTGTGAAAAATGCCATTGAAATTTTGATACAAATTGCATCAAATCTATGGATTACTTTGGGTACTATGGACATTTTAACAATATTAATTCTTCTAATACTTTTTTTTTATTTTAAAGATCTGAGTTATCAGCAACATATGATCCACAGTTGGTATAAAGTTGGTTTTGCATATCAAAGTAAATTAATTTAGTTATTTTGTATAAATTACTAAATTGGAGCAAGAAGCCCTTTACTAGATGCTACAAGCTTCATAAAGGGAAAATACTATTTCTAATATTTGACTTAACATGGCTGCTTTGGTTGAAAAAAAGGATAATATATTAAATATTTTAAATGACCAGATGATGGATTTGAAGCCACTAAAAACAAACCTAGCA
The DNA here is from genome assembly GCA_036589455.1 of Ateles fusciceps. NCBI lineage: Eukaryota > Metazoa > Chordata > Mammalia > Primates > Atelidae > Ateles > Ateles fusciceps. The sequence goes on from JAZHEH010000437.1 coordinate 5,512,784, forward strand.
AGGCAAACTCACAGGCATAAAATGTAACTCAAAGCATTAGTAGAGTTAAGGCTGTTTTTCTTTAGCATTATGAATCTCTTTATTTGCAATGACTATACCAGAGCTCCAAAGAGGCAGTCTTATACATCAAACTGTCATTAAAATATGTGGCTCTTTCCTGCAGTATCATGTTACTACTACACTGAAAATTTTATTTTTCCAGTAATACTAGAGGTAGTAATTAGAAGATCTATTATTTCTGGCCAATCATAACAGATACAATAATGGACACAACGCAAAGGTTAATTGCTATGTTACAAACACTGCAGCAATTAGCTTTTAGAGCAGGGAGTCACAGGGAATGTATTTCAAGTGAAAGTTAGTTTTTAAATAGAAACTATCCTCTATGTCATGTGCATAGACTCCCCTAAATTAAGATAGTGCATGATCAAAATCACAATGTTACTTGGAGGGAGGGAAGCCATGGTAGAGCTTTCAAGGGTTAGGGAAAGAAGTACCTGGGATCCAAGATGGCCGATTAGCAGCAGCTCAGGATTGTAGCTCCCACTGAAAGCGCAGAGAGTGTGTGGACGCCACATTTTCAGACGAATTTTTATTGCCCACGGACCAGGAGATTCCCGGAGGAGGAGCCCCACGGGTCGCCAGCGTTACTCTTGGCCGGTGCGGCTGTTTTGCAGGTGCCCCGGCGCAGTGGTTCTCAATCTGGAGTATATGGGACTGAGTGCCCTTTTGGTTGGCGTTGGAGCTCCGGGAAGGCAGAGTCTCCCATTCAGCTGATTGAAAAGTGGACTGAAGCGGCGAACCAGACCGGGAGATTCCCAAGCAGAAAAGCGCCACGAATCTCAACGCTGCTGTTTCAGCCGGTGTAGTGGGTCGCCACAGGGGAACGCTGGCTCTCCCCCCAACAAAAAAAAAAAAAACAAAAAACAGCAATTGGAACTGCTCAGGATTGAGATTTCACAGCAAGTACAGCTGAACCCGGGAAGGTCCAGCTCTGTGGGGGGAGGGGCGTCCGCCAAAGGAAAATTAAGAAACAGAAAAAACTTTACCACCAATAAGCTGGACGTCCACTCAGAGACCTAATCTGAAAGTCAGCAATTACACAGACGACAGGTGGAAAAATCCACAAAGATGGGAAGAAGCCAGCGCAAAAAGGCTGAAAACACCCGAAATCAGAATGCCTCTCCTCCTACAGAGGATTGCAGTTCCTCATCACCAAGCGAACAAGGCCTGATGGAGAATGAATGTGAGGAATTGATAGAATCAGGCTTCAGAAGGTGGATAATAAGAAACTTCTGTGAGCTAAAGAACATGTTCTAACCCAATGCAAAGAAACTAAGAACCTTGAAAAAAGGTTTGAAGAAATGCTAACGAAAATAGACAATTTAAAGAGGAATATAAGTGAACTAATGGAGCTGAAAAGCACAATATGAGAACTTCGCGAAGTATGCACAAGTTTTAACAGTCGAATTGATCAAGCAGAAGAAAGGATTTCAGAGGTCGAAGACCAACTTGATGAAATAAAACGAGAAGACAAGATTAGAGAAAAAAGGGTAAAAAGGAATGAGCAAAGTCTCCAAGAAATATGGGACTATGTGAAAAGACCTAATCTACGTTTGATAGGTGTATCTGAATGTGATGAAGAAAATGAATCCAAGCTGGAAAATATTCTTCAGGATATTATCCAGGAAAACTTTCCCAACCTAGCAAGGCAGGACAATACCCAACTCCAGGTAATACAGAGAACACCACAGAGATATTCCTTAAAAAGAGCAACCCCAAGGCACAGAATCATTAGATTCACCAGGGTTGAAATGAAGGAGGAAATACTAAGGGGCAGCCAGAGAGAAAGGTCAGGTTATCCACAAGAGGAAGCCTATCAGACTCACAGCAGATCTCTCAGCAGAAACCCTACAAGCCAGAAGAGAGTGGGGGCCAATATTCAACATACTTAAGAAAAAAAACTTTCAACCCAGAATTGCATATCCAGCCAAACTAAGTTTCATAAGTGAAGGAAAAATAAAATTTTTTACGAACAAGCAAGTACTCAGAGATTTCATTACCACTAGGCCTGCGTTACAAGAGCTTCTGAAAGAAGCACTATATACAGAAAGGAACAACGAGTATCAGCCATTCCAAAAAACCCATCAGTAAGCTGCATCCAGACCCATCTCATGTGCAAGGATATATAGAGACTCAAAACAAAGAGATGGAAGAAGATTTGCCAACCAAATGGAGAGGGAAAAAAAAAAAAGCAGGAGTTGCAATTCTCATCTCTGATAAAATAGACTTTAAAGTAACAGAAACCAAAAGAGATAAGAAAGACATTGTATAATGGTAGAGAGATCAATGTAATGGGAAGAGCTAACGATCCTAAGTCTATGTGTACCCAATACAGGAGCACCCAGATACATAGGGCAACTTCTTGGTGACTTACAAAGAGACTTGGACTCCCACACAACAATTGTGGGAGACTTTAACACTACATTGTCAATATTGGATAGATCAATGAGACAGAAGGATAACAAGGATACCTGGGACTTGAACTTAGACCTCGAACAAGTAAACTTAATAAACATTTACAGAACTCTCTACTCTAAATCCACAAAACATACATTTTCTTCAGTAACACATCACATCTATTCTAAAAGTGACCACATGGTTGGAAGTAAATCACTCCCCAGCAATTGCATAGCATTTCACGGGTTTAAATGAAATATTGGTTGGCTGTTTGTTATTTTCCTCCCTTATTCCTTCCTGTCTCCATTGTATAACACAATTGTTAGTATAAAAGAGCTTTTCAATACCCATTTTTAGACTACATTCTAGCCTGGGCAATAGAGCAAGATTCCCGTTCTCTCTCCCTCTTTTCTTCTTTTTCCCTTTCTTTCATTCTCTTTTTTTTCTTTCTCTCTTACTCTCTTTCTTTTCTTTTCTTTCTTTCCAAAAAAGAAAAAAAAAGAATTGCAATTAGCAAGTCAATAAAGGTTTGGAGTCAGCTTGTGTTGCTGTTACAAAAAAAAAAAAAAAGAAGTACCTGGGAGAGAACTTCAGGCAGGAAGGGGTTCATGCCACTGGAAGTTCTAACTGCTTCCTCCCCAAGTTCCTCTTTCCTTCTGTACTCTTCTATAACCCTGCTCAGCCCAGCCTCCTCCAGCTGGGGTCCCTCCACTGCTATTTGTTCCTCAAACTGCTAATGCCTCAGCAACAGGTTAGTGGTCACAAGCAGGCCTACCCCCTAGTATGTGTGCAGTGCTTAGGTAGGACTACAAAGGAGGACACCAGGCTATATGTCTACACAGCTAAAATTCATACATCAAACTAATAGACTGCTACTTGAAACATGTTCTATCCTCCTACCTTGAAAAAAATATACCTTTATAAAGACAAAAATGTTTCTAATGTGTAAAGCTATGTTTTAATGAGTAGGCAAAATATCAAAGGCAGATAAATTTGATTATTATTGCATGTGTTTGCATAGTCTGGTGATAGGCTGGAAATGTTTGGGTAAGTAATTAAATAAAAACATACACAGTTTACAAATTACATATTTACCCCCGTGAAATTTACTTTCTTCCCTTCATTTCAGCAAAATCCCTTAATTATATTGTCATAATCAAAATTTTCATATAGCCAGTATTCTATGAATACTAATGCCAAATTATATAACTTTCCTGAATTATTGTAGCTCTTGGGATTTTTCAACTTGATTTTAACTTGGAGAAACTTTCTGCTAAGGCAGTAGCAACTGGAATTATCAATAAAATTCTTAAAGTAATACCTATTTTTAAAAATGAGAAATTAAGGTTTCTACTGTGGCTTGTTACTCTGTCCTAACAAATAAAAAATTGGACAAACTGAAAATCAACAACTCTTCCTAGATCTATCAGAGAAGTGAGGACACAGAGCGCGCCACTTTCCCCAAAGTTGGAGAGACAAACAGGCAGATACAGAGAATCACAATTTCCTAGAGCAGAAACCCACCAGCAGAAACCTCCAGGGGCACGAGTACAGAGTAGGAAGACCAGAACTGTAACCGATGAATTGCTAGAGGCTCAGCATGGTTAAGACTATGAGTTTAAAACTCCAGGGAGCCAACCAGGCGTGGTGGCTCATGCCTGTAATTCCAGCACTTTGGAAGGCCTAGGCGGGCCCAGCATGAGGTCAGGAGATTGAGACCATCCTGGCCAACATGGTGAAACCCCATTTCTATTAAAAATACAAAAATTAGCTGGGTGTGGTGGTAGGTGCCTGTAATCCCAACTACTTGGGAGGCTGAGGCAGGAGAATTGCTTGAACCTAGGAGTCGGAAGTTGCAGTGAGCCAAGATTGCACCACTGCACTCCAGCCTAGCAACAGAGCCAGACTCCCTCTCAAAACAAACAAACAAAAAAACTCCAAGGGGCCTAGTCTTTGGAGGGCACACCCACACTTTTATAAGTTTTACCTGCAGGAGCTCTTCCAGGTTTTCTCAGTGAAAATCAGAGAAAATCACCTCCTACATCCAATAGGGAGAGGTGAAAAGTAACTATTTTGAAATACGTCAAAATATTTTGTTCTTTTTCAGATGCTGGAGAGGATGTGGAGAAATAGGAACAGTTTTACACCATTGGTGGGAGTGTAAATTAGTTCAGCCATTGTGGAAGACAGTGTGGCGATTCTTCAAGGATCTAGATTCTGAAATACCATTTGACCCAGCAATTCCATTACTGGGTATATACCCAAGGGATTATAAATTACAGATTAGGTGAAAACACTTGTAAAGAACTTGGCACTATTTGACTTACAGCCAGTGTTCAATTAACGTTAACCATCATTACAACTATTGTCATTCCTATATTGTGAGGACACTATGCCCCTGAAAGATTAGGGTAATTTGATATCTATGACAGAGCTGGTACCCAACACTAGGTTGATTTCTACAGCAATTCAACTTCCTATTAGAGTTTTGTATCAATAAAACTGTAGGACCCGCCAAGGCTGGAATCCCACTGCTACCTGAGCATCCAGTTGGTGACCAGACTCTCCGAATTAACAAAAGGATTTGTTGTTGTTTTCATAGCAGTTGTCCAGGAACCCTTCCGGACCCGTTAGCGAGATGGGGCTCACCCTTGTGTCTCGGGGGCAGTAACAGACGGCAAGGTGGAGGTGGCTTCCTGGCCCCACAGCCGGACCTCGGCACCCCGAGTTCGTTCACCGGGGCCGGGTCCTGGCGGGCTGCAGACTCAGGCCTGGCGGCGCAGCGCAGGCGGAGCCCGGGCGCAGGGCCAGTCCCACCGCCGCCGCCGCCGCCGCCGCCGCCGCCGCCGCCGCGAGCCCGGACCTGCCCGCACGACCTGGCGGCGCAGTCTCGCGGGATCGCTCAGCTCTCGCTCCCCGTGCGGTTCCCGAGGCGGCTCCAGGCTCCGACGCTCTCCGGAGCCGTCTCAGTTCGCTGTGGGGACGGTGGGCTGGACGGGGACCGGAAGGGGAGAGCGGCCTTCGACCGCCGCCCGAGGTGAGGCTCCCACAGCCGGGACCGGGCAGGGACCGGGCTGGTGCCGGGGGAAGCGGGGCGGGCCTCGAGGAGCGCGGCGGGGGTGGGGGGCGGCGGCTAGGATGAGGCGCTCAGGGAGCCGCAGGTGCTGGGGAGGCGGCGGCGGGACGGCCCGCACCTGAGTTTCCTCGGAAGCGGGAACCGGCTCTGAAAGGCGATGCCGGGACCCCGCGGCGCCGCGCGGGCCAGGGACGCTGCTGCTTGGCTCTAGGCCTGGGGCAGGTGCCCGGGTGTGGGGCGGTGGCAGACCGGGTACAGACCAGTGTGTGTTGGGGCGCGGGTAATTCGTAATCGGGGGCCCACAGCCGTCGCCCTCCCACCGGGACAGATTTGCGCACTTTCCTTTCGACGGCCGCACTACACCCGCCCAGCCAGTGAAAACTGCAATGTTGCTTCTCCGCTGATGGAATCATGAAAGTCTCCCGTCTATTTGGCCTTTTGAAAAACGAGAAAACTACATACCCAGAAGACTGCCACAAAAACGGACTCTTCAGAGCCTTTTACAAGTTTAAGAATTCTTTGGGTCTTAGGAAGTTTCCCAGGGCCTTAGTTTTCTTGTGCTTAATAAGACAGGGGCCCTTAGATTGTATGATTATATTAATCCTTTTAAATTTACTCCGAATCACCAGCGTTCCCTTTTTTCCTCCATCTTACTCTTGCCATTCCCCCTTTTAACCCTGTATTCCATACAAGCACCAGCCTCCTAGCCTCGGTTCCCTAGAGGTGTATACATTCCATGCCAAGGCAGGTGGGAGAATATCTCGCTAGGACAAAATTTTCCATTGTTTTTCCAGTGTTTGTCACCTGGGATGAAAATCTTAACTCTGTACTTTGACTCCGCAGTTGAGTTTATGACAAATGTTGGTGATACACCCTCTTCGTTGTTTTTACAGTAATTGACCCAGGACTCATTTTCAGGAAAACCGCTACCTTCAAAATGATAAAAATAGTGAAATGAGGAATTTAAACATTCTATTTTTGGATGGGTATCTTCTGAGGATGAAAAGAGTGATTCATTCAAGCCATGTGGTAAAATCAGGAATTTGAAGAAAATGAAAATGTTTACATTTTTGTTGACGTGTATTTTTCTACCCCTCGTAAGAGGGCACAGTCTCTTCACCTGTGAACCAATTACTGTTCCCAGATGTATGGAAATGGCCTACAACATGACGTTTTTCCCTAATCTGCTTGGTCATTATGACCAGAGTATTGCCGCGGTGGAAATGAAGGTGAGTAGTGCTTCATAACTTTATTGAAAAGTAGTTTACGCTCTGTTCTACAGTAAACTAGTAATGTGACTTATTTTTAAACAGAGCCGATTTCTTCAAGTTGTGTACAAGTCATGTTTTGAAAAGTCCTTTTGAAAATTAAGTTCCTCTACTGACTTGTGTTTTGTGCTGTTTAGTAGATTCGCTTAAATAGAGTTCATTTTATATAATGAAGTATGGTTACAGATGATTTCTAAATACCTTGTACCTGGAAAATATTTTGCTTTCCTGAATCAAGTATGATAGGTCCTCTAGAAATGTGAATTCTGAATTTTTTTCTAATTCACTGGACATGTAATCTTTATTGCCTGGACGAAAGTGAAGGAATCTACATGTTTTTAAAAGTAGTCGTAAAATTCACTTGGTACAGTTTTCCTGAAGCAAATAGATTATCAGAATATTTTGTTGCTGTAGACTGTATTTTAAGACTATTACAAAGTCACTAAAAAGTGACTTTGTTTTCTAAGCATAGCACTTAAATGTTCTTTAATACTTGTTAAAAGAAACCACTTGTTGAGGGAGGAGTACGGTGACACTAAAGATTGCCTTAGGTGCCTCAGTTACCTGTCTCTGGTTTAGAGATATGCAAATAACTAGGGAGTGTGGGAAGAAGCTACCTGTACAGACAGGAACCTGTCTTCCCATACAGATTTGTTAGGTTGTTAAGTCTACTGAAGAAAACTAGACGCATGCATTGTTTTTATAGTTTTTCTTCAGAAAAACTGAGAATAGTAAAGACTTTTTTCCCTCAGATTGTTGTTAAGAGAGAAATCCCTACAAATTTAATATAGATACTATTTTTAAACTTGATTAGATTTGATTTTGCAGCTTTGAAAGTCTTCTGTTGTTCAATTGAATAGTTGTCTGACTGCTTCATTGTGGACTCATGTCTGGAATAGGAAAGCTTGTAAAAATAACAAGTAGATGTTACTTAAAAGGGTAGTACAGATTATATTATTGTTATAGTTCAGTGGTTTTTTCAAACCAATGCAAGATGTCCTTTTGAACACTGAACAAGTGAGGTACTGAGACTTTCGTTAATCACAACCATTTTGATGGTTCAATCTGATTCAAAAAAATATGCATATATATATAATGGGAACACTGTGAAGTCAATAATTACATCTTTCATTCGCTTTTTCTCTGATGATGTTTTATGTGTTCATGTTTTAATAGTGTTCCTAAATTTTTTAAAATTTGATTTCCCTTTGTATGTAGTAACTACATACATTTTAAGCTTTTTTGGTTTTTCTTTTAGAGATGGGATCTCACTGTGTTGCCCAGGCTGGTCTCCCAAACTCCTAGGCTCAAGTGATCGTCCTGCCTCAGCATCCCAAGGATTACAGGCACGAGCCACTGCACCCAGCCAACCATTTTAAGTTTGAATGCTAACAGTGACCTTATAAATTAATATCATCTAGACTCAAGAGAGATGAATTCTTGCTATTAAATGCCTGTAATTATAAGATGGTAACAACTAGCTTTGTTCTACACATGTCTTTTCAAAACAATTGATTTTTACTTTCAAAAAAAAAATTGACCCAGGTAGTTTTGTGCCTGGATGTTATCAAGAATGCTTTTTATTCTTACCTTTTTTATGTGATTGCTAACACTACCAATCTCTTCATTATATAATTTTCCGTGTATAACCAACCTTTCTCATAGCCTTTACTAATGACTATTTTTTTTCTATAAATCATACTTCAGTAAGTTTAAGGATACAAAAGAAGAGAGCTATCAAGCAGTCACAATGCCAGCATTAACCTAAGTCTACAGAAGAAAGGAAGGGGAAATGAAAAGGCAAAAATAATGTCAACCTGGGCCAGACTTTTAATCCCTATGTGTAATTTTTTAGTCTATAGTGTTGTATTTTTCCTACTGCCCCATTCCTATTTATCCTTATACTGTAGTATTCTCTTTTAGTTCCTGTATTTGAATGCCCAAAATCCTATAATCTGAGAGTTGTAAGTGACCCTAAAGATCATACAGAGCTTCTTAACCTTGTTTGTGTCATTAACCCCTTCCCAGAATAAGAGAAGTTTTAATATTTAAATAAAATGGGTAGGATTATAAAGGAAACAAATTATATTGAAATATACTTATAGCTAAGGTAAAGAACCCCTGAACCCTTCATTATACAGGTGAAGAAACTGAAACTCAGGGAAGTTATGATTTGTCCAAGGTTTGAACACTCTGAATTGATAGTCTTCTCTGTCTACATGGACCATAATGTCATCTTTAACTGGTTGTTTTAGGCCTTGTCCTTATTGGATAAACAAGATAATATTTCTTATGATTTGGAATGCAATGTATAACTTTCAGATTTTGCTACCTCTTTGCACACTTCATTTAGATAAAAATTAAACTGGGTGATTGTTTTACCTCTTATTTAGCTCTGTCCCTCTTTTCCCCCTCTCATAATTGCCTTGAATACAAAGTCTGGTTAGGCCAAAAATAAAATCCCCATGGTGCACACATGTAGTCCCGTCTACTCTGGAGGCTTAGGTGGAAGGATCACTTAAGCCCAAGAGTTGGAGGCTTCAGTGAGCTGTGATCATTCCACTGCACTCCAGTCTGGGCCATAGAGTGAGACTTCAACTCAACAAAACAAAATGAAAACAACAACAACAAAAACAAAGCAAAAGTAAATTCCCTAAGCTTCAGTCTCTCTAGTGGTGCCACAATGATTTTATTATAATGCAAATTCGTGCAGTCCACTTTAGGGTTAAAATCCTTCATCACTTTCTCTAAAGCTGGAGAAATAAAGATCTGATTCTAGAGCACCCCAGGCTCTTCATGTGGGACTCTGCCTTCTTGTCCAGTATCCCATCTTGTACCTTCCCACATTGCACACTCTGCTTCAGCCAACTGACCTGTTTGGAGAATTCAAATCCCTATTACTCTCTGTCACCTCTGTATCTTTACACACACTGTATCCTCTGGTGGGCCATCTGTCTACTTACCTTTCTTCACCTGCTCAATTCCTTCAAGTCTCAGTTAAAGCAATAACTGTTTTTAGTGAACCCTTCTTTCACCTTTTTCCTGAGTATATTTAATCAGCCCACTCTATACCCTTATAGTACTTAAAGTGTACAGTTCTTATACTTATCATGCTGTTTTACAGTGATCTGCATGTCTCTAGATTGAGAGTTTGTTGAAAGTAGGGATGGTGTTTTCTTCATCTCTACCCCCTAATACCAAATACAAAGCCTCTGAGCATGGTAGAGGCTCCATAAAAGTTAAATAAGGAAAAAGTTAGTATTTTGTGTCCCTATAAGTCAGCAAAGGGGATTTTCCCTCCCAGTCTTCACCTTCCAATTCTATTATCTACAGTGTCCAAACGAAAGACATACTAATATTTTTAGGTGGTTTATGTATGATTCTTTTTCATTCTGTCCGAGCCTAGCTATAATGAAATACATTAGTTGACATCCTCTGTTTTGTTTCCCACATTAGCTCTACACATATTCATCAGAATTTATTTAAAGAATTTTATTTTTAACAGTTTCTAGTTATTTATATGAAGTGAAGGAATTCAACTTTTGATTGGACCATTGGATTATAAACTATATGAGTCTTTTTTTCTAACATTGTACTTTATTTAGTCTTTAATTGTATAGTCCAATCGAGTACTAAATTATAGCTGGATGTAACTTGGCTTTTACTAGAAATGTGTTTTATAGCTTCTCTAAAGATTGGATTGGGTTTTATACCTCCAACCCAATTGCCATTAGTTTCTGCTGGTCCCTGTTGAATTTCCAGGGTTCACGGTGAATTAGTGTTAGGATGAGGGGCTGAAGAATTGCCTGATGGCTATGGCAATGAATTGTACTCTCTTAGCCACCAAGAATTCCGTATAAGTCAAGAGATCTATCTCATTCCTTTTTTGTTCCTAGTTTTCATTTTGTGACAGCTAGCCTGTTTTACAGAATTTAAGCCTTTATGGTCGTTTTTAATCTGTAATTGTATGAGATGGCTTAGAGCAATGGTTCTTAAACTTTAGTTCTTAGACCAGCAATTTGTGAGCTTGTTGGAAATGCAAGTTCACAGACTCCTATCCCAATCTACTGAATCATGATCTCTGAAGATGGAGCCCAGCTGTGGTTTCACAAGCTGTCCAGGTGTTTCTTGTAAGTGTTAAAGTTCAAGACCCACTGATTTAGAAGTTTGGATTGCAAATTTTTATTGTAAAAGAGCAAATTATTTTGGCTTTGCAGACCATAGAGTCTGTCATAGCTATTCAACTTTGAAATTGTAGCACAGAAGCAGTCACAGACAATATGCCAACAAATGAGTGTGACTGTGCTTCAGTAAAACTTTATTTTCAGAAACAGGCAGTGGGCTATATTTGGTCTAATGACTACAGTTTGCTGAACCTTGGTTTAAAGTACTTGAAAATGTTTTAAGGGTAGTTTGGAATGTAATAAGTGAACATTATTGTGCATTCTTATGTTAATACATTACCTGAGTTATATGTTACTTACTTTCCACGTAAATTTTTTAAAGTAAAATTTATCACAAACCAAAGAATCAGACTGGGATATCTTGGTTCTTTAGTTTTGTTTGAGAGGTTGCTTAAAATAAGGGACTTCAGTCTTTTCCTTATTTTATTATTTGAACCTGAAATCATTTGTATTACAAAGAGTTAATTTACAATTCTGCATAGTAACTGGGCTTTGTGATGAAAAGGATGTACAGTCTAACTCTCTCAAGTGGAAAAACAAATGGCTGCTGGTTTTCCATTGTGTTCCTTTTGTTTCATATCTAGAGCATTGTTTCACAAATTGTGAGGTTGAGGTCCCTTGAGAGACTGATTTCATCCAGAAAGAGCTGAGACTGATCTAGGGAAAATGGAAACAGGAATGTTGTATTTTTCTATTTCAGTTGCCTTCGTTGAGGTCTAGGCAAAAGCCAGGTCACGTATTGTGTTTGGAACAGCAAGTGGTCATTCCCCTTTTAAACAGTCTAAAGGGAAGTGAGCCAAAAAAAAAAAAAAAAAAAGCCTTTACTTTCCACCTGTTAATATGGACTATTAGAATGTCTCTATTCAGTTAAACTGGATACACAGACTTCTAAGGAAAATATCTATTTCTGTTGTATAGTGGCTTTTAGTTTTCATTTTTCTGTTTTTAGAAGAGTCCAGTCCCTTTCTTCTTTTACCTTTCTTCCATACTCTCTACCTAGTACGCTCATACACAAAGAAAGAAAATGTTTAGTGAGATTAACCTGTTTGTTTTTCAGGAAAGACTATCTGAAAATAACTGTAGCTATTCTGAAAGTAAGATATTAATCATATAAAATGAAATAAATACTGAGAAGTGTTCCAAGCCAGTTGTGTGTATAATGACTACTGTTGTGTTTTAAAGGTAGAAACCTTCCTTTGTGATGTTATGTTGCAGTAGTAGGGAAAGCATCTTCCCTGCTTCTTTTAAATTTGCAGAACACAGGTTTATACACAGGCCTGTATGTGAAGAGAAAGGATATTTCTCCTGGGAGGCTCTGCTGATAGGTACAAGGTTGCTAGTCTATTCCCTAGTATTCCATGGGAAGACTGTTGTGATTATTTCCTTTTCCCAATAATCTGGCATGTAGATCATGAAGCTTTATTACTCTAGGTTATATATTTGTCATGTGTTCATTCATATTTGTTGAATACCTGAATGTGTAGCTTTCCCAGAATTACAGTTTTTCAAGTTCTAAGGGTTAAAAAGGTAATTGATTCTTTGCTAGACCGATTCCTTTGTAGTATCAACCAGTTAATATATATGTTTGCCTAATTTCCAAAGGAAATCTCTTTTGGAGAAATGATTTAAATTTTCTAATGGTTCCTGGCAAGAAATAGTTTAAAAGTAAGTTTTCCATTATGGAAATAATGCAAATTCCTGTTTTTTTATTCTCGTATTCCAGGCTCCACTTTACATTTTTTAAAGAAGCCGATTTGCCTGAGATTGATCGCATTCATGAAAATAAGTAGCAAAATTTGCACCACTTTCTTATACAGTAGTCCATTGACAGTCTCAAAGAATTTACTCAAGACTTTTGTAACCACTTTAACAGTATTTGCCCAGTGAGGTGTAATTGAAAACATTTAAGGGCCCCTTTAGACTTTACTGAGCTTGTTGTTTTGCTAAGCTTCATCACTTTTTTTTCAGTCACATTTTAGATTTCTTTCACTCAGTTTTCATCACCCTCACTGTAAATCGACTTTGTTTTTGGTGCCAATTCAGAGCAAGAAATATAGCTTTTCTCACTGCATGAGAGTTCCTGTGTATATCACCATGAGTAGGAAGCACAAATCCTGAGCTTAGGATCAGATGCTTTGCAGTCACTTGGTCTTGTTCACTGGTGATGTGGCTTGCTTCCGTGTACCAGTGGAATTCTGATTCATGCTTCAGAAAAGTGACAAACATTTATATATCCCATTTTTTCGGTACTCAAGGAGTCAAGGCACTGCCAAGATACTGCCACAGGACCACTCTGCTCATGCTATGCTTTATATATTTTTAAGAAATCAAACACTTCTTCTTTGATCCCTCTCAATTAAAATTCTAGCCCAGACTTTCTCTTCAGGATCTTACAGTGCCACCAACCCCAGGCCCATATTATGATTCCTTTCATTATCAGATCATTATAGCATCAGGAGCTAGCTGGTCCTTTCCCTGTATATCTCACTTAGACCAGCTGGTGTTTATTCATTCAACAACTATTTGAATGCCTAAATAAATAAATATTTGAGGCACTGTTCAGGTACTCGACATACAGCAATGCACAAATAGACCTATGTGCCCTCATAGAATTTATATGCTGGTGGAGGAAATGTAAAACAACCTGTTTTGGTCATTGTACTTTCAGTTCTAGTTTTTTACAAAGGCTTATTTTCTTAGATTACTTTTTTGCCCTTGTTTACTCATTTCCAAAAAATACTTTTAGACCTATTTTAATATTATTTTGCCCTGATCATTCCTTCATTGATTTTATATAGCTCTTAATTCTTTTAACTATGAAAAAGGAGCCTCCTTTCCTTGTGTTCTAAGATTTTTTTTTCCAATGTTCTTTCCACCTTAGATAGAGTGCCCAGATTGATTAAGCAGAAAAGGAATTGATTATAAGAGTAGCAGATAGCTCATAGAAGGAACACACTACAGCTAAGATGCTGGCATAGGTGTGGTCTACCTGGGAACTTATAAACGGGATTTCAGTGAGGACAAGTATTGGATGGAAAGGATCCAGAATACTTAACCTAACACTAGAGAGTTGGATAATCCTGCTGGGACATGATACTGTATTGAGGGCTTAAGGTTGGTTGCTGCTCTGTTTCTGGCAAATGAGCTATTCAGCAATAGCCAGATCACCTGAGGAAGGAGAAGTCTATGCTGTTGGATCTGGCCTGGGCACTCTTCTGCCACCATGGCCCTTTTGTTCCTGAGCCTGTTAAGCATATACTAGTATAACTAAAGAAAAGGCTGATTGACATCTACAGAGTAGATTATTTAATCTACACATTTAAGAGCCCCCTCTGTCTTGGGGCCTTTGGGTTTGCATTCACATGCAAAAAATTTTTTTTGACATTATAGGCCCATTTTGGAGAAGTCCAGTCACATACTGCTTTTCCAGACTCCTAATACCAGTTCTCTAGAACTCTTCCAAGCTCTTGTAGTTTGCAAGTCCCTATCTTGTTATACCATTAGCTATAGCCCGTGAATTAATGTAACTTCTTACCTGAGACTATCTTTCTACTGATAACATAGACAGTGATTGAAGTTCTGCCTGCTAGGGCCACCTCTGAATGGAGTTATTATCCTATAGTAGGTCACTCTTGGTTGGGGCCAGCTTGTGTAAGTCAGGCTGTAATTGTTTCTTCATGAGTCATTTGGTCAGAGGGAACTCTCCTTGAAGCCGTAGGTGTGTTTTAAGGAAAGGATTGTAATATGGCAGAAGCAGGCATTCTGAGAATGCAAGCAATGTGCTGCTTTCCCGTATCTTTGAGATATGTTCAGTCACTTGAAGATGGAATGCAATTGGGTACACCTGTCATCACAAGTAGGTGAGTTCAGTAACACTCAGTTCATCAAGAGGTAATTTGGCTTGATGATCTCTAGATGTTCTCTCCTTGTATTTAGTTTCTATGAGGAACTAGTAGCAAAACAGGTGTTTCGCTCTACACCTTGAGTCAAAAATTCAGAGATGTCAGTTTGTTATTCTCTTCCTAAACCAAGCAGTTTAGAAGAGAATAGAAGCCCTTACCATTAGAAGCCCTCACCCTACCCCACAATCTAAATAACTCGTGCTCTTTATATTATTTTCTGGTTTTCGGGCAGCAGCCACTCATTTGATTTCCCACAGCCTTGTGTTCACTGGGCATATCGTTCTAATATGTACAGAGAAGCTAAGCTAAAACCAAGCTAAGTGATTACAAGGATAACTTCACTCACTTTGCCATGGGTTGCCAGATTTCCATCTCTAAATACTAATAGGATGCTCACTGCCTTTGGCGATAGACCAGAAACCCAGTTCTAGAATTCCCCCTGTTTTGCTGAGATCACTTGCAAACCATTCTTTATGGTATTTTCTGTACTAGTCAGTCTACTTGGTTACAAACAACAGAAGCCAATTCTCACTACACAGAAAATTGATGGATATTGGACATCTTGTAAGTTCAATTTGAAGGCAGGAGAAACAGCCAATATCATACTAAATGGGCAAAAACTGGAAGCATTCCCTTTGAAATCTGGCACTAGACAAGGATGCCCTCTCTCACCACTCCTATTCAATATAGTATTGGAAGTTCTAGCCAGAGCAATTAGGCAAGAAAAAGAAATAAAGGGCATTCAGTTAAGGAAAATAAGTCAAACTGTTCGTATTTGCAGATGATATGATCGTATATTTAGAAGACCCCATCGTCTGAGCCCAAAACCTCAAGCTGATAAGCAACTTCGGCAAAGTCTCAGGATACAAAATCAGTGTGCAGAAATCACAAGCATTCCTATACACCAACAACAGACAGAGAGCCAAATCATAAGCGAACTCCCATTTACAGTTGCTACAAAGAGAATAAAATACATGGGACTACAACTAATAAAGGATGTAAAGGACCTCTTCAAGGAGAACTACAAACCACTGATCAAGGAAATAAGAGAGGACACAAACAGACATAAAAACATTCCATGCTCGTGGTTAGGAAGAATCAATATTGTGAAAATGGCCATACTGCCCAAAGTAATTTATAGATTCAGTGCTATTCACATCAAGCTACCAATGACTTTCTTCACAGAACTGGAAACCGCTTTAAACTTCATATGGAACCAAAAGAGAGACTGCATAGTCAAGACACTCCTAAGCAAAAACAACAAAGCTGGAGGCATCCCACTACCTGACTTCAAACTATGCTACAAGGCTACAGTAATCAAAAACACCATGGTACTGGTACCAAAACAGAGATATAGACCAATGGAACAGAACAGAGGTCTTGGAAACAATGCCACACATCTACAACCATCTGATCTTTGACAAACCTGACAAAAGCCATGGGGAAAGGATTTCCTGTTTAATAAATGGTGTTGGGAAAACTGGCTAGCCATATGCAGGAAGCTGAAACTGGACCCCTTCCTTACACCTTATACAAAAATTAACTACAGATGGATTAAAGATCTAAACATAAGAACTAACACCATAAAAACCCTAGAAGAAAACCTAGGCAGCACCATTCAGGACATAGGCACAGGCAAGGACTTATGACTACAACACCAAAAGCAATGGCAATAAAAGGCAAAATAGACAAATGGGATCTAATTAAGAGCTTCTGCACAGCAAAAGAAACAATCATTTGAGTGAGCTGGCAACCAACAGGATGGGAAAAAAAATTTGCAATCTACCCATCTGACAAAGGACTAATATCCAGAATCTACAAAGAACTAAAGCAGATTTACAAGAAAAAAACAAGCCCATTCAAAAGTGGACGAAGGATATGAACATACACTTTTCAAAAGAAGACATATATGATGCCAACAAGCATATGAAAAAATGCTCGTCGTCACTGGTCATTATAGAAATGCAAATCAAAACCACATTGAGATACCATCTCACGCCAATTAGAATGGCGATCATTAAAAAATCTGGAGACAACAGATGCTGGAGAGGATATGGAGAAAAAAGAACACTTTTACACTGTTGGTGGGGAGTGCGAATTAGTTCAACCATTGTGGAAGACAGTGTGGCGATTCCTCAAGGATCTAGAAGTACAAATTCCATTTGACCCAGCAATCCCATTACTGGGTATATACCCAAAAGATTATAAAGACACATGCACACATGTGTTCATTGCGGTGCTGTTCACAATAGCAAAGACCTGGAACCAACCCAAATGCCCATCGATGATAGACTGGACAAAGAAAATGTGGCACATATACACCATGGAATACTATGCAGCCATAAAGAACAATGAGTTCGTGTCCTTTGTAGAGACATGGATGGATCTAGAAACCATCATTCTCAGCAAACTGACACAAGAACAGAAAACTAAACACCGCATGTTTTCACTCATAGGCAGGTGATGAACAATGAGCACACTTGGGCACAGGGAAGCGAAGAACTCTCAATGGGCTAGGTGGGGGAGGGGAGGGGAGGGACAGCAGGGGGCAGGGAGGAAGAGAAGGGATAACACTGGGAGAAATGCCTGATATAGGTGACGGTGGAGGGGGGGTATGAAGACAGCAAACCACCATGGCATATATGTACCTATGCAACAATCCTGCAAGATGCAGGATGTGCACATGTATCCCAGAGCCCAAAGTACAATTAAAAAAGTTTCTTGGCAAAAGGTGCATGTGTGCACACACAGACACACATACACTTTGAAAATAATTAAAGATTTTCTCTCAAGTTCCTTCCAAATCTAAGATACTTTAAGTCTGTTCATCTGCAACTGAACATGGAAGTTGGTAGCCCACACTGGATCTGACCTGAGACTTGGTTTTTCTGTGTATGTGTGTGTGTGTGTGTGTGTGTGTGTGTGTGTGTGTGTGTGTGTGTGTCGTGGGGGTGGGGTTTCTGTTTCAAATGTGTAGATTAAAGTGCCAAAATCTAAACTTTGGGAAATTACACATAAAATCTAGGATCTGTTTTCTTGGGAAAAATGAATATACCTGACAATTCTGTGCCTCCATTTCCAAATAATAGTCTGCTAGAGTTGAGTAGCAGCTGCTTCCCAAATATTCCCTATCGTCTTGCAGGCCTTTGAGTTTACCTGGCCTCTGAAGGAATCTGAGTTTTCAGCATTCAGTGTTTATCCTATACACAGTACAGGAACATCAGCATTATTGGATTAGCCAACTTTGTCACTGTAGAATAATTAAATTAGGGAAGAGACTTGCATTTTACTTGTAAGAAAATTGTTTTAGTATAGCAAAAGTACATGTATTGCATTTATTTTGCCTGGAACGAGATAATTACTTTTTAAGTGCTGACCACCAGTTAACCATGGCTTCTGAGTTAGAAGAACTAAATAAATACAATGTATTTTAATTCTTTCTACCAAAGGATCTGCTTACCAGATAGTCAAAAAATTTAGGAACTAGGCTTTTTTGGGACAGTAAACAAAGAGTAAACACTACTAGTTGTCTGCAGCTTCCCTTCTCCCACCTCAGGCTCAGAGGAAGATGTGCACACCATCTGGGCACTCTCTCTTTCTCAGGATGGAGGAAACTGAAAAATGTACCATGTTGTTTGTACTCCAGGTTCCTGTGAAGTAGCAAAGGATCCGATCTCAGAGCATCATTCAAATGGAAGCAATAACATATGTCAACCGTGGCACCCCTGTCTCTGCTCAGTCACTTTGCCCCATCAGGACAGGGGAACTTCCCACTGTCCAACATCCTCCATAGCTATTGTCCTCTAATTGTTGGGTGTGGTTATGTATGTGCCCTTTAAGTCAGCCTTGTTAATTGTAGTCTGTAATCCAAGCTTATATTTACGTATTAATTTTTGTCTGCTTGACCATTCATTTACTAAAGAACATGTGTTGAAATTTCTCATGATCATGGAATTGTCCATTTCTCCTTATAGTTTTATTGCTTTTTGTTTATATGTTTTAAGGCTATTTTATAAGGTGTATACAGTGCTCAGCAATGCATTTTAAAGTGTATTTGTTGTACTTTATCCAGAACCTGAATGTTTTGTGGCAGGAGATATTTAATTGACCATACTGATGAAAGAAGTTGGCATTCCTTCTTTTTATCTTTCAGAAATTTCTCAAAGCTTATAGTTTCTTGAGGAGTCTTTTCCTTGTTTTTTTTATGCAGCTATGGCTTTATTTTTTATGTTTAAACCTTTTCTGTCATTTCAATGGCATTTCGAGAGGAAGAAGATGCTAATACATAGATTCAGTACATTTCCCTTGAATCAGAATTTTCATCTTTTCTCATTCTACCTGTTCTCTTTAAGTAATTTCAGTCAATTATTTCAATTACCATTTTCGTACTGATGACTTTTAAATCCATATCCTCAACTTAAAGTCTCACTCCTGCATAGCTTTATTTATTTAACTAACTGATAGTAGATATTTCACACTCAAATGTCCCATGGGCACTTCAGACTGTCCATCAACTGGTAAATGGTTAAGAAAATTATGATACAGCCATACAGTAGAATATTACTCGGCAATTAAAAGAAATGAACTACTGATGCATCTAACAACATGACTGAATCTCAAAATAATAATGCAGAGTGAAAGAAGCCAGACAAAAAAGAAAACACACTATATGACTCCACTTACGTAAAATTATAGAAAATATCAGTCTACAGTGACAGAAGGCAGATCAGTGGCTGTCAGGTGTGAGAGTTACTGAGGGGGTGAGGAGGATGAAAGAGTGGGAGGGATGACAAGGGACCCAGAGGAAACTTCTGATGGTGGTGAGGAATACATTTATTACCTTGATTATGATAATCATTTCAAAACTTATCAAATTGTACACTTTATACATGTTCAGGTTATCATGCATCAGCTATACCTTAATAAAGCTGGGAAAGAAAACCCTCAATACTAAAAGACTTTGATCAGAAAAACAATAGTCTTTGCCCACCTTCACCCACATTCCAGTCATGCCCTTGAGAGGGAGCCTCTTTAAACTCTTTTAGGTGTTCCGCTGGTATGTAGGCCACATTCTAACTAATGGGTTTACTCTGTTGGTTATTGATTAATCAATTTAGAACTTCAGGCCATTTCTGTTTGTTCTTTCCTATTAGGGTGGTTGATAATTCATTTATCTTACCCTGCCACTTTTACTTCTCCTCTTAATACAGTTTTTGATTAAATGAATAGTGCTAACATTGCTAGAAATATTAAATATTGTGCACTGCTGAGTCAGGTAGTGTATTTTAAGTACATTTTTTTTTAGTACCCTCCCAACAATTAATGCAGTAGTTGTATTTGCTTTGTTTTTTAATGTAACAATGCATGACTGTTTTTAGATATCTTAACAAACTTGTCAGACCCTAGCAGCAATTTTCCTAGTGCTCAAAATAACATATAATCTGTCAGTCTCAATCCCCCCTCTTTCCCTTGGAGACCTTTCTTCTTCAGCCATCTGTCCTTCTGTCAGATGTGCTCTGATTGCTTCTGGACTAGATTTGTAGTTGTCACACAGAGAATTTTTCTTCTCATTCTTCAGTGTTGAATCAGCTAGTTCCTGGGTCCCATATTATTTTCCTTCCTGGTTTATTCATATATTCCTTCAGTTTGTTTCAGGAATATTACATCTTCTAGTTGCTTGCTAAACAGGGATGCTTGAAAGTTTAAATTTTGTATTTCTTACAGCACCAAAAATGTCAATAGTTTACCCTCTAAATGTTTGGGTGGCTCTAGAATTCTAGGTTGAGATGCATTTTTCTTTAGAATTTTATAGTTATTTTTTTCATTTTCTTCTAGCTTCTGATATTATCAAATATTCACAATTTAATTTAGTTACATGTATCCTGTTTTCCCCCCCTTCTGGAAACACTTATGATCGTCTCTCTGTCTTTATGCTCTGAAATGCTTTATTGATATGCTTTGTCATTGTTCATTTATTGTTTTGGAGAATCGTGCATTTACTCTGTAAATATAGAGAAATGACTGTGGAGCGGACACTGTTTTAGGCACTGGAGATAGAGCAGTGAACAAAGTAGACAAAATCCTTTCCCTCTTAGAATTTCAGTGAGGGGAACAGCAAATGCAAAGACCCTGAGGCAGAAATACATATGAAACAATGAGAAGCAAAAATCCATTTTAGTGGCAATGGAGTTAATGAGAAAAGTGGTCAGAAATGAAACTGGAGACATAGTGGGGGAACCAAGAAATTTAAGGGCTCCTAGGAACCGGAAAGGACTTTGGAATTTATTTTATTGGAGTCTTTGAACAAGGATAAACTTACATTTTAAAGAATCACATTGGTTGGAAATTTGACTGTAAGATTAGCAAGAGTGGGAAGTAGTGAGACCTGCTAGGAGGCCATTTTAGTAGTTCAAAGATAATAGTGGCTTAGACTGGGTGGTAATAGTGAGAAATGGTCAGATATGGAATATACCTTAAAGGGAGAGCCAACAGGATTTGCTGATGGGTTGGAGATGAGATGAAGAAGAGAGGAGTAAAGAATGAGTTGTAAGATTCTTGGCCTGAGCAACTTGGTGAATGATGGCATTATTTACTGAGATGGGGAAGACTTAGGGAGTGTTTGGGAGGCAGAGATACAGTGGGATTGAGTTGTATTTTGCATACTTTGGGTCGAGATGCCCATCAACAGCCAAATGGAGTTGTCCCGGAGCAGATGCCCTTTCAAATCTAGGGTTCACAGTAGAGATGGGGGCTGGATGAGTTTCCCTTGATTAGTCAGTAGAGATAGAGAAGAGATCTTGGGGACTGAGCTCTGGAGCATTTCAATGATGGTAATTGGGAATTGGAAGAGGATCAGAAAAGGAACAGCCAATGAGACAGCTAGAAATCCAAGAGAATTCATGTCCTAGAAGACAAGTGCAAAAGGGGCCTCAAGAGGAAGCTAGGAGCCACTCTGTCGATTGCTGTTAAGAGTAGAGTAGAAGAAACACTCAGAATTTACCATCATATTTGACAATGTGGAGTTTGTTGGTGACGCTGACAAGTGATTTCACCGGAATAATCCATTCCTTCTTGAAAAATATATGATTGAATAAAAAATAGTCATATTCCATTGTGTATGGAAAGTTCATAAGTCTGATAGAGGGAGATTTAAAGATTTTTTTGGAGTATAAGTGAAAAATTATATACTTTAAACAGTAAATATATTAATTGTATTTGTTATTAAAATGTGTTCTAATTGTATCTTTGTCTTTAATAGCATTTTCTTCCCCTTGCAAAACTGAAATGTTCACCAAATGTTGAAACTTTCCTCTGCAAAGCATTTGTACCAACCTGCACAGAGCAAATTCATGTGGTTCCACCTTGTCGTAAACTTTGTGAGAAAGTATATTCTGATTGCAAAAAATTAATTGATACTTTTGGGATCCGATGGCCTGAGGAGCTTGAATGTGACAGGTAAAGTATGTTTTTCATGGAAAGCTACTAACGGTATTTTACTGCTGGTATTAGCTCTCTGGGATGTCAGTGACAGACTTTCATTATTTAATTCCATAAATGTTTATTGTGCACCTAATATATGCCAGGCACTGTGGTGCTAAGTGTTGTGGACACAAAGGTGAGCAAAAAACAGATTTGTTTCTTCCTCTCCAGGAACTTACAGTGAGGTGAGAGGGACAGACAGTAATCAAATAATTATGCAAATAAGTGCAAAATTATGACTGTGATAGATACAACGAAGGAAAGGTAGATAGTTCTTTGAGAATATATAATGATACCTTTGACCTAAACTGGGGAAAAGGGAAGGAAATAACTGTTGAGTTAAAGTATGAAAGGTAAGGGTAAGACAGAGGTAAACAGGCAATGAGAGGAGGGAAAAGCATTTTGGGCAGTGGGAATAGCTTATTCAGAGGCCCTGCAGAGTCCCTGAACAGGGAGTGAGGGAGCAACGCACGTAGAGGGAATTCAAAAGCTAGTGTAGCTGGAGTGATGAGAGTAAGAAAGAACATGATGCAAGAAAAGGAAGGAGAGAGAAGCAGCATTCAGACCATCCAGGGCCCATCTTGCATCTTGCATATTTTTATGCTGAAAGCAATGAGAAGGTCTTCAATATTTTAATATAGAAATGGGAAGCATGACCCTGTGAGCTTCTGTGTAGAGCATGGCACCTGTGTCAGTCTCCTGAGGGTAGGGCAGCACTCTGTGGCAGTTCCCGTTAGGAATCCAGGACACTTTCATCCTGCAACTCTGTCAGCCAGGTGGATGGGGAGAGAGAGAAGGTAGAGAACTCACGCCTTTTCTGCCGTGCCTCAGATGTGTTACACCTTTTCCACATGTATTCATGTTGGCAAGATGTCAGTCTTGTGGTTACAACTGAAACAAATAGGGAAAATGGTAAATGTGTGTCCTGAAGGAAAAAAGTATTCAAGGTAGAGGACATGTCAGGTGCTGCCAGTCAAAAAGAACATTACCTTATGCTGTTTCATTACAGTGATTGGGGCAAAGGGACAGATTGCAATAGGTGAAGGAGTGAGGGGAAAGTGAAGCCAGAAACAGACAGTTCTCAGGGAAGTTGGCTATAAAAGAGGAAAGTTATAAGTTTAATGGGAAAGAACTGACTATTTTAAGAACTATAAGGAAAAAGGAAGAGGCAAGCATATATGGGGTAGAAGAGGTCATCAATAGTGGTTTTCTAAGAAAGAGGTAGGATCCCAAGTATAGATGACATTTTGACCATGGATAGGAGGAGCATCCATTGTAACAGAAGAAAAAGATAGGATGGCTATGGATATAGGTAGGTTCGTGTGTTTGGTAAGAGTTGTTGCAAGAATTTCTTTCTGATGGTTTCTGTTTCCATTGTGACGTAGTAAGAGTCAACAAGATCCTCTGTTTTGAGTCTGGGAAAGAAGGATATGTGTTTGAGAGAAGTTGGTCATTATGGAGCATGGGAGAATGAGTCAACTAGGCTTCGTAACATTTTAGGTAAATCAGGCAATCTTGAATGTGTGGATCTCATCTGGCCCATGGAAAACTTCTCCAGCTGTGGTGGGATGCTTGGAGCTAAGCACAGAGAAGACAGACAGTTGTGTTCATCTGCGGTTGGGGTTTTGTCAGATAGATTCAGTGCAAAAATAAAGGAGCACTGAAAAAAGGAAGGGTAACAAGAAGGGTGTTACTGAATTAATAGCCTATGAAAATCTAAATAGATGGGAAGTGAAATGAAGAAAGAAAAGAACTGATTTATGGAGCCAAGCTGGAGGAGATCCCAATGAGGTGGGGGGTTGTTTGCTTTTTTGAAGACTAAGGATTTTTAAATAAATGAACTGCAAGGATAGGAGCTTGCAGATGAAGGGCAGGATCCTTGAGTTGACTTTTGGATATAGTGCGTACTTACAGGTTGTGGCAGGGTTCCTTGTGTGACTTTGATTACAGGTGGCCATTGCAGATTAGGGATAATCATTGGAGATGAGGAGGCTAAAGAGCTGAGAAGCCAGAGTGTAGATGGCTTGTCCTTGGCCAGGTCACCAAGGATGATGACAGCAAAAGGAAAGGAGAGAAAACTGATGATTCATTCAACACATATTTCTTGAGCTCTTACTGTGTGCCAGGACTGTTCAAGGCACTAGGGTTATAACAGGCAAAAATTCCTGTCGTCATGGACCTTACATTTTAGTGGAGGGGAAGGAGAAGTAAGTTATATTTATATTAGAAGATGGTGAGGCCTGTGGAGAAATACTTGCTCTTTCATTATGAGATTGCCTACTCAGTTTCAAAGCAGGGGGAGGTTATAACTTACAAAAGTTTACACTGGCAACCATGCTTAATTTCTAACTCTATTGGAGTTTTGGTCTTTGTAACTTGATTTTTTGAAAAACTGATAGTTTTCAAATAATTAAACTAAGTCAAATTTATTTCATGTTTGAGAATGCTTGATACATTGAATTGGAAAGTAAAATTCATTTTTTTATAATTATTTGAGCCCTATATTAAACTGTGTCCCATGAATATAAAGCAAATTCATAAATATCCCTTTATACAATGTTAGTTGGGTCAGTTGCACATAAAAATAATTCTAGTGTGGCCTATACTGGAGAATATTTTTTTCATTTCTGTAAATAAGACCTTCAGGCTTTTGTGGCATCTTATTTACTTTGAAAATATACACAAAGAAAGAGGGGGAACTTCTGATTAAAACACAAAATCTAGTTCATTGAAAGATTTATAGAAAATGAAAGGTTTAACATAACTGTGGTAAAAACATCAATTCTGCATCTATTATTTGAGAAATGTCAGAACTGTGTGGTTATGGCATGCATTAGGCTCTACATGAACTCTAATTGTAAATGATCAAGTCAATCAATATTCATTATGTTTATTCACTATCACAGAAAGGTCCAGATAGAATATTTCTTTTAAATATATGCCTGTATATGCCTGAGATTCTTTTTTTCTTTTTTGTGGAGACACGGTCTCGGCTATGTTACCCAGTCTGGTCTTGATTTCCTAGATGCAATCAATCCTCTTGAGTAGCTGAGAATACAGCTGTATACCACCACGCCTGGCTTATGCTGAGATTTTTATATCCAAAGAAGACCATTCACCTTGCCAAAATATTACATTAGATTCCCCAGGAGAATTCCTTTGTCTTGGAAGGATGGCAAAAAGGTGCATTCATTCTTTGAGGTCTATAGTTTCCTCAGCTCATTAGAGCACAGGCACAATCTTTTATACGTGAAGAGTTCTGTAAACTGACTTTGTCTTTAGTTCTGGCTTCAGCCATCCTCGGATAGCTTACCAATAGATGAATCCTACTCATTTGACCCATGGCAGTTCTTCCCTTCATTTCTTTCCCCCACAGCAGCGCATGTTCACCATGCTACCTGACAGTCCATGAAATCTTATTTTCTGCTATGCGTCTTTCCTTATGCTCATTTTCCCAGCTTTATTATGATAGTCAAACTTTTTCTCCTCAAAGGTATAGCTGCCTTGCTTTCATGAAAACACACTTTCCTGATATGATTTTTCAGAGGAGGCCTTTCCATACCTCAGCAACTATGCTGTGACAGATTTTATAATTAATAAGTGCATTTCAAAGTGAAAATGTTACAAACATGCTTAACAGATGTGTTTATAACATGAAATATTCTCTGTGTTAAGATAAAAATGCTGATTATACTTGTTACATATACCTCAGACCAGTATTAATGTAATATTTTGGCAAGGTGAATGGTCTTCTTTGTATATAAAAATCTCAGCATAAGCCAGGCGTGGTGGTATACAGCTGTATTCTCAGCTACTCAAGAGGATTGATTGCATCTAGGAAATCAAGACCAGACTGGGGTAACATAGCGAGACCGTGTTCCACAAAAAAGAAAAAAAGAATCTCAGGCATATACAGGCATATATTTAAAAGAAATATTCTATCTGGACCTTTCTGTGATAGTGAATAAACATAATGAATATTGATTGACTTGATCATTTACAATTAGAGTTCATGTAAGAAAACAGGATTTTAAGCACAATTAACTTATGAATGAATGTATCCATTCACTAACCTTTTCCATGTTAGTCTTGATTAATTACTTTTGTTTCATATTCTCTAGACAGTGGAGGTTTATAATTTTAAATACTCTACTGATATAGTGAGACCTCATATAATAAATTGGGGAAGGAAGCTGAGTTAGCTTTTTTGGTTTATTTTTAGGCTAAAGAAACTATAGAACCTATGTGGAACTTACACACTTCTGGTAGATACATAATCATTTTCAAGAACAATTGAGTAATATATAGTAAAATAGCAGATGCTTAACCCTGCATCCTAGGAAATCCCCTCACATAGAAACTCTTACACAGAGAGTTGTGCACAAGAATGTTGATTGTAGATTATTCCTAATTATTTTAATGGGAAAAAATCTAAAAGTCCATCATAGAAGAATGATTAGTAAGTTGTGATGCACTTACACACTGGAATACTACCATACAGTTGATAAAATGAATGCAGTTGACCCACATCTGTTATCATGGATAAATCTAGAAAATATAGTGTTAAATTTTAAAACGTAAGTTATAGCATCCTATATACAGCATGGTGTCATTTATATAAAGCTCAAACCCTGAAAAACAAGACTTTATGAGGTTATGGTTAGTAAATAATATAATAAAAATATTTTAAAATGCTTGAGAGTAAAAGCCGAATTTGTAGTAATGAATACTTAGGAGGAGAGAGAGAAGGAAATAAGACCAGAAAGAGGTCCCCACTGTATCTCTAATGTTATATTGCTTTATTTTAAAAGATATAAAAAATTAACATACTAGTATATTTTAATAAAGCTGGTGGCCAGTTGCGGTGGCTCACACCTGTAATCCAGCACTTTGGGAGGCCGAGGTAGGTGGATCACCTGAGGTCAGGAGTTCAAGACCAGCCTGGCCAACATGGTGAAACCCCGTCTCTACTAAAAATACAAAAAAAATTAGCTGGGCATAGTGGCAGGTGCCTGTAATCCCAGCTGCGTGGGAGGCTATGGCAGGAGAATCACTTGAACTAGGAAGGCAGGGGTTTCAGTGAGCTGAGATCATACCATTGCACTCCAGCCTGGGCAACAAGAGTGAAACTCCTGTCTCAAAAAAAATAAAGCTGGTAGATGATTTTTTTGTATTTCATTTTATGGGCATATGTTTTAGTCTGTTCTTACCTAAGGTATATTTAAAATTTTTTCTCATTTAAAACCTCTAATACTTTTTTTTCCCTTCAGACAGAGTCTCACTCTGTTGCCCAGGCTGGAGTGCAGTGGCTCAGTCTTGGCTCACTGCAACCTCCGCCTCCCAGGTTCAAGCGATTCTCCTGCCTCAGCCTCCCAAATAGCTGGATTATAGATAGCCACCTGCCACCATGCCCGGCTAATTTTTGTATTTTTAGTAGAGACAGGATTTTGCCATGGTTGACCAGGCTGGTCTTGAACTCCTGACCTCAAATGATCCACCTGCCTCAGCCTCTCAAAGTGCTGAGATTACAGGCCTGGGCCACCACACCCGTCCAAAACCTCCAATACTTTTAAAACTATTATAGATTCCCCAAAATACTATTGGTATTTACAAACTTAACTTAGTAATAAAGTTCTGCACGAGTTGGAAATATCTCTATGTATCACTCAGGACTGTCCATAAACAAGGGAGGCAAGGAGCCCAACCTGAATGAAAAGGTTGTGTACATTAAGCTGGCTCTCACCCTGCCTTTTGCTGGTATACTTGCCTTCCTTTAAAAACTTGAACTCTATCCTGTCAATCCAGGAAAGGATCTCATTTCAGTCATTTTAATTTTCGTCACCTTAGTTATGTGGTTGCTTTACTTTTCTTATGGGCATTAGAAAATAAAAGTGAATTTCTCCAAGACATATTTCATATGATATAAAGAGACAAGCCAGCACTTGTCTGGAGTCTACCAATTAAGATAAATTCTTTCTTAAATATGTAGTCTTAAAAGCAGAAATTATTTTTAAATTATTAATTGGCTAATTTTTTTCAAGTAAGTACATTTTCATGTTCACCTGCCTTGTATTTAATATAAATTATTGGGATGAGTCCCCATTAACAACCGCAGGTTTATAGTCAACTTCACAAATTTCTACTCATCTCTTACCTGTAATTCATTTAGATTTGTATCTCTTCCCATCAATCATGAATACATAAGATAATATTTTATAGTTGGAAAGTATAGCTTAAAATAGTGAATCAATAAAAATGTTGATTTCATATATTTAATTTTTATAATCTTTACAGATTACAATACTGTGATGAGACTGTTCCTGTAACTTTTGATCCACACACAGAATTTCTTAGTCCTCAGAAGAAAACAGAACAAGTCCAAAGAGACATTGGATTTTGGTGTCCAAGGCATCTTAAGACTTCTGGGGGGACAAGGATATAAGTTTCTGGGAATTGACCAGTGTGCACCTCCATGCCCCAACATGTATTTTAAAAGTGATGAGCTAGAGTTTGCAAAAAGTTTTATTGGAATAGTTTCAATATTTTGTCTTTGTGCAACTCTGTTCACATTCCTTACTTTTTTAATTGATGTTAAAAGATTCAGATACCCAGAGAGACCAATTATATATTACTCTGTCTGTTACAGCATTGTATCTCTTATGTACTTCATTGGATTTTTGCTAGGTGATAGCACAGCCTGCAATAAGGCAGATGAGAAGCTAGAACTTGGTGACACTGTTGTCCTAGGCTCTCAAAATAAGGCTTGCACCATTTTGTTCATGCTTTTGTATTTTTTCACAATGGCTGGCACTGTGTGGTGGGTGATTCTTACCATTACTTGGTTTTTAGCTGCAGGAAGAAAATGGAGTTGTGAAGCCATCGAACAAAAAGCAGTGTGGTTTCATGCTGTTGCATGGGGAACACCAGGTTTCCTGACTGTTATGCTTCTTGCTATGAACAAAGTTGAAGGAGACAACATTAGTGGAGTTTGCTTTGTTGGCCTTTATGACCTGGATGCTTCTCGCTACTTTGTACTCTTGCCACTGTGCCTGTGTGTGTTTGTTGGGCTCTCTCTTCTTTTAGCAGGCATTATTTCTTTAAATCATGTTCGACAAGTCATACAACATGATGGCCGGAACCAAGAAAAACTAAAGAAATTTATGATTCGAATTGGAGTCTTCAGTGGCTTGTATCTTGTGCCATTAGTGACACTTCTCGGATGTTACATCTATGAGCAAGTGAACAGGATTACCTGGGAGATAACTTGGGTCTCTGATCATTGTCGTCAGTACCATATCCCATGTCCTTATCAGGTAAAAGCTATCACTTGGATTATGTCACTATTTACATTTAATGTAGAAAATGTTCCATGGAAATATACTTGTATTAGTCATGGATATGAAAGTTGATTTCAAGTGAGAAAATGCAAGAGCCATAGGGAAAGATTTCCTATGCATCAGCTGAAACTGGGGTGAATGCTTCGTGACTTCCTCGAGCTTTAGCTTCAGTGGTGGTATAAAAGCACCTCCTCTATTCTCTGAAAAATTAAATTGAGTTGCAAAGGCAGAGTAATAGCAATGAAGAGCAGAGTTAGAAGAACAGACCTTGACATCGGAAGAAAAACAGAAGTCACTTCTTCTGCACTGGCGATTGTTTTTAATTTTTTAGTTAGTAGTGAAAAATCTTATTTCAATATACTTAATTTGATCATATTATCTTATATCTTTTTATAGTATATACTTATAAAAACAGAATTTGCTTTTTGCCTGGCTCATCTGTCATTTCTCAGTTGAAAAAAACACAGTTGTAACAAAATATGTTTTATCTGTTTCTGATTCTTATTATTAGTATAAGGGTGGTGTTTTTAAAATTAATAAAAGTAAATTTCTGAAAATATAAAATTTTGTAAAGCATTTTAGTTGAGGTTTTATAAATAGAAATTTGTTTTGTTTGAATAGATTTTAGACATTATTCCTAACTCTGTGTGGTATTAACTTCATTGAACATGAGCACTGTCATCACGGTGTATCAAATCAAGCAATGGAAAGGTTGAACTATTTTATATAGTAGCTTATATTTCAGAAAGTTCCTGCTTTATAACATTGTGGAACCTATTTTTTATGTTGGTGTTGGGGATAATAGTTTTACTTGCCTTATACTTTGTCTATAATCTATTATCTGTAGTCTGTTTTTACTGTATACTTAATAAGAGAGGTATGTCTTAAAGTGATCCTGCCGTATTAATACTGTTTCCTAGATTCCTCAGTCCAGCAAGGTCAGGGAGGGGCAACTATTACATACTGCTAAAAAGTTTAAGAGCTATGGTTTTCAAGTTTAGGATCTATGGTTCTTATGATTTATGTAAGAAACTATAAAATATAATAGGATAGAATTAGATAATTATAATCTTCTAGTGGAGAAGTATATAACATTCCTGTAGTTATAGAAACTATAAAAGATTGCTAAATTTGACTAAGTAAAAAAAATTTTTTTTAAGATTCTGCATGACAAAAACAAAAAAAAACCCAATCCATAATCAATGTCAAAAGACCAACTGGGAAAGTTTATTTGCATATGACATCATAGTTGAAGGGCTAATTTCTCTAATTTATAGAGAGCTGCTACAGATCAGTAAGAAAAAAAAACCAACCATCTGATATAAAAAAAAATGAGAAAAGGTTAGGAAAAAGGTTCACAGAAAATAAAAATGAAAAAATACAAAATATTAGCTGGGTGTGGTGGCGTGTGCCTTTACTCCCAGCTACTTGGAAGGCTGAGGCAGGAGAATTGCTTGGAGGCAGAGGTTATAGTGAGACAAGATAGCACCACTGCATTCCAGACTGGGCAACAGTGAGACTTGGTCTCAAAAAAAAAAAATAATAATAATAATAAAGAGTTGTATTTGTATTGATACAGAATGGTCTCCAAGAAATATTAGTAAGTGAAAAAGGCAAGAAATGCAGAATATATAATATCTTGATCCTTGTGCAGTGTTTAAGGTTAGAATTTCAAAATTTATGCTTAAAAGAAATTCTTAGGATATTTTCACTTCCTAGGATAAATTTCACATTTTACTGATATTTAATTTACTTTAACCAAGTTTTTATAATACAAATATTAATAATGTATAAAAGATGTAAAGTATTTGTTGTTATGATGAGTTTAAATGTATTTTTGTGGTAGATTATAGTGAGGGAAATAGATAAATATTTAGAGGCAAATATTCTGGCAATTATAAGAGGCTACTGTATCTATACAGAAGAAAATGCAAGGAAATCATGCCAAGATTTAGGAGATGATTCTTAAATATATTTCAGTATTTTCCTCTTTCTAGAGATTTGGTACATAAAGGTTCTTTGTTCACCAATTAGATAAAACATGGATTGCACTTAGAGCACTCTTCATTGTATTATTTCAAACCTTTTTAGTAAAACAGTTGAAGATTTCTAATTTTTGTTCATTTTATATTGACAATATAGACTTCTTTCTACTTTAAATGCATGACTGAAAATGTTATTATTCGCTGTTTTTTGTAGGCAAAAGCAAAAGCTCAACCAGAATTGGCTTTATTTATGATAAAATACCTGATGACATTAATTGTTGGCATCTCTGCTGTCTTCTGGGTTGGAAGCAAAAAGACATGCACAGAATGGGCTGGGTTTTTTAAACGAAATCGCAAGAGAGAGTAAGAAACTATTGAATTTTCTGACATAATTTTTAAATAAATAGATCAAAATACCAAGGAACTATTCAAGTCAATGTACTAGAGTTTCAGTATGTCAACTATTATTTCAATTTGATTAGCCAACTGAAGTTAGGAGATTTTTTCATGGGAGAGATATACTTTATTTTTGCATTTTGTTACAATAGTCTTTGACATATACTGTTATATTTGAAATATGAATGAAATATTTATAAAAGGCATATTTTCATGATTTATAGTATATCCAGTATTATTACTGCTGTCATATTCATTATTTTGGGTACAGCATTTTAAATAAATTTTTATCAATAATAAAAGATTAAATGGGACTAAGTGTATATAAGGAAAACTGTAAAGTATGATTCAAATGTAAGTGATATGTTATGGTCATATTTACTAACTTTAAATCTTATTACACCAGCTGTCACCCAAAATTTCACTTATTTGTCTTGATACCAAAAATTCAAACTTATGGAATAGTCTATAACAATATTGGTTTATATTTATGTAAATAATTTATTTTAGTTATATACACACACACAGTATACAATGTACTATAGCTTTTAAAAAATTGTTCCCCATTGGTTTAACTCATTTCAGAACTGTAGACCATTTCACAAATAAGTTTTTGAAGTCTGAAGAATCATATTTAACTGGATTTAATTTTTTTGCACTATTATTATATATCTCATATTTATATACTCACACTAATTTCCATGTAACTTACTAATTTTTAATGTTAGAAAGAAAAGAGTTATATTTAAACAAAGACTATTAATTATATTTTCTATCCTTCTGATTTACTTTTATATTACATATTTATATATGATACAAACATAGTATCATGTATAGTATGTTTATGCTGCTTTGAGTCTCCTTGCCCTCATCCTTTGATTCTTGCTTTTTATATTTCCTGCCAGTTTGCTATTTATGCTGACAAAAGCAACTAAGAGTGTAAAAGCAAAAGATTTTATAAAGTCAATTTATGTCCTAGTATTTATAATCCAATATTTTATAATAATATAAACTATAGAATTTTCAACCTTAGTGACTAAGGATTTTTGGCAAAAGATACGTGATATCCTTTATAGCCTCTGCTGTAACCCTTGTAATTTGAGTAAATTTTCTCCTTTGATTTTCTTACAGTCCAATCAGTGAAAGTCGAAGAGTACTACAGGAGTCATGTGAGTTTTTCTTAAAGCACAATTCTAAAGTTAAACACAAAAAGAAGCACTATAAACCAAGTTCACACAAGCTGAAGGTCATTTCCAAATCCATGGGAACGAGCACAGGAGCTACGGCAAATCATGGCACTTCTGCAGTAGCAATTACTAGCCATGATTACCTAGGACAAGAAACTTTGACAGAAATCCAAACCTCACCAGAAACGTCAGTGAGAGAGATGAGAGCGGACGGAGCAGGCACCCCCAGGTTAAGAGAACAGGACTGTGGTAAACCTGCCTCCCCAGCAGCATCCAGCTCCAGACTCTCTGGGGAACAGGTCGAACGGAAGGGCCAGGCAGGCAGTGTATCTGAAGGTGCACAGAGTGAAGGAAGGTGAGATTTGATTTTATCTAAAATCATCACTATTTTAAATACCGCATTACACATTTTTTTTTATTAAAGCGTAACACATCTGGAAAGCATTTTGTGATATGTTGTGTCTGTACTCTTACCCCAAGGAAGTTTGAGTTCAGCCTATAAATATGCTGTTTAGTAGTTTAATTCTTAGCTTTGAGAACAGCTTTAATATATATTCAAGTAGGAATGTTCATTTCTGTTGTAATTGTTAAGAGTAACTTATACATTTAGGAAAATGCGATTTACCTGAAATACAGGTTAAGTTTTAATTAATACTACATTATGATGCTGTATAAAAGGTGTCACCCTATACAAAATTATAAGGTGTCATTTTATCAAAAATTATTTTCTAAACATAAAAGGATATTGACATTGTCTTTAATGAATTTTCTCAAATGGCCGTAGGTGACCCTAGCACAGGTAAACCAGAATGCAGACAGCTAATTGCATTCAGATCTCAAGGTTATCTTACCTAGGCCTCTCGGACTAGGCTAAATGCACCTTCTCTGTGTTCCTATGGCAGCTTTCATATATTTGGATTGGAATTAGATACATGCTTTTATCCTCTAGTAGATTTGAACCTCCTCAAATGGGGAGAGCTGAAGTCTTACTCATCTGTATGTTCCCAGTTTCTTATGCAGTATCTGATCCATGGTGAGAAATCAATAAAACATTTGTTAAACTGAGGGCAGGAATCCTGCCCTATTAATTCTGTTCCCCACGAGACTCCATGTTCAGCCCATATGTGGGTAGTACTTGATAAGTTTCTGAAGTCAGCAAAAATTATATTTTAAAAAATTATTTATATTTTGAAGTGTTAAAGTACAGCTAAAGACTTTTAGCTACTTATTCTCTGATAAAGGTGGACACTGAGTAGGGGTAAAACTCATGAAAAATGGCATCATATATGTGCTCGTGGATGTGCATGTGTCAACTTTTTTTCTTTTATCTAGGATTAGTCCAAAGAGTGGTATTACTGACACTGACCGGGCGCAGAGCAACAATTTGCAGGTCCCTAGTTCTTCAGAACCAAGCAGCCTCAAAGGTTCCACATCTCTGCTTGTTCACCCAGTTTCAGGAGTCAGAAGAGAGCAGGGAGGTGGTTGTCATTCAGATACTTGAAGAACATTTTCTCTTGTTACTCAGAAGCAAATTTGTGTTACACCGGAAGTGACCTACACACTGTTTTGTAAGAATCACTGTTACATTCTTCTTTTGCACTTAAAGCTGCATTGCCTACTGTTGTACTAGAAAAAATCGAGTTCAAGAATAATATGACTCATTTCACACAAAGGTTAATGACAACAATATACCTGAAAACAGAACTGGGCAGGTTAATAATATTTTTTTAATTGTGTGGGACAGAGTTAGAGGAATCTTCCTTTTCTATTTTTGAAGATTCTGTTCTTGTTAAGAGTATTTTAAGATGTACTATGCTGTTTTACCTTTTTGATAAAAAAAAAAAAGATATTTCTTTGCTGAAGTATTTAAAACTTATCCTTGTATCTTTTTTTATATATTTGAAAATAAGCTTATATGTATTTGAACTTTTTTGAAATCCTATTCAAATATTTTTATCATGTTATTGTGATATTTTAGCACTTTGGTAGCTTTTACACTGAATTTCTAAGAAAATGTAAAATAGTATTTTTACCATAAAAAAATTGACATACCAAAAAGTCTTATAAAAGGAATTTAACTTTAAAAACCCACTTATTGCCATCTTACCATCTAAAATGTGTGAATTTTATAGTCTCGTTGTTTTAGTAATTTCACAAATGTAAATTATGTAACTGAAATAAGGTGCTTTCTGAAAGAGTGTCCACTATTGATTGTATTATGCTGCTCACTGATCCTTCTGCATTTTTAAAATAAAATGTCTGAAAGGGTTAGTAGACAAAATGTTAACCTTTTATATATTAGGCTAAGTGCAATTGATTTCATTTTTTTAATGTTTCATGACCACCCATTAATTGCATTATAACCACGCACAGTTTCTTGTACTTTAACTTTTGTTTTTAACATTTAGAATATGACATTTTGTATTATACAGTATTTTTCTCAGACATTTTGTAGAATTCATTTCAGTAGCTCCCTTAGGATTTTGCTGAACATTAAAAAATGTGATAGCAAGATTAATGCCAATCAAATGGAAAAAAAGCAGTCCCAATAAACAAGACACAATGTTTTTATGCAACATACTTTAAAATATTAAGGAATTTTCTTAATTTTGTTTCCTATTAAGTATTATTTTTTGAATAAGGTCTTCTGATGCTTTTGGTTTTCTCTCAATTAAGCATTTGCTTTCAGTTTTTTGCTCTATTTAGCATTCTGTTAAGGCATAAAAACTATGTACTGTACGGAAAATGTTGTAAATATTACCTTTTCCACATTTTTAAACAGATAACTTTGTATACAAAAACTTTGCTTTGTGTGATCTTTTCATTAATAAAATTATCATCTTTCTTTGTATAAGAATTATTGAGTATTCTGTGGTTAGGTATTCTGACCAAGGAAGTAGTGTAATTTTTTAGATTAGTGACTCCATGGCTGGTAAGTCAGAAGCTTCTTTTTAACCTTGAAAGAGAAGACAGTCAAGACTCTCGTTTTTTGTCATTATTTCTTTCCAAAAATGTAAATTATACAACTATATTTACTGTAACTTTTTAAAGTCAATTGGAAAGATCCAGGGTTGGGGGGGAGTTAAAGCAAAAGGATCCAAGGACTCTGTTTTCACCCCTAACAGTGGATTAGGTGATTCAGACAAACTTTCCAAAAAAGAAAGCTAAAATATATGGATGAAATAAAACAATAGGCAGATTTCTATCATAGGAGAAAAAAAAGAAATAAAATATTATCCTCCAAACTAAAAACTAATAACATTGAGGAATTGCCAGGTTAAGATCTGGGAGAAGAGAGAAATTCCCACTGCCAAGCCCAACATTAGTAGCTGTTTTTACCCAGGGAGGATTTGATGACTTGGAAAAGATAGCTGAGAAATGGAGCAGCACTATTGACAGCCTCAAAGGGCTGGAAGACCAAGGGGTCTGCAACCACCCTACACTTAGAATTGTGATCTCAAAGGGCTGAATCCTAAAAGTACATGTGAGTTGTACATAAAGAAGGCCTGCTTCAGGTTGTCTGGGTAGATAGAAAAAGTTCAAACCCTGAAATTAGATTAAGGTAGCTCTGGATTAGTAATACCCTCAAACACCAGGAAGAAGTAAATGAAAATTTTCTCTAGAGGAAGAAAATGTTATTTTATGTATTTTAAAAGTACCACAGTGTTCATCATACAATCAAACAGGTATGCAAAAACAATTTTTTGTTCATCAAAACATGAACAAGAATTGGCACAAGCAGGAGAATAGAATCCCCAGGTACTGCTGATGTATTACTAGACATACATCATGTAGCTTAAGAGTGCAAGCAAGAAAACAGTGAAATACTACACACCTCTAAGATTGGGTAGCACATAGGGACTTCCTTCCAAAGAATCCAAGTACAGGTGATAGAGGAAGAGTACTATTTACAGTGGAGAAACATGATAAACTCTAGCCAGAGGTACCTCACTACTCAGAAGGTGATCAAAGTCAATATCAGGAGTGGTAAGTCATATTGAGAGTATTACCCTTCATATGATGCGATAAAAATTGCACCTTACCTCTGTGATCTTCCTAAAACCCATAACCTCACTCTAGTTGTGAAATAACAGATGAATCTCAGCAGATGGACATTTTACAAGACACCTGACCAGTCCTCAAAAGGAGTCAAAATCCTCAAAAGCAAGGAAATTTTAAGAAACTGTCACAGTCATGTGAAGCTGAAGGAGACATGACAACTAAATGTAATGTGGTATCATGAAAAGAAAAACACATTAGATAAAAACCAGGGAAATCTGAATAAAGCTTGAGCTTTAGTCCTTTAGCTTAGTCATCCAACTCAGCTAAATGTTCTTTAATTGTGTGTGGTAATTTTCTTCCTTCTGCTTACTTTTTCTCACCTTTTAGTCAGATATTGGACTTTGGATGGGTCCTTTAATTTTATCATCTTTCCTCTCCTTTTGCCCATCTCTTTGAATTTTTTTCTTTGAAACTTTATCAAACTTATTTTTAAATTTTTGAAGTTTTTTTGGCTTATTTTTAAATTTCACAGCATTTTTAAAAGTTTTGTTCTTTTTTCATAGTACCTTTCTGTTTTATGATTTTTTTATACTGTATTTCAAGATAAACAATTTACTTTTTAAAGGTCATATAGGAAACATTAATTTGTAGTATTTATTTTGTACCAGATGACTTTATTAAAGTCCCTCAGTCCCTCTAATAATTTTGCAGTTCATTTTTCCTGGATTTCCTAGGTGGGTGATCTTTTCATCTCAAATAATGGTAATTTTATTTTTCAACTATTAGTTAGAATGTCTAGCCAGTTATCATTAATAGCAGAGGCAGTTGGCATCCTTGTCTTGTTTCTTTATTTTAAAGAAAATGCCTATAGTACTTCATCATGAAGAACAATGTTGGCATTTGACATAAGATAGATATTTCTTAACAAGTTAAAAGAATCCTATTCCATCTTATAAATTTTTTTTAAAAATGATCAATATGTACTGAATTTTATTAAATGCCCTTTTGCTACCAGGATTAGTCAGTATGAGGCTAACTTCTGTAACAATCCTCAAAACTGTAGCTTTAGAAACTTACTTGTGTGACAGGTGTGAACGTTCTTGAGGTAGCCTTCCAAATTCAAGCAACTACCACTTCCATCTTGTGGCTCTGCCATCTCTCTCACTGAGTAAGAAAGGAGAGAGTAAATGATTGCACAGAAAAATGTTTCATGGGCTAGAGTTGAAAGTGGCATGCAACATTTCTAGCTGCATTTCATTTAGCAGAACTCAGGCACAAATCTAGATGTCTTTCTGATGGAGGAAAAACATTTCCTGAGCCGTTTGCCAGCATTTTAATCTACTAATGTGATTGTTAAATAAATTTATTTCCTAATATAATGCCATCCTTTAATTTCTTGACCAATCCTAATTGATCATGATATATCATTTAATGCTGCTGGGTTTGATTTGTTAGTGATTTATTTAGGGTTTTTTAAATGTGCATCTATACCTATATTCAAATGATTTATCAGCCGCCCTGGACATAATATTTGCAACAAGTAAGCTTGAATTTTAAAAGTATTTATTTTTAATAGCAAAATTCAAAAGTTTTATTTAATTTTTAAAAACAGTTTTTCATGGGACCAGAGTCTTTGATGAAAAAAAAAAAAAAAAAATCCTGCTGTCTCAGAAAAGGTGACATTAATTTTTATAAGAATTATATAGCATTTTTCAACAAAGAAAGATGACTTAAATTACATAATGTATTTACATTTACAATAACAAAATTGGCACGAGCACTGTGCAGCTAAAACCAACAGCAGCAAAGTCTGCTAGAAACCCTCACTTTCAAAGTCTGCTACAAACCTTCAACACAATTTTATGGAATGCCTTTTTTCAAAAAGACCCAGAACGGTCATTGGGATCCACCACTGCTATGCTGTTCGTGGTTTGGAAGAAATCTTCCCTACACTTTCTTGATCAAACTAGACTAAAAACATCATAATTGCCATCCATCATCAAAACCACAGGTTTAGTGCTTTCTTATTCTCTTCGTCTCCTCAGAAACGTACCACTGGTGGATGTTTCCAGTTCCCACTGCTGGAAAGTTTTAACCTTGCTAAGCAGGCACTATTACTCTCAGAAAATGAAAAATGCAATTTGTAATAACCACAAGAAGTCCTGCCATTGCTTTTGTGCATGGAAAGCATGATATTTAATACCTCACTGCCCACTGCACAAGTCAGAGACTTAAATTCCAAGCTTTAACCATGGCCCCTGTGATCTGTCATGTGCAGAAGAATCAAAACTTTCATTAACTCACAGTGACAATGTGTCCACAGTGACAGCAAGAAAAAATAAAAAGGTTCATTCAAAATGATCAAAGACATTGGGATCCAAGCCAGGCAGTAGTGGAGAGCAGCATAATAAAGATCATTATGAATATTACTGCAGTATGGGAGCCAAAAGGATGCAGTATGGAAAGAAATACAATGAAATGAAAAGAAGAAAAGACTTGTGACAGTGAATACTAATTACAAATAAAAACAGATGGAAAATCATTGCTAAGGTGAGTAAATTTAGCAGCCAATTCTAAGGTTTGTATTTTCTATCCCTAGAAGGAAAAAAGAACCAGGGAAAACGTTGAAGAGCATGTTTTCTAATTTTCCACCACAAAAAGAGGACGTGAAGGAGGATGAAGCTACTTAGGTCTTGACAGAAACGTCTTAGACAAAGTTTTCAAATAAATTGTTTTCCAAACACATGCCATAGTTCGTCTTCATTAATACTGAACACACTTAAAGTATTTTCTACTATTTCACTTACATTATGTTTTAACATACCTAGTGTAGAGTCTATTAAAGCTTACATTCAATACCTATGTTTATAAATATACTATTAATTATAGTAATTATATTTAGAATATGTTGAAAAGAGAGGCACAAAATCAATAGAGATTAAGAACAAAATTTTTTCTAAAGTTGCAAGAAAATGAAATATCTAAATATCTTTTATACCAAGTTCTAACTAGAGTAAAACTGTCTAGTTTGTGGGCTTATTTCCTTAGGGACCTATTCCAG
Organism: Ateles fusciceps; assembly: GCA_036589455.1. Lineage (NCBI taxonomy): Eukaryota > Metazoa > Chordata > Mammalia > Primates > Atelidae > Ateles > Ateles fusciceps. The sequence goes on from JAZHEH010000437.1 coordinate 5,553,121, forward strand.
GATCTAATTAGTTTCACTGTCAGAAAACACATGTCTGAATATACACACTATACATTATCTAGAGAAACTCACCAGCAAAGTAAGAGTTTCCCTCATGGTTTTAGTCCTTCCTAACAGTCAGTCCAGAGTCCACTCATGAAAATTCTCATAAAACAGAAATCTCCAGGCTTGTAAACAAAGCCGACCACTGGCAAAACCCTTGCTGGCATTTCCAAACTCTTAACTACCACCTCTATTAGTGCAGGCTCCATGTGAAAAAGAATGGCATGCTGTGTTTCTGGCTGTGGGCAAATAAAAGTTACAGTAAAACAAAACAGGAGGGCTGTGTTTCCTCGACTGACAGGCATCACTGCCTCCTTGTTACACGTCCTCAGGCTTGGGGGAGGCCTTTCCAGGCTTACCACATAGATGTTGAGCAGTCCAGTCCAAAGGTGTTCTTTTACAAAAGCAAAGACATGAACGTGGCATACAACACAATCAGAAGTCGGAGGAGGGTGCCTGAGGGGTGCTGTAGGCAAGGCAGAGTCTGGCTACCTGGTCACTCTGAAGAGACCAAACATAATATAAAAGCACAGGCTCCACTCAACAAGAATACAGAGTGACAGAGGAGGCTGCATTCACCCTTGCAAGGGACAAACATCCAAAGAATTAGGAAGTAATCCACATGAAATCTAAGTGCACGGACATGGAAGATTCTTGTATTAGTCTGTTCTTACCCTGATAATAAAGACATACCCAAGTTAAAAAGAAAAGAGGTTTAATTGACTCACAGTTCCACATAGCTGGGGAAGCCTCACAATCATGGCAGAAAGCAAAGGGGAAACAAAACACATCTTACATGGCAGAAGGCAAGAGGGCATGTGTAGGGTAACTCTCACCATCAGATCTCATGAGACTTATTCACTATGACAAGAAAAACCTGCCCCTGATTCAGGTACCTTCCACCTGTTCCCTCCCACGACATGTAGGGATTATTACGATTCAAGGTGAGATTTAGGTGGGGACATAGAGCCAAACCATATCATTCCCAAGATATTTTTAAGCATAAAAAACCTTGCAAAATTATACTTACATAATAATACCACGTATATAAACACCTCCACCCCCACAGACCTATACTAATATTTTCCATTGTTACTTATACATGTATCTAGATGCATGATGATACAATGTGTGTTAACCTTCACCCCATAGAACAATACTATATGTTTTCTATGGTTACATGTATAGGTATATAAATGCATATGGGAAGTTTGGGAAAATATAGAAACATGGGTTATCTCTGTGGAGAGCGTCAGCATTGTAAGTGATAATCAAAGCAGATTTTAGCCTGATCTGTAACGTTTACATTTTTTTTTTTGAGTCAGAGTCTTGCTCTGTCTCCAGGCGCCAGGCTGGAGTGCAGTGGTGCAACCTCGGCTCACTGCAATCTCCGCCTCCTGGGTTCAAGCAATTCTCCTGCCTCAGCCTCCAAGAGTAGCTAGGATTGCAGGTGCACACCACCACGCCCAGCTAATTTTTGTATTTTTTAGTAGAGACGGGGTTTCACCATGTAGGCCAGGATGGTCTCGATCTCTTGACCTCGTGATCCGCCCCCCCGGCCTCCCAAAGTGCTGGGATTACAGGCATGAGCCACCGTGCCCGGCCTGTTTACATTTTTATAAGGAGACTCTATTAATATATCACATGTCATCATTAAGAATCTGCTTATTTATTTATTTTGAAACAGAATCTTTCTTTGTCACCTAGGCTGGAGTGCAGTGGTACAACCTTGGCTCACTGCAACAACCACTTCCCGGATTCAACTGATTCTCCTGCCTCAGTCTCCAAGAGTAGCTGGGATTGCAGGTGCTTGCCACCACACCTGGCTAATTTTTGTATTTTTAATAGGGGTTTCACCATGTTGGCCAGGCTGGTCTCAAACTCCTGACCTCAAGTTATCTGCCTGCCGCAGCCTTTTAAAGTGCTGCAATTATGGACGTGAGCCACCACACGCAGCCAAGAATCTTTTTTTTTTTTTTTTTTTTAAATAAAATCTACTAAACACAAATCTAGCTAATTTGTGGGTTCAGCCACATCTGCCTGAGTCTTGGCCTGATGCGGCCATTGTTTCTGTGGACATGGGCCACACACCTGCAGGCCAGGGAGAGGCAACCCACACCACTGAGGTCGGGGAAAGGCTGCCCACACCGCTGGGGTTGGGAGAGGCCACCGGTGCATCCAGTTCAAACTCCCCCTTGCCTCCTCGATCCTGCACTTCTGCTTTCTCTGGAACCACATTCTCTTTAATTGGCAATCACCACATGTTTATTGGGAACCTCTGTGCCTGCTTCTTTCTCTCCAGTCCCTTTCCCAGATTTGATTACCACCCCCACAAGTAAAGCCCAGACCTGCTGATTTGTTCCCACACAGGGAAGATGTAAGAGCCTCCCAGGGTGAGACATCAGGGACACAGGTGAAGGAGATGAAGCTGAGGTAGGCAGCATTCAGCAGAACACCCAGCAGCGCTGGTAGCTCCTGTCCACACCCGAGTGCACACACCACCCGTACCTCAACTGCTGCCAGCAGTTGGCAACTCATCACCACAATTTGCTTCTATATGCCTCAACCTCAAGTTGAGAAACTGCTCAAAAGTGAGATCTGAGGTTAGGGAGAATCTAAGGCATTCCTGGCTTTCTGCAGAAGACAAACCCCTGTTCTTCTCTGGAAACTCCATCAGTATATTCACCCATGTATCTTAGAGTCTTGCAGTTGACCCAGGCCCTTGAGTTCTGGATGGAGGCATAGGAGCCCATGGAGCTGAGAAAGTTGGCTGTTTACAGCTTGCTCTGTCCTAGTAGCCATGGCTAGGTGTTCTTGGGGGACCATCGAATTTTGATCAGCAGTTCCCAGCTTGGTGGATAGCTCCTACACAGGCTGAACTGTGAAGGGCATAACTTTCTTGTCTGTACCTGCCTACTGCCTAAGCGGCTAAGAGATTAGGTTTTGATTTTGGAATTTAACCTAGTCCTTTCCCTCTAGACAAGACAAGTCAACTTTTCCTCTTAACATGTTTACCAAGAGCAAAAATAACTTTCTTAACCATCTGACACTTAAACCAAAGATTCATTATTTTTAACCAAGAGGACAAAATGTTCCAATAAGAATACTATATATATCAGTGAAAGATAAGGACCAGTTGTGGCCTGGGAGATGGCTAGAGCCTCCCAAAGATACTCTTCTATCACTGCTGGATCTGCCATTCAACCTCTAGAGTATAGCCAAGAAGAAAAAGTATACTATTTTGGCAAGATAACATACACACTACAGACCCTGAACTCAGTGACTCTCAATACCGTTTTTCTGGTCTTTGTTTTTAATTTTTAATTGACACATAATTGTACATATTTGTGAAATACACAACAGTGTTTCAATACATATAATGTATAGGGATCACATCAGGATTTGGGTTGACTTTATGGTTTCTGCAGAACTAGAGGCTGGTATTCAGACTAAGATGCATGTTACGGTTCCTCCTCCTCATTTTCCAGGAGTGGGAGGAGGTAATAAAGTCCATTGCCATCTGTACTTCAAGCTCTAGACTAGGTTCTCATGGCACGGAACTTGAGATATACCAAGGAGTTAACATGTCTCATACATAGAACAGAGACCCATGGGAATAATACAGCCTTATAGTTTTTAAAATATTTTACTAAGACCCTTCTTCCATATTGCTCTGGATCTGGAAACAGGACCATTTACTGGTTATAAAGCCCTGTTTACTAAGGCAAACTGAATGGTTTAATTTGCATCCTAGATTTTAAAATTTACAAATATCAAGTACATGTGAGTGTGTGTGTGAAGCTTTTGGAACATCACTTAAGAACTCCTCAGAAAACCCTGTGTCAAGCCTTTATTGCACACACTCAGGTAAATGGGTCTGTTCTGAAGACCAAATTTTGCCTTGGGTGATGTGTTCTAAGATCTAATCTTGGGAGGATCAGGATGCCAGGAACACAAGCCATCCCATTTGACTCACAATAAGCCACATTCTCCAGTGGCAGGTTTACCATCAACACACATTCTCAAAAATAAGGGGGAGGTATAACTAAATGAGCACTCATTCAGACAAACTACAGAGATATTTGGTAAAACTATTTGTAAATAAAGTGGAAAAGAAGAGGCTCTGCTTTCTTCTCAGCCCTGTGTTGCTAACTGGTTAGAGAAAAGATTGAAAGAGGTTGTATGCACAATCCTGTGTCAAAATAAGAATTCCTGTTACCCTGGATCAATACTCTGGTTTCTCACTCATATGAACACTTACACAATAGTTGGTCCAGAAAAAATTCAACTCATCAAAAAACAAATAGCAATTTTAAAGTGGAACTGAAAAGCTATATAATAGAGCTACAAGAAAAAAGAAAAGAAACAAGAGGAACAAGTGGCAGACATAGAATACCTCCCAGAAAATATTGCTACAGGGTAGATAAAATGTTTGACAAACGTATCATTTTTACAAGTTTTAAAAATCAGTGAAACAATCAACACTGTAAAGGAAATAAAGAAAAGAAATACAAGTGCTTGGAGATGACATGGGGAAAAGATACAAGGAGGCAAAACGTGAATTACTGCCAAAACTCAGGAAAGAAACAGAAAAGAATTAGAAGAAGCAAGGAGGATAACAAACATTGCCTATAAGACAGCAAAGGACATAGAGGACAGAACCAAAAATGATAAAATAAATAAAAATGAATAAGAGTTAAAGACATTGAAAGAGAACATGGTAGTTACAGAAGACAAAGAAAATTACTATTTATATAACTAGTGACCACAAAGAACATAAGCAAAATAACAGAACATATAAAATAATAAAATGCCAGGTGTGGTGGCTCATGCTTGTAATCCTAGCACTTTGAAAGACCCAGGCGGGCAGATCTCTTGAGGTCAGGAGTTTGAGACCAGCCTGACCAACATGGAGAAACCCCAACTCTACTAAAAATACAAAAAAATTAGCCAGGCATGGTGGCACATGCCTATAATCCCAGCTACTTGGGAGACTGAGGCAGGAGAATCACTTGAACCTGGGAGGCAGAGGTTGCAGTGAGCCGAGATTGAGCCACTGCATTCCTTGGAAAACCATGGCAACTCAACAAAGACAGGGCCACCAACACCCTAACCATTTAGGAATGGCAGTTTGGGTCTTCACTTGGAAAAAAGCCTCCAAACAAATGAAAGGCTGGTGGGCAAAGAGGGAAACATGGGATGGGTGAGGTAAGAGGCAGCTAGGATATCAGGTTAGGGTTGGGAACTTTCCCCCTTTCTGACACTACCTAGATGAAATATTGGTTTGTTGTTATTTATGTTGTATTTCAGGAGCATAAGCATTACCCTACAGTAGGCATGGTGATATTTAAAGGATTTTGTTACTTTTATCCAAAAGAAAAAAATATATATTTTTGAAGTTTTTTTCTTTGTCTGGTTTTGTTTTTTGAGTCTTGCTCTGTTCAGGCTGCAGTTCAGGCTGTGATCTCGGCTCACTGCAGCCTCCACCTCCTGGGTTCAAGCAATTATCCTGCCTCAGACTCCTAAGAAGCTGAGATTACAAGCACGTGCCAGCACAACCGGCTAATTTTTGTATTTTTAGTAGACACGAAGTTTTGTCACGTTGGCCAGGATGGTCTTGAACTCCTGGCCTCAAGTGATCCCCCCTGCCTCAGCCTCCCAAATGCTGGGATTACAGGCACCAGCCACCACGCCCAGCTCAAAGTGCTTTGTCTACCAAATAATTCTTGCTGTGCAGCTCCCAACACATTGGATCAATCAAGGCCATTCATCCCCCTCAGGAGAACATCAGATAAAGCCAAGAGCACAGGAGTCAGGGGACGCAAGGGACTAAATGTGTCCTGGCCCCATACAGCCAAGTCAGTTGTAAAGAGGAAAGGTGCCAGGGTGGGTGTGGAATTCCTGAGACCTAAACTGGATTCTGGCTTTCAAACTGGAAAGATTCCAAGGCATCAGACTCTCCAAAGGGAACTGCATGGGCAGGAAGGAGCTCTAAGCACTGAATGCGAGATGAGGCAGGGAGAGGGCCAGAGGCAGCCACCTCTCCAGAGTGCCCCTTGACTCCCCCGCATCATTGATGAAATCTAGAAATAGCCAAGTGCTCCCAGAAATAATCACAAATTATGGTATCTGTCAGGCACCATCCCAGGGAAGGATCTAATAGAAAACACTAAAGGTCCTTGATCTCATGAAACTTACAATCAAGTGGTATCAGGCAATAAGTAAGTTACTGAATAAACAAACAAGGTCAATTCATATAGGGAAGGTATTAAATACTGAAATAAATATTATTCGATGATATTAATTGAAGCATCATTTATAACAAGCTAAAGTGTCTACAAATATGCAACTGTTATATAAATTTTTCTACTGAATGGAATACTGTGAAAATACCAAATTAATTAGACAAGGAAGAACTGTAAGTGTTCATAGGGAAAGATGTCCAGGATTCACTGTTAGTGAAAAAAGCAGGTTATAGCATCATATGTATATGATGATCCTATCTGGTTTATATTTTAATGCGGTTGTATATGTATAATGACTAGAAATATATGTACCAAACTACAGACAATGGTTATTTTAGAGGAGTGAGATTATGGTATGGGTCAATAGCAGGGAAAACTTTTACTTTCGGCATTTTGCACTTCTACATTGTTTTATTTCAAAATAAGTGTATGCTATTCACCACCTACCTCCAAAATAGGGGTGGAGGAGGAGAATGGCAGCTCAGAGTGGTAGGAAAGAATAACCTGTTTTGTAAACTTCTATTTCTTGTTTAACTAATTTGACACTTCAGGTAAATTGAGGCAAATTGCAGTTTAAGCTATGTATCAAGATAAGAATGAAAATAAGCAATATTATGAATTTCATTATCTTAAATGCTATTCTAGAAGTTTCCAAATTGTTTCTTACCAGAAAAACATTTCCTTTCCTTCGATTTTGTACAAGATAAAATATGCTTGCTTCTGGAACACAACATGTAAAATTTCATTGATTCTATATATGATATTAATGTATAAAATGCAGAGTTGGTTTTTACCTTCTACTGTAACTTAGTTTAGAACTTAACTGTGATGAGTGTCCTGTGTCTCTGGATAGAGATCTTAGAAGTAGTTGCTGTGTTTGAGTCCTATACAGAATTCTAAGTTAAATATTTCAAGATGGCTTTGGTCAGCCAAGCCTGACTGCTGGTATGTAGACATGAACAAATCACTAAGAAAAATAATTAAAACCCTTACTTTGGATATGCAGCTTGGAAACCAGCATATCTGTTGAACGTATTAACAATGACTCATAACCACATGAGTTAAATGTACTGAGAAATTAAGTATTTAGCTCATAGTTCTGGGTGTCCTGAGGTCTGGATTACTATAACTCCAACAGAAAATAGTGATTGGATTAGATACTGGACCCAACTCCTAACTTCAAGGCCAAGAGTTTGCTAATAATGTACCCTGTAGGACTCAGACAGGAGGGGGAACCTCCCCTGTCTCCCTCTGCCTTCTGTTTTCCAGTACTCTGTCAGGCGAGAGGGGGAAAATATCCTTGCAACAGCCCATGGTATGACTTAGATTATTGCTTCAGATGCAAAGGCCAAAAATCTCAAAACAAAAGGAGTTCTGGTGACAAGTTTTAAGGAGAAAAAAGTTATGCTTCCTTAGGGGATCCACAGGAGCCCTCAGGACAATGCAACTTGTATCTGGGCCTCCTCCAACAGTAGAAGCAGCAGATGGGTGTCCGCTGGCAATCTGTCATCTCTCTCTGCGTGCTCCTGACCTTGGGAGTCACAGGGACAAACTACTCTCTGGAAAGGAGCTGATGTGCTTGCTCACTTTAAACTATAAATGCTGTTGGGGTGTAATCTTCCCAGATACATGGAAAAGCAAGATACAGAATTTTGCTAAGTGAGAAAAAGAAAAAAAACTGCTAATACATGCAACAATGGATAAATCTCAAAAACATTACACCGAGCAAAGGAAACCAGACACAATGCACACACAAAAAGCACATCGTCCAGAATTGGGTGAGTAACCTGCAAAGGGTTGTGTGGTTGTATAGGCATGTCTATCATCTCTCCATAAAATGTGTAGGCCAGTGTCACCTATTTGGGCTTCATCCAAAGTTCTGAGGAAAAAGGACAGTCATCTTTAACATATCTGTGTCCTCAACCAAAAGCTGTCAATTGCCAACTCAATATCCATTCCCTCATCCTTTTTCATTGCAAAACTCCAGTTTACTCAAGTAGCAATTCTATTCTGCATGGGGAAATTAGTTCGAGGAGTATCTTCTTGATTTGCCTAAGTCTATTGTGGTTATCTCATTCCCGGGATTAAGGCTTATTTTAGGGTTGAGTATGTGGCCTCATTCTGGCCAATGAGATGTGTATAGGGGAAGGGGCTCCTGAGAAGATTCTCTTCCTCAAGAAAGAGATAATGCAAGAGATGGCTCTTCTTCCTGTAGACATTGTTGCATCCATCAGGGACACCTGAGCCAGCTGTCTCCCAGGGAGGATGACAGTGTGAAGACAAAGCCAGAATCTTAAAATGGCAGAACCTAAAGATGGAAAAAAAACTCGATCCTTGATGATGTAGTTGAGCTCTGAATTAACTTATCCCATAGCAGCCCTCCTTCTGAACTTCTTGTTAAAAGAGAAAATAAATTTCCTTATTGATTAAGTCATACTGAGTTGGAGTTTCTATTACATGCTGCTGAGAGCATCTTAACTGATTTAACAATCAACTTTTTTGGGGGTAATGCATATTTCCAAATAAAGTGTCTATCACATAAAAGACATTCAGTCAGTGTTTGTCGAAATATCATAAGAAATGTATATGGCTGGGCATGATGGCTCACACTTGTAATCCCAGCACTTTGGGAGGCTGAGGCAGGCAGATCACTTGCGATCAGGTGCTCGAGACAAGCCTGGTCAACATGGTAAAACCCCATCTCTACTAAAAATACAAAAATGAGCCAGGTGTGGTGGCATGCACCTGTAATCCAAGCTATCTGGGAGGCTGAGGCAGAAGAATTGCTTGAACCTGGGAGGCAGAGGTTGCAGTGAGCTGAGATGGCTCAACTACACTCCAGCCTGGATGACAGAGTGAGACGCTGCCAAAGAAAAAAAAAAAGAAAAGAATGTGTATATCAGACACGTTGATAACTACAGATGCATCATTCCATCCAAATAAGCCTGAATTTGAGCTTATTTATACTGCAAAGTGAGTAGACAAGTAAGAGAAATGTAGGATTTATGTGGAATGAGGCCATGTGGGAATCACTGATGGTCAAGCTTATCAGGGAGCTGGGCACAGCAGCTCATGCCTGTAGTATCAGCTACTCAGGAGGCTAAAGCAAGAAGATTGTGTGAGCCCAGGAATTTGAGCCTGCACTGAGCTATGACCACGCCATTGCACTCGAGCCTGGGTGACAGAGAGAGACTCTGTCTCTAAAAAATAAATAAATAAATAAAGGAAGCAAGGAAAGCAACAGTAGCCATTTGGCTGGGGAAATGTCATTTATAACTATAGGAACTTCAACCTTTAGTAAAAAAATCCTTGAAAATTCTGCAATAAACATGAGGAAATGATGGCAAGGCAGGATAAGTGACAAGCTGCAAGCTTTTCCGAATCTGAAGGCTGATAAAGATTAATCAAACAGATACTGAACCTCTAGAATAAAAGGTTTGAAGCTTTTTGTTACGCCCTGAGTTCCTCTACTCTTTGGTACTTAGCTAAATCCTACTCCATACAGATCTGCTTTGCATATTGCCATAGCCAAAGCGATTTTTGCAAGGAAGGTGATGGCAATTCCAGTAAGCCTTTGTTCAAAAGATTACCCAGAGCCATGGTTTCATGAGGACCTTAATCAACACTGTACTATTCCACCCAATCATACCCACTGATTTAAAATAGACTTTATTTTTTAGAGCAGTTTTAGGTTCACAGCAAAGTTGAACAGAAGATGCAGATAGTTCCCAAATTTTCCCTTCCCCGACCCCACACAGCCTCCACCACTGCCAACATCTGCCCCCGGGTGGGGCATGTGTAGCAAGTGATGAGCCTATATTGATGCATCATTATCACCCACAGCCCATAGTTTACATCAGGGTGTACTCTCTTGATATACATTCGATGCATTTGGGCAAATGTATAATGACCTGTATCCACCATTGCAGTATGTTACAGAATAGTTTTGGTGTCTTGTTTATAAGCTTATAAACTATGTATGCATTTCACTTTTACTGGTGTAGTTAACTACAGCAGGCAAAACAGAAGAGGGAACGTAACAATCACCTTACACCTTTTTCAAACAGATAAAACTGGTAGAGGACTCTGTAACTGAAGAAGATTTATCATAAGAATTGAGACTTTTTTTGGCATGGAAACAAAGAACACACCACTGGAAATAAAGACCAGTGTGGGAACAAACAACCAGTGCGCTAAAGTGCAATAATTATTATTATTATAGACGTATGGTAGTAATCATGAAGAGCAATTTGAAATATATGCCTAATAATTGAGTTTCTGCCAAAGAATCAATACTCCAGGAACCTAAAAACTATGCTGGGTCTAGGAAAAGAATCTGAGCATTGTGAGAATCTGAGCCTAAGTTTCATCTGAGGAATTAGCAAGAGGTAACAAAATGCTTTGTGGAAATGACTGACCAGAAAATTCAGTGTGTGTCAGTGACATTTTCCAGACATACACATGGTTTCTTAGTAAGAGGGGCCCCACACATGATCCTCCAAAGAGGAAAAAAAGCACATTCCATCAAGACTACTGTAGAATCCTGAGAAGGCAGGAAGCAGACATAATACAGACAAGCCACTGAGTAAGTGGGGAAATTTGCAAAGTTTCTTGGACTTTGCTAAAACATATGTAAAAATGGATCTTCTCTGGAACATTCCATTGCAACCACAGATAAGCTAGGGCTACTTACCTAACAACAAAGCTGGGTTCTGTAATTAGCTTTTGTGTGCTGGAAAAACTACTGGTACAAGAAGAGAGTGGATATCATGGGTTAACATCTATGAAGGCTCTTGATGATACATCCTTTGAACTTGGGGATTTATTTCCCCTAGTGCTTTATCCTAAGCCCAACTCCTGGAGTCTCCCATTTCCAAAAGATAACTAGAGCTGAAATGACTGGTGGGAGGTTGGGCAAACAAGCCAAAGACTTTCCTGTGGTTGATAGAAAGGGGGAAATGGTAAGAGGGTCACTGCTGAGTGAGACTATGTTCTGTGGCAGACACTCTAAGTTGTGTGCTCAGCAGTCAATCACCGCACCACCACTCACCCTTCTTTTTTGCTATAGAACCCAAATGTCATTCATTATCCTCCATGTGGCCATGTCCTTCAGGGGAGACACTGTCTCTTTCTAGCCTCATGGGGTTAACATCCCTTACCAAGTGATTTGTTTTAGGAAACAGGCAAGTGAGACAATCCTGACCAGTGAGACAGGAGGAAAGCCTGTAGCGAGGACTCTGGGAATAATTTCCCCGCTCTCGAAAGAGAACACTCAAATGACCCTTTCATATGTGGGAAAGTCAGGAAAGAGGAAATGCATGCTGTGGATGAAGGCTAACGGCAAGGAGACAGGCAGGAGAAGAACAGCACCAGGGTGCCAAGAAAATCAGCAAACCCCAAAGCCCAGGAGATCACCAAAGATTCAGGAGATGATGCAGTGCCAAAGTCTCAAGCTGAGGAACGAAATCAATAGTCCAAGAATCAGGGAAACCAACAGGTGTTTCCCAGGGTGACACTTCTGATCTCATACTAAGGATATTTGTTCTCTGTTGTGAGTTTAACTCCATTGCACAGGCGTGTGTATGCTCAGCTGTGTGTGTGAGGTAAAGGAGAATCTGAGTTCTTCCCACGTGGGTGGATCTTGATCACAGCATAGACCAGTGTTCTGCTCCTATGACAGGGCTCTCTCCCAGTTTTTCTCCTACTTCTCTGGCCTCTGCAATGGAGCTCTTTCCTTCTTCTGCCCATATCATAGTCATTTGTTCTCAAAATATGGTCCAGGAGCCCTTGGGAGTCCCTTAGGCACTTTCAGGAAGAATGTAACAATCAAAACTATTTTCATAATAATACCAAGGCTTTATTTGATATATTCACTCTCCTGCTCTTACACATGCAATAGTGGAATTTCCAAGAGATACGATGTAATTTTTTTTGTTTTGAAAATATAGCTTTTTAAATTAAAACCTGTTATTTATTCTAACATATAATGGGTGAATTACTGCTATATTAAAATGAACTAAAAATGAATTTTTAAATTTCTCAGTTTCAGATTCTATTGCATGCTTCCTTGACTTGCACCATCAGAGCTTATTAGAAATGTAGAATCCTGAGCCAGGTACAGTGACATGCATTTGCAGTCTCAGAGACTGGGGAGGCTGAGGCAAGAGGATCAATTAAGCCCTGGAGTTGGAGGCTATAGTCTGCTATGGTTACACCTGTGAATAGCCACTGCACTCCAGCCTGAACAACATATCTAGACCTTGTTTCTTAAAATAAAAAATAAAGAAAGAAATGCAGATTCTTGGGCCCCTTCCCAGACCATTAACTCAGAAGCCCTGGAGGTGAGTCCCAGCAATCCTGTTTCACAAGCCCAGGCACAGGGAAGTTTAAGAACCTCTGCTGTCATACACCAGTCCCCCACCACTTCTCCAAGGTGGGCAGAAACACATTCCCAGGTCTTCTGAACACAAGTCCCCGAGAGACCATGGCTCCCACATGAGTTATGCATCTGTCTTAGGATACTAGGGCTGTCATAATAAATACCTCAGACTGGTGGCTTAAACAACAGAAATTTCTTTTCTTACAGTTCTGGATGCTCAAAGTCTGAGATGAAGGCAGGTCTGGTGTCTGCTGAAGCCTCTCTCCTTGTCTTGCTGGTGGCTGCCTTCTCCCTGGAGCATCACATGGTCTTTTCTCTGTGTGCGTGCATCTCTAGTGCTTCTCTGTATGTCCAAATTTCCTCTTCTTATAAGGACACCAGTCATATTGGATTAGGCCCGCCCTCATGACCTCATTTTAAATGAATCATTGCTTTAAAGGCCCCATCTCCAAATACAATTGTGCTCTGAGGTTCTGGGGGTTAGAGCTTTAACATACCCACATTTGAGGAGATACAATTAAGCCTACAACAGCATCTAACGGTTAATAACTTCATTTACCCTAGTGGTGGGGAAACATTCAAGAAAGCTGGCAGGCTCTAGAAACTAGGGCTTCAGAAATATCCTGCTTAGAAATTGCTCTCCTGAGTACTCTATCTAGTCAGAGAGTACTTAGGTTTACCGTTTGCCATGTTAAAATACAAACATTACTAGGAAGCATTCACTGAAATACCAACTGCTTTCCCCAGATAATCATGTTGCCTTTCCCCCGGCTGAGATTAGGTCTAAGAAACTAGGAATTCAGGCCTGATGTGAGTTGTAAAGTAGAACAAAGTCAGTAATCAACCATTGCAATTTAGAGATGGGTGGAGAGACACAGACGCTAAGGAGGGGATTCCTGGGGGAAGGTGGGAAAACCTCCGTGGGTCTATTTGGACTCATTGCTTAGATCGCTGTGGAGCAGGAGAAAAAAAAGCAATGAAGGGCAGTTGGCTTGGATTTTCTGATTGTTTCTGCGGAAGGGGAAGGAGAGTGAGAGCAGGCATGTAATGAATGGCTACAATAGGCATTCAGAAGGAGACATGGAGGGGAAAGTGAGTGTTATATGCAGTGATGGCCCTTACTACCATTGGGGGACAATTAGTCACCCTGCTCCCAGATTCTAAAACCAAAGAAAACGTCAGTTTATTAATGGTAAAGCAGGCTTACAGAATGCACCTTGGACAAAAGCCAGCCTCCTGGAGCACCTACTGCTCCCAAACATTGCTGCAAACCCAGCCTCAATATGTCAGATAACTGGCCAAACCCACAGAAAATGATGATGACAGGAGCCCAGTAAACAGGCCCAGATCTCCACCATCTGCTCTGCCACTTCATCACAGACCTTCCCTGTGGACAGACTGCTGGATTTCCTTTCTTGCTCCTCCATCCCCCCTTCTCCACAAAAGATGCTTGCACCAGGCCCTGCATGTTGCCGTGCACCACAGTTCTAGAAAAGAGTTGAACATTGCATGACATGTGCATTTCCAGACAAGACTAGGCCTTCAACCCAAAGGTTTTTACCACCCACTCTGAGGTCTCCATACTCACTGCGACTGCATCTGTAAACACATTTCCTAAACTTCCTTCATCCCAGAACTATAACATGATCTGCACATTGGTTTGTATCCATATTAAAATGGCACACTTCCATACTCAAGGATGAGGCATCTAGTCAGGCTACTTAGCCTCAGTGTACCTCCGGGTCCTGTCTTCCTTAGCCACCCTGCTTGGCTTGGTGGTCATCTCTATGTTGGTGAGTCCTCCACCAAGCTTCAGAACTGTCTTTCCAACTGCCTATAGGACAGCACTCTCAGACGTCCCTCAGGTACCTTCAACCCAAAGGTTCAAGATTGCATTTGTTTATTTATGCCCTGAAAACTGTTCCTTTTGCTATACTTTATATCCCAGTTTCTCATCACAATCCATGGATTGTCCCCTAAGCTAGAAATCCAGAAAGGGGGAGAGGAATCATTGTGATTGTCTCACTCTAATTGCATTTCCTAGATTTTTCTCACCACGCAGCTCAGTTCCTTGTTATCTCTAACCTCTACCAGTGGGCCCCAGTCTCTTTCTCCTGAGAAACAAATGTTCATGCATAATCACAGCAGATATGTGCAGGACACTCTATGGTCATCAACATGCAACACTGATGAAACAGACTTCAGATCCTGGGCAGTTTCCAGGCCCTGCAGGAACCAGAGACCATCCTCAGACAAATCAGACACAGCGCTGTGGCTGTGAGCCACTGGCTTGCGTGACAGCAATAGCTTTCTAAATCATCTCGCTTGATACAATGTGGCTCCCTCAAGTACTGCCTCTCCATGGAGCCAAAAGTTTCTGCCTAAACAAGCCTCACCAGGCCAGTTATTAGATAACAACCACCCAAAGCTTCCCACAGACTCCAGGACAAAACCAGTCACCTTCCCAGGGAACACAGTGCTCACCATGGTCTAACCCCTGCTAACCCCTCCAGCCTCATTTGTGGACACTCTCTGCCTTGCACCATAAGCTCTAGCAACCCCAGATGTACAACTTCTTGAATGTGGGGCTGTTCCCTGCCTGTCCTCATACTGCCATCTTAACCAAATGCCCTTCCTTTCATTATTCTCCATCTTGATTCCCCCAAGTCCCAGTGTCTGCCCTTTGCCTGGCTAACTCTAATCTGCTCCTTATAATGGCCAGGTATCACCTCCTCCAGGAAGCCTTCCATGGCCTCTTTCTCTCTTCAATCTCCCCATTTCAGGCAACCCATACTCACTTTTACCATGGTACCAATTACCCTGTTCTGCACTCACCACATTAGAAATCTTTCTAAGCACAGAGCTATTTGAGACAGAGACCACGCCTTTTTCTTATCATCTTTCCTCAGTGTCTAGCACAGGAACCTAATTCACAGTAGCTGCTCCATAAACATTAGCTGAGTGAGTGAATGAATGGCTTCCAGGAATAACGGAGAAACCTCACGTGACAGAGTCAACAGAGCACCATATTTAGAGACAGTCCAAAGTGCAGGAGGTGATTTACAACGTTGCCAGGTGAGACAGGGCTGGGAGCAGGGGGAGGGTGTGGGATATCCTCACAATGAAAAGTTCTGCAATAAAATTGAGAGAAAGGTAGAGTGCCTAATCCCTGCTTTTTAAAGCATAGGGTCTGTTCCCACAGCCTTGCTACTCTTAAACTGTCTGTGATTCAAGACTGTTTTGAGTTTAGGCATCCAATTTCAGTCCCTGAGACATGTACTACCTACCAAGTTAAGTTTCCTGGAGTTAAACATTGCCCACTCATATCCTATTTCTAGAATGTAATCTTTGTCTTCCAAGATCAATTGCCATATGTGAACTACCCTCAAATAGGGGCCCTCACAGAGGTCCCGCTGCACATTTAGATAGTACCTGTGCTCCTGCGTACTCACCACCAGGGCAACTGGATTATTATCACAATGCAAACATCAGCCTGAAAGGCTTGCTTCCACTCTCAGCACTTCCTGGAACATGTCCAATCATCTCAGGGAAGTTTGCACCATCCTCTTAAGCACAATAGAAGCTTTCCTCTCCCTTTTGTGACAACCCTTCAGGTTTTTTCATCTTGCTTCCCTTAGCTAAGCTTCTCCATTTTTTCAACAATTTGAAACCTTCTTTTGAGATGGTTTCTAAACCCCTTCACAATCATGCTCACGTTACTTAGAAGCATTCCTGTGCTGTATTCACAAAATGTTGCTCTTAAGCTGTGTTGTCTGGAATAGAACCCAGTACTGGAGAGGTGTTCTTAAGCATGCACAACAGTTGACAACTGTCAGTGCACTTATAAGATTGCCTCGATTTTTAGTAGTCATATCAGCCCAGCCTTGATAATTGTAAAATATGGAGCAATATAATGATAATTAAGCCAGGTGCGGTGACACAACTGTCACCCCAGCACTTTGGGAGGCCAAGGCCGTCAGATCACCTGAAGTCAGGAGTTCGAGACCAGCCTGGCCAACACGGTGAAACTCTGTCTCTACTAAAAAAAAATACAAAAATTAGTTGGGCATGGTGGTGTGCACCTGTAGTTCCAGCTATTCAGGAGGCTGAGGCATGAGAATTGCTTAAACCGGTAAGCGGAGGTTGCAGTGAGCTGCAATCATGCTACTGTACTCCAGCCTGGGCGACAGAGTGAGACTCAGTATCAGGAAAAAGAAAAAAAGATAATTAGAGTAGAAATGCAGGATTTTGTCTTTGTCTATGTGCATGAATATGCGGTGGCAAGGCAGGGGGACTGAGAGTAGCCCAGGAATACAATATTCCAGCCATAACTTTGAAATGTTGTCAGACTTTTCATACAGGGTTACCAAGATGCACAGGCTCCTGGAGACATATTAAGCAGATGCTGAGGATATAGCCTGGCTCTTAGAAGAATTCTATGTAAAGGAAAAGGTAGAAGGGAGTAAGGCAAGGGTATAAATTTCCTGTGATACCCAAGAGAGCAATCACCTTAACAAC
The DNA here is from genome assembly GCA_036589455.1 of Ateles fusciceps. Classification (NCBI taxonomy): domain Eukaryota; kingdom Metazoa; phylum Chordata; class Mammalia; order Primates; family Atelidae; genus Ateles; species Ateles fusciceps. Next base: position 5,570,305 of record JAZHEH010000437.1, read on the forward strand.
TGAGGCCCATGCCAAGCATTCCAGTTACCTGATGAAGAAATTTTACCATGAAACCATGAAGGAGTAGAGCCCCAGCTCATCCCTCTTACCCCTAGCATGAGAGTCACATACAACCGGTGGTAACAGCTAAACTGGTGCATTTAAACTCCTAAAGAAAATCTGTATATAGCTTGGATTAGTAGATGTTTATACTGTTTAATGGATACATGAGAATTTTTATTATCTCTCATTTTTCAATTTCCTGTGATTTCTTCTGTATGGTAATTTATTTGTTTTCACTTAGCTAGTGAGTAATTCAATATCTGCATGCCTCCCCCCTCCCCATTATACCCTCATCTATCCAGCTGATAGTTTCTTGCTTTGGTGCATGCAGCTAGAGCATTATTTTAGCTATCTCTTCTAGCTTTCAGTCATCTATAAATTTTGAAGCATGATTTTCTATGCAGTCCATAAATTAAGGGGTCAACAGTGTCCACAAAAATAGGAATCATTGGCCAGGTGCCATGGCTCTCGCCTGTAATCTTAGCACTTTTGGAGACCCAGGTAGGTGAATCACTAGAGCCCAGGAGTTCAAGACCAGTCTGGGCAACATGGTGAAACCACGTGTCTACCAAAAAAAAACTACAAAATTTAACCAGCGTGGTGGTATGCACCTGTGGTCCCAGGTACTTGGATGGCTGAGGTGGGATGATTGCATGAACCCACAAGGTGAAGTTTGCAGTGAGTCGTGATTGCACCTCTGCACTCCAGCCTGGGCAACAGAGTGAGACCCTATCTCAAAAAAAAAAAAAAAAAAAAAAAAAGGAGGAATAATTAATTTAGCCAACAGTTAGAAGGAAGCGGTGATAGAAGGGTGTTTCTGATAACTCTGATAATACTGCCAATGGGTTATTTTCAAATCCAGTAAAGAACATGGGAAGGGAGTTTGCTTAGACTTAATTTTAATTTTCTACACAGTGGTTAGCAAGTCTTAACAACCAGTAATCGCTTTGCCATATTGACAATGAATTATTCCATTATCTCTTGTTTTGCTCTTTGAATACTTTCTTGTTTTGTATGTGGATTAGTCCATTCTCACACTGTTATAAATACATGAAACTGGGTAATTTATAAAGAAAAAAAAGCGTAATTGGCTCACGGTTCCACAATCTGTATAGGAAACATGCCTGAGGAGTCCTCAGGAAACTTTCAATCATGGCAGAAGGGGAACCAGGCACATCCTACATGGATGGAGCAGGAGGAAGACAGTAAAGGGGGAGGAGCTACATACTTGCATTAAACAACCAGATCTCTTGAGAACTCACTCACTATCACCAGAACAGCAAGGGGACAATTGCCCCCATGATCCAATCACCTCCCACAAGGACCTCCTCCAGAATTGGGGGTTACAATTCAACATGAGGTTTTGGAGGGGGCCCAAATCCAAACCATATCAGTATCTAAACCTCTTAATCTTTCTCTCTCCTATCACCCATCAATTGCATTTTTTTTTACTTTTTAGCATTCTCTATCGGATAGTTTAGGGAGAGGTGAAACTATATTCAGCTTGCTTTGCCATTTACTACAAGCCCTGTGGAGTGAGGGAAGAGATTAAAATTAGTGGCTTATGTCAATTTCCACTATAATGACCTTACTTTATACCAACAAACGCAATCACATCTCTAGTAGCCAGAGGAGCTGGAGAAGAACAACAAGAAATCATAGTGCAGCTGATGGAATTGGAGATTTGTGGAGGGAGACTGGAGAACTGGACATACTTTGTAAACCTAAGTGTTTTGAGATGCAATTTCAAAACTTCTGCTTACTTTGGCTTCCTTTATCAAAAACAGGTAGTTCTTTGTACTTTGAAAGAGACACACAGGCTGCAAAGAGTCATCTGAACTGCCCAGAAATGTCTTTAATCTTGACCATTTTCAAAGACAGATCTCCACAGTGAACAATTTTCTGAGGAATTCTTACAATGCAGAGTCTGTTTAGAGCATGCTGATTTAAAAACCTCTGTATACAGAGAATAATGAAGAGAGGAAGAAAGTGCCTGGTTTCAGGTAACTTAATAAAAAGGGAGAAAATTTGACCGGAAATGAAAGACTACCCACGTTGAAAGCACATAGCATACTATGATTCAGAATAAATGAAATGGAATTCTTCCAGGTCTAAGAGACCAGTGCTTGCCCCCAAGTACTGCAGAGAATATTAGCTTCTAGTTGTATAAATATGCAGAAATAAAAAAGGATGCATGTAGAACATACCATAATTGCAGGCCAGGGACTTTCGGTCTTCTTTCACCAATAATTTAGGGTCTATGATTTACCATCAACTTGTATTCTCTTAGAACTACAAAAATTCCAATCACTCACAAATTGATAAGGATGGTATATATTTAATGTCTATCAGTACAGAGTGTGGGTAGGTTAACCATTTAATACCAATCTAAACAGCCGGGTAACCTAGGTTTTTAAGAATGTGGGTGAAGCTGCCACACTGTCGGATTTTATGTCCGTTTGTGTGCATGTGAACATGAGCCAGTGGAGAGAGGAATTCAGTAACCTCCTTCTGGGAGTGATTGGTGCTGCTTGCCTTCAGATCCATTCTTTAAGCTTCCCTGGCTCTGCTCCAACCTCTGAAGGCTGTTTCCCAGGCTCCTGTTTTATAGACCTCCAGTTGGGCATAGCCAATCAAATGTTGGAGGATGGAAATAAGAGAGAAGCCAAAATATTCCTCATCTGCCTTCTTTGCCACAGGTGGCTTTTCTGGCAGTGGCTTCATCTTTTTCGTGGTTCCAGCTTCCAATGGAAAAGCTCAACATGATTGCAACTTTCACTGGACACCTTAAGTCTCTCCATCTTAGGGGTGGTAGCAGTTTACAAGCTACTGCCAATTTGGGGTGGGGGTGCCTAACTGTCCTCTGTATAGCTTGTAGTCTGTGTGGATGATCCATTTGTTACGTTAAATTAACTCTTGTAAAATAATCAGAGCTGTTTCTGTTTCCCAGATGGACCCTGAATGATAAAACTGATGTATAGGTTAGGTGTTTTCCACTGAATCATGACTTCCTTTAATCTATATGGAATCCCTTAATTATCTAATTAAAATAACAATAACTAATATGTCTTGAGCACTCTCTAAGAACCAGGTACTGTGCTAGGCCAGCATTCTCCCAGTTGGTCTTTTTTGTTTTTTGGTTTTTTTTGAGATGGAATCTTGCTCTGTCACCCAGGCTGGAGTATAATGGCACGATCTCAGCTCACTGCAACCTCCATCTCCCGGATTCAAGCGATTCTCCTGCCTCAGCCTCCTGAGTAGCTGGGATTACAGGCACATGCCACCATGCCTGGCTAATTTTTGTATTTTTAGTAGAGACGGGGTTTCACCATGTTGGTCAGGCTGGTCTCGAGCTCCTGACCTCGTGATCTGCCTGCCTCAGCCTCCCAAAGTGCTGGGATTACAGGCGTGAGCCACCGCACCCGGCCTCCCAGTTGGTCTTCACATAATCATTGTTTGAAGAAGGTACTATCACTATCCTCATTTGAGGAACTTGAGATTCAATTAGATTTTAAGTAACATGTCCAATATCATGCTCATGAAGTGGCTGAATCAGAATTCAGTCATGGTTTGTATAACCAAGGTCCAGTGTTCTCACCTTTAACTACTATATTATGTTGCCTTTGAACATACTGTACTTATGAAAAATGTACATAGGCTGGGTATGTTGGCTCACACCTGTAATCCCAGCACTTTGGGAGGCCAAGGCAGGAGAATCACTTAGGCCAGGAGTTGAGACCAGCTTGGGCAACATAGCCAGACCTGTCTCTACAGAAATAAAAAATAAAAATTATCCAGGTGTGATGGTGCATATCTGTCATCCTGGTTACTTGGGAGGCTGAGGTGAAAGGATAGGATTGCTAGAGCCCAGGAGTTTGAGGCTGCAGTGAGCTATGATCACACACTGCACTTCAGCCTGGGCAACAGAGGAAGGCCCTGTCTCAAAAAAAAAAAAAAGTAAACAGAAAAAAATGTGGATAAAAGTCAAGTAACTTACAATTAAAACCAACTCATGTTATCAGAAAAAAAGAACTTACGGAATAACATAACTGAAAAGTACAAGCTCACTTCAGGACAAGGTCCAAACGATGTTTTGGATCTTTATGTCTTTCTTTCTCTCCCTCTCTTGGAAGAGCTCTCTCCAGTGGTAGACAAAGCAGCAACTGGCAGCCCAAACTCATACTCTGCAAGCTTAGGAAGGCCAGCAGAGAGCCAGCATTTGCCGCAAATGGATTTAAAAATAAAACATACTAGGGAGAGCCCTGATTAGCCTGGTTAAGGTCATCTGCTCATCTCTGAACCAATTACTGTGGCAAAGTGAATGGGGCCCTACAGTTGTTGGGGCCTGGGTAACATGCCCCATCTCAGTGCTGGTGGGTCAAAGCCCTACTTGACCTACAGAGAATGGGAATGTGTTCCTTACTCTAGAAGAATTCTGTCACCAGAAGAAATCAAATTAGTGGTTTTAAAACCACAAAGGCAAGTGCTGTTCAGTAGAGCAGAGTTCACATCCCTTTCCGACCTCAGAAATATAATGAATTCCTAGATATTTCCCACTCCTGATAATTTTGAGATATATTTTCCTCATTTTGCACATGTTCTTTAGGTTTTTATATTGTCATGCGCTGGGTTACTTTTTATTGTTTTCAACTTTAAGCCATCCCTCTATACCCTGCTCTGAAATGATAGGTCTAGAGGCTAAAAACTACATCTCCCAGATGTTCTTACCAGCTGGCTTCCTGTTATGGTCTAATGATTAAACAATTGGAGGCACCAGAAAGGCATAGCCAGGCACAAGGAAAGAAAAAGTAACTCACTTGTTGTTAGAGATTCCTGCTAGCTCCACAACAAAGGCAAAGCCTAGTCAACCTTCTCTCGATGCTTCCTTTGGCAGCTGTGCTTTGTCCCCGTTGATGGTTCAATCCCTGTGCACTTGGTGCTCGAGGGAGAAGTCTAAGCACTGAGCTTCTCCAGGGAGAAGTCTAAGCACTGAGCTGGAGTAGGGGGTGGAACTTCCTCTAAGTTCAAGCTTCTAGGGCCTCCTCACAGACACTTCCTTCCTCTTGTTGCTCCAGCACTGCAGGTGTAGCCACTTCCATCAGTACCTAATTGGGTTCACCTCAGCATACTGGCTTTCCAACAGCTGGGTAATCAATTTCCCATATTGTATCTTCTCTGGTTGAAATGTTTAGCATGGTTTATGTTACTCTGACTAAACAGATTCTTCTTGTCTTCATTGCAGTGACTGTTCCATTGATGCTAAAAAATTGCCACTTTCAGCCCATTTATATCTCTATTTCAGCTGTACAAAGTTTATGAGCTCTTATAATTAATATCACTACTTTTTAATTGTTTTCTTTTTATAAAATAAGAATGTACAAAATAGTCAGTTACACATATACTGCTATAGAAGGATAGGAGTGCTGCTGAAACTGAACTTTTGACTGGCAGACAGTAATCACATGATACTTTGAAAGGTTTATCTTTAGCTGATATATGAAAGATATACTTGGCATGAGGTTGACTCAGAAATATGTGACCACTTAACATTTTAAAAGTTGACAGCTGCTTGTATTTGCTTTCCTGCAAAGGAAATATAAAAACTTTGGTAGCCACCTACTGCCACTAGTATAATTAGAACATTTTTATTGACCATCTTGAACTTCTTGAGCAAGCCTGATACAATTTTGTGCTTTAAGGAGACAAGCGATGAAAATCAAAAACTTCTATCCATAGCTAATCACCTCATACAGTAGGCAGAGTTCTAAGACGACCCCCAAGATTCCTGCCTTCTTGTAGATACGTCCTATATAATCTCTTCCCTAGAATGTGAGTGAACTTGTGACTATGATCTGTGTCACTGCCATGATTATATTACATTATACAGCAGAAGGATTTTACAGGTATAATTAAGGTCCCCAATAAGTTGACTTTAACTTAAAAGGGAGATTATCCCCTGGTGGAACTGACTTAATTGTGTGAGCCCTTAAAGGGGACTACGCTGTTCCTGAAGTCAGAGAATTAAGACATGAGATAGAGCTCCTTTAAAGGAGGCCACATGACAGGAATCTGAGACCAACGCCTGGTGCCTGGGCATCATTGATCTCTAACCCACAGAGAGCAAGAAAATGGGGACATCAGTCATACAGCCATAAGGAAATAAATCCTTCCGACAACCTAAAGAAGCTTGGAGGGGATTTTTTCCCCCCTAGTGGAGCTTTCAGATGAGGGTGCACCTGGTGGATGCCTCGACTTCATCCTAGGATAATACTGAACAGAGGACCTAGCTAGCCATGCTAAACTCCTGACTCACAAAAATGTTGAGACAGTAAATTTGTGTTATGTTAAGCCACTACATTTGTAGCAACTTGTTACAAGTAATAGAAATATAATGTATTGGGGAGGGGGGATTCCTTTTGCAATAGTAGCAAAATATATAATAACCACAATAAGAAAAGGGCACAGTGACTCATACCTGTAATCCCAGCACTTTGGGAGGCTGAGGTGGGCAGACCACTTTAGTTCAGGAGTTTGAGACTAGCCTGCGCAACATGATGAGACCTTCTACAAAAATATACAAGCCAAGCATGGTGGCGTGCGCCTGTAGTACCAGCTATTGAGGTGGGACGACTGCTTGAGCCCGGGAGGAGGAGGTTGCAGTGAGCCGTGATCATGCCACTGCACTCCAGCCTTGGCAACAAAATAAGACTCTGTCAAAAAAAAAAAAAAGAAAAGAAATGCACAAGAAGCTAAATTTTAAAAATTATAGAACTTTACTGATACTTAAAAGGGAATTTAGAAAGATGGGGAGACATGTCCCTAGGAGGAAAGATTAAATGTTTTTAAATATATCAATAATTAAAGAATATGTATGTCTAACAAAAAATACATTAATAGCTCAATAGAAAAAAAAAGTAAAAAATGTTGGAAGACTGGAAATAGCCTATTAACTTGGAATTGATCAATAAATATGGTCAATTTTAAAGTGGCAAACATTTAAAATGCATATTTAAAGTTGATGAGGGTGTAAGAGATGTGATCCCTCATACTGCAATGGGTGTATTAAGTGGTATAATTTTTATAAAAAGTAATTCTAATTGCATATCAAGAGCCTTTAAAAAGTTCATCCTCTTTGAATTGCTTGAACCCAGGAGGGGGGAGGCTGCAGTGAGCCAAGATCTCGCCACTGCAGAGCTACTTGTCTTTGCTTTCCTGCAAAGGAAATATAAAAGAAGGAATTTTTCTCTTTCATCTCAAAAGACAAAAAAAGTTCATTCTGTTTGATTTAGTAATTCCACTCCTAGTATTCTATCCATAGGATATAATGATATGTGTACAAAATGATTTTGTAGAATGATATTCAATTCAGTATCTTTTATAAATTGAAAATAACCTATGATAGCAAAATGTCCAGCATCTATTTCACTCTAAATGATTGAACTAAATCAAATCACACTCATTCCCCTGGGTAATGATTGGTTAGTAAACTGACATGTGGTCTAATCCTGGCTGAAGACATGACCAAGTTCTGTAACACGACTTTGGAGAAGATTCCTCGTCCCTAACAATGATAGAGTGGAAACTAGCTCATCTTTTTCTGGATATTTCCGTGCCTGAATGTGGTGTCTAAGATCATCTGATTATCACGAGTGGAGAAAGCCAGAGGGTAAAACCGATCCGCTGAAGATGACAGAACAGAATGATAGAAAGACCTGGGCATTCTCTTGCCTCAGGGGCTTTGCGTTGGAGATACCCTCTGCTGGAATGGTTTCTCAGATACCCGCACAGCTTACTTCCCCACCTTCAAGCCTTTGCTCAAATGCCAGCTACTTATGAGACCAAGCCTGACCACCCTACGCAAAATCACAACTGGCTTCCTCTATGCTGCCACTAACACTTTTAGTTCCTCTTCCATCTTCTATCATATTCCATAGAATTTATCACCAAACATATTTATTTAATGCATTTATTATATCTATTGTTTACTGCGTGTCATGACAAACTAACTTGTAAGCTCTTTGAGGGGGTGAAGTGTTTATTTTTATTATTTGTTGGCAAATTCCTATAGCTTTGAACAGGGCTAAGAACATAGTGAGACTTTCATAAACATTTGTTCAGTTAATGAACGAATGAATCCAGCAGTAGTGATGGATTCAAGATTTAAAACTTGGATCTACTGACTTCAAATTTCATAACTGCCCCCTCTTGATGGTGTGCTGCTTTCAAACAGAAGAAAGATTGTCAATGGCACAAGTGAATGAACTTGTTATGCATAGTTTTAGAAAGCAAAACCAGGGCATATGGATCAAAACTACATGGAGCTTATTAAGGGAATAGCTTCTTTGGCTAAACCCAACCCACATCCTCCAGCGTGCAGCTCGATGCTAACTCTGGTTTTACCATTCCCTTGAGGTCCTTTCACTTTGATCCCTTTTTGTCCTTATGACAGCTGAGTCCAAAGGCACTTTTTTGCTTTTGTTTCTTGTTTTTGTTTTTTAGAGACAAAGTTTTGTTCTGTCACCCAGGCTGGAGTGCAGTGGTGCAATCATAGCTCACTGCAGCCTCCAATTCCCAGGTTCAAGCGATCCTTCTGCCCAGCCTCCCAAGTAGCTGGGACTATAGGCACACAACACCATGTCCAGCTAATCTTTTTATTTTTCATAGAGATGAGGATTTCACTATGTTGTCCTGGACAGTCTCAAACTCCTGACCTCAAGTGATCCTCCTATCTCGGCCTCCCAAAGTACTGGGATTACAGGCATGAGCCATCATGTCTGATCTTCTTTGCCTTTAAGCCTTCAAACCTTTGGCTCAAGTGTACACAATTCTTTCCTCAATTTCCAGTAGTCACACTGTGAAAGGCTAGAATATTCAAAAGAAATATTATTAAATACTGTACATGAACTAAGAATTCTCTGCCCTTAGTACAATCTTGTTTTGACACTTGCTTTTGGAAAGTTCTTTGAGCTCTGTGATTTGCCTTTAATTATGTGCGTCAATCATAAAATAAATGGATTGAATTAGATTATCTCTAAAACTCTTACGAACTCTCAAAGCCTATGATTCTACTCTACCAAATAATTATATTAGAACTTGCATCACATGAAGTGGTGATAAATTACACCCAACAGTATTAATAAACTCGTTAATTTCCCTTTTCAGTTCCTTTCAATAGAAAATTTTTGGTTTGGGAATGGGCAGTATATGTCCATGGAAAATACTACTTAAAACTACTTCCAATTAATTATTAACTACTTAGGTATTTACATTTAAAAATCAAGTTTTTCTTAAGTTTTTAAGCTCAACATGGAAGATTCAAGTTCAAGTGACTCATTTATTTAAAAGATTCAGTTTACCTAAAATTTAGCTATATTTAAAAACTGAGTTAAATTATCTTACACATTTTAAATGACATTTACAAATTTAATATATCTAATTTTCTCAAATGCCAGATTCCCATCAGGGCAAACTTTAAAATCTAATGAGAAAGCCTGGCACGATGGCGCTGTAGTCCCAGCTACTTTGGAGGGTAAGGTGGAAGGATTGTTTGACCAGGAGTTCTAGACCAGCCTGGGAAACACAGTGAGACCCTGCCTCAAAAAATGAAAAATAATTTTTAAAAAATCTAGTAAGAATAATTTAAAACACCCAAGCTCTTATTTTAAATCTAATAATCAAGCTTATGAAGGTAGTAATTGTTTTATCAAACATTTAAAACCTTTACAAACTTGACTAAATTTTGTTATTCATTTCAAATTAATATCAGAAATATAATGTGTTAAATTTTCTTAAATGTCTCAAATGTTTCAATAACATTAGAATGCTAATGTTTAATTAAAGCATGTCATCATAGTTGTTAAAAGACTTATTCCTAAAATTAGTTTTCAAAATTAGAAACTACAAAAGGCTGTTTGTTAATTTGTGGTTCAGAAAGGGTCACTCTATAAATAGCCTTCAGTATCCCAAAATGACCCATAATCTCTAAATAGAACTAAAATCTATAACGGTAGAATGGGACCAAGTTTTACACCAAGAAAACTCAGCTGGATTGAGAGAGTAAATTCCAGGAATGGAAAGATAAATGCCTTTGCAAACCCATCAAAGAATAAAAATAAGCATAGAGACAGTGTAGTTAATAAACCCATAGTGGTAGTACTTTTGTGCTAATTTTAGGACCTCAGAGACAGGATATGTGAAAGTCCTCATTATACTGTAAAGCATTTCTACATTATTATGTATAATCTTTAAATATAAATCATGATATGTGGCTTACTTTACATTATAATTTAGTTAATTCTGAGAATGTATAGTTTAAAAACGCCTGGATGTTAATGCAGGGCTTTTTGCTGAAACCCAATCTAGACCCTACATTTACACAGAGGAACCAGTGAATATCAGTGGATGATAGCAGCAGCAACAGCAACAGCAACAGCAGGCACTGGAGTTGGAATTGGCTAAAAGACAGACTCTCTGGTGGTTCCCTGCTCTCCTTTCCAGCCCAGAGACTGCTGCCATTACAGTGGTTTGGCTGCTAAAAGGAATCAGCTGGGACTTCGTTAGTTTTATACAGGGCCAGTTTCTTTTTTTTCTTTTCTTTTTTTTTTCAATTGTAATTGTTTTTGTTGTTGTTGTTGTTGCTGTTGTTGTTTTTTTTTTTTAAATACACTTTAAGTTTTAAGTTCTAGGATACATGTGCAGAATGTGCAGATTTTCTACATTAGGTATTTCTCCTAATGCTATCCGTCCCCTAGCACCCCAGCCCCAGCAGGCCTTGGTGTGTAATGTTCCCCTTCCTGTTTCCATGTGTTCTCATTGTTCAACTACCCCTTATGAGTAAAAACATGCGATGTTTGATTTTCTGTTCTTATGGTACTTTGCTGAGAATGATGGTTTCCAGCTTCATCCATATCCCTGCAAAGGACATGAACTCATACTTTTTTATGGCTGCATAGTATTCCATGGTGTATATGTGCCGCATTTTCTTTATCCAGTCTATCATTGATGGGCATTTGGGTTGGTTCCAAGTCTTTGCTATTGTGAACAGTGCTGCAATAAACATATGTGTGTATGTGTCTTTATAGTAGAATGATTTATAATCCTTCGGGTATATACCCAGTAATGAGATTGCTGGGTCAAATGGTATTTCTGGTTCTTAGATCCTTGAGGAATCGCCACACTGTCTTACACAATGGTTGAACTAATTTATACTGCCACCAATGGTGTAAAAGCATTCCTATTTCTCCACATCCTCTCCAGCATCTGTTATTTCCTGACTTTCTAATGATTGCCATTCTAACTGATGTGAGATGATATCTCATTGTGATTTTGATTTGCATTTTTCTAATGACCAGTGATGATGAACTTTTTTTCATGTTTGTTGTCCGCATAAATGTCTTCTTTTGAGAAGTGTCTGTTCATATCCTTTGCCCACTTTTTGATGGTGTTGCTTTTTTTTTTTTTTTTCTTGTAAATCTGTTTAAGCTCCTTACAGATTCTGGGTATTAGCCCTTTGTCAGAAGGATAGATTGCAAAAATTTTCTCCGATTCTGTAGGTTTCCTGTTCACTCTGATGATAGTCTCTTTTGCTGTGCAGAAGTTCTTTAGTTTAATTAGATCCCATTTGTCTATTTTGGTTTTTGTTGCCATTGCTTTTGCTGTTTTAGTCATGAAGTCTTTGCCCATGGCTATATCCTGGGTATTGCCTTGGTTTTCTTCTAGGGTTTTTACAGTTTTAGGTCTAATGTTCAAGTCTTTAATACATCTTGAGTTAATTTTTGTATAAGGTGTAAGGAAGGGGTCCAGTTTTAGTTTTCTTATATGGCTAGTCACTTTTCCCAACACCATTTATTAAATAGGGAGTCAGGTTTGTCAAAGATCAGTTGGTTGTAGATATGTGCCATTATTTATGAAGCCTCTGTTCTGTTCCATTGGTCTGTATATTTGTTTTGGTACCAGTACCATGCTATTTTGGTTACTGTAGACTTGCAGTATAGTTTGAAGTCAGGTAGCATGATGCCTCTAGTATTGTTCTTTTTGCTTAGAAATGTCTTGGCAATACGGGCTCTTTCTTGGTTCCATATGAAATTTAAAGTAGTTTTTTTCTAATTCTCCTGTGAAGAAAGTCAAGTGTAGCTTGATGGGGGATAGCATTGAATCTATAAATTACTTTGGGCAGTACGGCCATTTTCACAATATTGATTCTTCCTATCCATGAGGATGGAATGTTTTTCCATTTGTTTGTGTCTTCTCTTATTTCCTTCAGCAGTGGTTTGTAGTTCTCCTTGAAGAGGTTCTTCACATCCCTTGTAAGTTGTATTCTAGGTATTTTATTCTCTTTGTAGCAATTGTGAATGGGAATTCACTCATGATTTGGCTCTCTCTTTTTCAATTATTGGTGTATAGGAATGCTTGTAATTTTTGCACATTGATTTTGTATCCTGAGACTTGGCTGAAGTTCCTTATTAGCTTAAGGAGATTTTGGGCTGAGACGTTGGGATTTTCTAAATATACAATCATGTCATCTGCAAACAGAGACAATTTGACTTTTATTCTTCCTATTTGAATACGCTTTATTTCTTTCTCTTGCCTGATTGCCCTGGCCAAAACTTCCAATATTACATTGAATAGGAGTGGTGAGAGTGGGCATCCTTGTCTTGTGCCAGTTTTCAAAGGGAATGCTTCCAGCTTTCAGTATGATATTGGCTGTGGGTTTGTCATAAATAGCCCTTATTATTTTGAGATACATTCCATCAATACCCAGTTTGATTGTTTTTAGCATGAAGGGGTTTTGAATTTTATCAAAGGCCTTTTCTGCATCTATTGAGATAATCATGTGGTTTTTGTTATAGGTTCTGTTTATGTGATGGATTATGTTTATTGATTTGCATAAGTTGAACCAGCCTTGCATCCCAAGGATGAAGCCAACTTGATTGTGGTGAATAAACTTTTTGATGTGCTGCTGGATTCAGTTTGCCAGTATTTTATTGAGGATTTTTGCATAGATGTTCATTAGGCATATTGGCCTGAAATTTTCTTTTTTTGTTGTGTCTCTGCCAGGTTTTGGTATCAGGGTGATGCTGGCCTCATAAAATGAGTTAGGAAAAAGTCCCTCTTTTCTATTGTTTGGAATAGTTTCAGAAGAAATGGTAACAGCTCCTCTTTGTACCTCTGGTAGAATTCGGCTGTGAATCTGTCTGGTCCTGGGCTTTTCTTGGTTGGTAGGCTATTATTTACTGCCTCAATTTCAGAACTTGTTATTGGTCTATTCAGGGATTCGACTTCTTCCTGGTTTAGTCTTGGGAGGATGTATGTGTTTAGAAATTTATCCATTTCTTCTAGATTTCCTAGTTTATTTGAGTAGAGGCGTTTATAGTATTCTCTAATGGTAGTTTGTATTTCTGTGGGATCAGTGGTGATACCCTCTTTATCATTTTTTTATTGTGTCTATTTGATTCTTCTGTGTTTTCTTCTTTATTAGTCTGGTTAGCAGTCTATATATTTTGTTAATCTTTTAAAAAAACCAGCTCCTGGATTCATTGATTTTTTTTGAAGGGCTTTTCATGTCTCTCTCTCCTTCAGTTCTGCTTTGATCTTAGTTATTTCTTGTCTTCTGCTGGCCTTTGAATTTGTTTGCTCTTGCTTCTCTAGTTCTTTTAATTGTGATGTTAGGGTGTCAATTTTAGTTCTTTCCTGCTCTCTCCTGTGGGTATTTACTGCTATAAATTTACCTCTAAACACTGGTTTAGCTGTGTCCCAGAGATTCTGGTTCACTGTGTCTTTGTACTCATTGGTTTCAAAGAACTTATTTATTTCTGCCTTAATTTTGTTATTTACCCAGTAGTCATTCAGGAGCAGGTTATTCAGTTTCCATGTAGTTGTGCAGTTTTCAGTGAGTTTCTTAACTCTGAGTTCTAATTTGATTGCACTGTGGTCTGAGAGACTGTTGTGATTTCTGTTCTTTCGCATTTGCTGAGGAGTGTTTTGCTTCCACTTATGTGGTCAATTTTAGAATAAGTGTGATGTGGTGCTGAGAAGAATGTATATTCTGTTCATTTGGGGTGCAGAGTTCTGTAGATGTCTGTTACGTCTGCTTGGTCCAGAGTTCAGTTCAAGTCCTGAATATCCTTATTAATTTTCTGTCTCGTTGATCTGTCTAATATTGACAGTGGGATGTTAAAGTCTCCCATTCTTATTCTGTGTGAGTCTAAGTCTCTCTGCAGGTTTCTAAGAACTTGCTTTATAAATCTGGGTGCTCCTGTATTGGGTGCATATACATTTAGGATAGTTAGCTCTTCTTGTTTCATTGATCCCTTTATCATTATGTAATGTTCTTCTTTGTCTTTTTTGATCTTTGTTGGTTTAAAGTCTGTTTTATCAGACACTAGGACTGCAACCCCACATACAGGGTCAGTTTCATGGACATATGACCTGTGCTGTCATACAGGGCCAGGCACTTGGACCCCACACATGATTTATTGCTCTATTGACACCATTTTGCAATTCTGAACAACTTTTTAACAAAAGCCACTGCATTTTCATTTTGCACTGGGCGAGGCAAATTATATAGCCAGCCCTGGCTTTACAGTTCATTTAAATTTTTACTGCTTCTAGAAAAACAAGTGAAATTTACCTGTAGTTAGTTACCAACCCGGGAGTGAACATTCTCGGAACTGCCCCGACCTGCTTCCTTGCTAGACTGCTTCCTCTCTTTAATATCCATCAGCTGGACTCACCAACCCAGGAAAACCTATATAGGTCTATAAGGAGACCCCTACTGAGCTGAATTTGACTTCAGCAGTATTGCCAGCTGTCACAACCTCATGTTGTTTTGGGTATGGCAAGACTTCTGTTACACCTGGTCCAGCCAGTTATATATAAAGGATGTCCTGCTCCAACCTGGCCCTACCTGGTGGACAGCCTGGGCTCTGAGAATGCTTTCTTCTAGAATGGACAGAGAAAAGAGGACAGAGGGGGTTACAAAAAGATAATATCTATCACAGGCGAAGAGTACTCAAAAGTGAACTTTTACCATTTCCACTGGATGTTGATTAACTTCCTGAGCCTCAGTTTTCTCCTTGGTGAAGGAGGGTAGCAGAGGAGGCATCTAATCCTCCCAACCCGCCAGAATCGCGGGCGGAGAGGACAGAATAGACGTGCAAAATTTTGCATTGTCCTGGACCTTAGCAAGTCTTCGCCCTTATGAAAACAGCATTTATACGTCATTTGGGTCATGCGACTCTTGGAAAACCTGATGTTACCTACAGTTCCTTCCTGCCCCCGCCCCACCCCCCACCTTCCAGCCTCCAAAAATGTGACCTCCAAAAAAAAAAATAAATAAATAAAAAGGCTTGCGACCTATGCCACGAATTGACGATCCTTGAAAGTGGCTCCTGGACCCAGGTTAAGCCACGTGCCTCCAAAATGTTCATTTAGGCGGCCGGCGCTGTCTTCCCTGGTCAAACCCCCGACCTGCGGCTCCTGGCCATCGCCACCCCGCCCCAACCCTGCAGACGGGCTCTCCACCGGGTCTGCGCGCCCCGCGAGGGTCCTGGCTGGCCGAGCTACTGCAGCAGGAGGGGGGCGGACCCGGCTCTCGGTCCGCCCCACGCTGGGCTCCGGGTGAGGGCTCTGGGCCTATTACGGGATGGAAGCTGCGGGTGTTGCAGGGGCGGGAGGGATAGAGGGAGGGAGAAAGGCACGCTGGTGAAAGGCGCATTGATGCAGACTGCGGCGGCCTCGGAGCGCGGCGGGGCCGGACGCTGACCACGTCCCGCTCCTCGGTTTCCTCCTCCGCCTCCTCCCCAGCTCCGCGCTGCCCGGCCGCCGCGCGCCATGCGCCCCCAGGGCCCCGCAGCCTCCCCACGGCTGCTCCGCGGCCTCCTGCTGCTCCTGCTGCTGCAGCTGCCCGCGCCGTCGAGCGTCTCTGAGATCCCCAAGGGGAAGCAGAAGGCGCAGCTTCGGCAGAGGGAGGTAGTGGACCTGGTGAGTTGGGGGGAGCCCAGCCGGGACAGCCGCTCTGGTGGAGGGGACCCGGCCGCTCGCCACATGGGCAGGCCGTCAGTCCGGCTGTTGGGGGTGTCTGTCTGTACAGCTGTGTGTCGTGTGTCTTGCCGCGCGGAGGGTGTTATGCTTTGTGTCTACAGGTACAGAAGGACCTCGGTTATGCGGGCAGTGAGTCTTGGAACTCAGAGGGGGAGACTAAAATGAGAGGCCATCGTGGAGCGGACATGTGACATGGGTCCGGTGGGGACTCCCCGAAGTATTGGCGAGTCCCCCGATAATTTCTGGCCTCAGGAGGACCCCTTTCGAAGGGTCGGAGGGGTAGAGCGGCAATGAGAATAGGATGAGGAGCTTGGGTAGGTCCGAAGTGGACCTGGGAAAGACCCTGGCCTCGCTGATCCCCTGGGGCTGGGCCTAGGCCAGGGCCAGGGCGGTGCTACGTGTCCTTTGTTGAGGCTGGTGGCCACGTCTGCCTGCAGGAGAGAATAACACCCCCACAAAGCATCCGTCCAACTCTTTGTAACTTGAAGACTATGAGTCATGTTGGGTCATCTTCCTAGGGAGTATGGGCTGCAATTTACTTTGTTGGACAACCACAGCAGGGGCCAGGAATTGTTCAGAGGGTTTAAGGCTGGAAAGGGAAATGAAGGAGCCCGGCGCTAACCCTCTAAGGACCCGTTTTGCTTGCTCTGTTTAAACCAAATGGGCAGTCAGTCCTTACAGATACCCTGGGTCTTCTGCTGTGGCCATCGGGTAGGAGTATCACAGTCAAGCTAGGGGAGACGACAGTTTCCAGGAAACTGGAAACGGCCGAGTGCTTTCCAGGGGGCTCATCTGTGGGAAAGTATGTTTGCTTAAAATCCTTCCCTCTGAAAATCAACAAACCCACTGGAGGGCGAGGTTCTCTGCCCTGTGGCATGAGGGAGCCTTTCACAACTACCATAGTCCTTGGTGTATCATAAACTTCAGTCTCATTTGCAGACAAATATGATTTACAGGCATTGCAAGACATAAGTTGGGGCATTTTTTATTAAAAAGAAAGTTTTGAATTTGTTAAGCTACCATTTTAAACTGAGCTAATAAGCCAAGTCCTTGGCAGCTAGTTCTACCTTGGATTCAAAAGTGCTAGAAAAAAATTTTCCCCATTTCATACAGTACTTTTTGGTGATAGGCTGTGTAATTTTGCTCCACAAAAGCGGACTATGTGTTCAGGCAACAGTGCTATTTTAAGTGACCAAGTTATTAAAACTGTATCAAATGAGTGTGGTTTATGTGTAGTTTGCATTTTATGAATTTGTAGTTATGATACACAAAATACCCATTTTTTTCCTGGGAAGCTTGCAATTTTTCCCCCTTCAAGGATTTACAGTATCTGTGGTTTCCCACAACTCTGGACAGACTTGGAAAAGATTTTGCAGCCAGGCTCAGGTGCATCCTGTAGGTTGGATTTGGTTTGCTGACAGAAAAAGTCCACAGTCATTAAGTTTTCAACAGATTCTATAAAGCAACTTCTTTGTATAGGATCTTTCAAAGCGTTCCTTTCAAGCTTCCACCAAGCTCTGCCCCCTGGTGGCCAGTGAAAGAAACAGGGGAGTAGAAAAGTGCTCTTCCCTTTTTTTTTTTTTCATTCCACAGACATTTATTGAAAGTACTAAGCATGTGTTGGGTTACCATTTTAAAGTAGAGGAAGACAGATGTGACACCTGCGGAATCGAATCAAGTAAAGTTATATGGTCTCTGAAATGTGTTTTTTTAGATGAAAAGGTGAATAAAAATTCGCAATATGGTACTATGGACATGCTGGGCCAGATAATTCTGTGGGGGACCGTCCTGTGTATTGTAGCATGTTTAGCAGCACCCCTCGTTTGTACAGACTAGATGCCAGTAGCAACCCCCGCTCCCAAGTTGTGACAACCAAAAATGTCTCTAGACATAGTCAAGTGTCCCCTAGAGGACAAAATTGTCCACAGTTGAGATCCACTAATGTATAAGAAAATAAAATTTAGTCTGTGTATCATCTTGCCCTGAGGGGAATAATAGTGAAAGTAATCAAAGAATATCAGAAGCAGTGTTAGTCCCACTTGAAATATATGTCTAAACATTGTATGTATCTGCTTGTGAAAGTGAATTAAATTACTAAAATTTAAAAAGTCTAAAACACACCAAACTCTTTTGAAATATTTTGCACTTTTAAAACTTTATTTTGTATGTCTTTGAATACTTTTGTAATTGTTAAATGCTTTTTTTTCTTTTTTTTTTTTTACTATTTCTCTGACAGTAAATAAGCAGTAGTGTCTTTTTCTTCTTACAGTCAGGAAAATGGCAATGTCAAAGACTTAAAAAATCATTTATCAAACCAAAAATGAAACTGGTAATGGAGAAGCAAACTGACTGGCAAACATCAGTCTGATTATCTAGGATTTTTCCCGGACAGCTATTGGATTTTATCATCCAGTCCCAGATACTGTAGTCAAAAGATAAGCTTTGAAGTTACTTTAATATCTAAGAAACTTTGTTTTTTGTTTTCGTTGGAAAGTATACTTATGCAGAATAATAATACTAGGCAACTTACACAAATAGAGGAAATGTTAGAGTAGAAATTTAAATGGATTGTATTGGGTTTTGGAGTATCTAATAAATGGCACCTTTGTTCCTAGCTGAACCAATTCAGATGTAGACACAGAAATTAGATAGGTGGAATGCAGGGTATACCTTTACCACCGATCATACAGCATTGGTGTGTATGGCTTATGTGTGCTAGGCTGGTAGATTTGCTAGTGCTCTCTTCCCCCAGGTCTAGACCCTGAAAGGTCCACCCAGGGCAGTGGACACACTTGCCCCAGAGTCACTGCCTCGCATTGGTCTTGGGGGAATCATGGGAATAATAATGACTGACACATGCAGTGTTTACTGTGTTCCAGGCATTGTTCTAAGCACATTTTATATATTATTCGCTTGAAGTTTATACAAACCCTACAAGGTAAGACTCTATTATTATTCCCATTTTACAGATAAGGAAACAGCACCAAACTGTTGAGGAACTTGCCCTATCTCACAGAGCTAATGTAAGGTGGAGCCAAGATAAAATCCAAAGAAACTGGCTCTAGAATCCATGCATTTAAATGCTACAAGATATCCTTCCCCAAAACAAACATAGAGGATCCTAGCTCTTACAGACAGTTTGGCAGATTGTGGATGGTCCCCTATTGAGAACTAATGGTCACCTGAAACTAGATCACTTACTGCTTCTCCTTGGGGAGGAGGGGGTGGGATGAGAGGCCAGAAATGTTATCCAAGTACTGCTTCCCCGCTTAAAAACAGGGGAGAAGCAGGGATTTCATATCCAAGTTGGAGATAACGCCGGTGCAAGATAATTATTGACTCTTAAGATTTTATTTTATAATTATGTCCCTAGGAATTTATCTTAGGGAAATAATTCAAAAGAAGAAAAGGGCTATCTGGATAAAGATTTTCATTACAATAATATTCTAATAAGAAAAAAGTAGAAATAAACTACGTATCCAAAAATAGTATGTTTGCATCAAACTGTAAAAGTCCGGGTCTCTTTGCAACATACAGAGCTAGAAGAAAAAAGCAGAATATCAAATTATTTCCACCTTGGGATACAGGTATTTAAAATTATATATGCTTATAATGAACAGTAGAAGGAGCAGGCAAATGAAATAATTTTGTCCTCCTCTTGTATGTGTGTGTGTGTGTGTGTGTGTAACGTTTGTGCACTAAAAATTATGAAAGAAATCACAATATTTTAGAAATAATTTGAAAATGAATTCTCTATAATAAGTCATCTAGAACACGGGCACGTGGTATTACGGGATTCTTGACTCCAAGGGCTCAAAATAAATGCAATTTTAATCCTACTGAGTCTCTGAATCTTGAGTGGTGAGAGTTTTCTTCGCCTTCTCTTTCTCATTATAGTATAATGGAATGTGCTTACAAGGGCCAGCAGGAGTGCCTGGTCGAGACGGGAGCCCTGGTGCCAATGGCATTCCGGGTACCCCTGGGATCCCAGGTCGGGATGGATTCAAAGGAGAAAAGGGGGAATGTTTGAGGGAAACCTTTGAGGAGTCCTGGACACCCAACTACAAGCAGTGTTCATGGAGTTCACTGAATTATGGCATAGATCTTGGGAAAATTGCGGTAAGTAAAGTTTGAATTATTTTAAAAGTGAAGCAAAATATGGTTTTCATGTTTCAGTGTTAATTTTTAGGTGACATTTTATTATTTTGTAACCAAAAGACTTAGAGAAGTAGGTAGCATGTCACTTTTAATTTAAAACTAATAAAAAGTTTATAAGATTTCAAAGTTAATTTCATAAACGTATTTCTAAGACAAATGCTTATCATTTTAACCATAGTATCTAAAATAACATACTTTTTAAATGCAAACAAAAGAGAGCATAAGTGGTCTGGGTTGGACAGTAAGCAACTTTCCAGTCTTGCCCTAAAGTAAATTTAAATTCAGTCTAAGAAATTCTGCCCTGGCTTCAGACATAAAGGTGGGAAGAAATTTCCAAGAAATTACCACGTTGATCTGGAAGCAGAAGTCCATTGGTGTTTGTCTTTATTCAGGTAGCATACCCAGCTTAAAAATGCTAAGCCTAGGAGAAGTGAAATAGATTAGATGTGAGGTACTACAGTGATTATTTTAAGTTTTTCTGCAACATTAAGGCTGAATGACGGGGAATTACTCAAAATAGCCTGTCTGGTAATGTATTTTGACTAGTGTTTCAGTCACTTTGATTAGTGTTTGCCTCAAAAGTAATTGGCACGTCCACTGGGATGGAAGAGAGTTGAAGAAGTTGATGCTATTTATAAGCTTCTTTTCTCTTGTTGACCAACTCTGTACATGATTCTATATTTACAGCATATTACTTCATGATTTTACCACTACCATCAAGCAATTACAAGAAATTTTCTTTTCATAAAACTCTTAACATTTTAAGATGCACTCTGTGTATAAACCCTGTTCCTCATCTCAGCTCTTTCTGCTCTATTATCTGTAAGAGTTTGAGACTGTCTTGATTTAATTGTTTTGTGATAGGATTTCCATGTAGCTTCCATAGTTAGGGTGACTATGACCTTTTCTGTGCTCATGTGTGTTTCTAGAAAGCATCTTGTTAAAATGTTCCCTAGTTATTTAAACATCTGACATTGATAGACTGGTTGCTTATTTATAGTTGTTTATCAAAAGTTACTGAGTTCTTTCTAAAAGCTATCCTTGTGGGTTCTGAATTATTAATATGTTTTAAAGTTCTTTTAGCAATGGTTAGGATGGGTATGGGAACCTTCTACAAGTAAAAGATAATAGGACCATGAGCCAATAGACAGACAAATTTGCAAAGACCAATGAGAAAATAAGCAAACAAGAAACCTGGCCCTTATCATTGTGTCATATAGATAAAGACTAAAAACCTTGCCTATCCTTTACTTCCTCATACTGTTTGCTGTTGCTCGAAAAGAAACACGTCAAGAGTGAATTTGTATGGACAGCACTAGTCTAGAATGTAAGTTCCATGAGGGCAGGGATGCTGGTTTGTTAACTGTTGTATCTGTACCATCTAGCACATAGTTGGGGCTCGGCAAATAGTTTTTGAATGCAAAAAAAGAGGAAATATATAAATTGGTTTGGTCAAAAGTCCTGGAGGCTAGCCTTCTTTGGTAAAACTGAAAGATACCCTCAATGGGGTGAAAAATTCTAAGAAAGCTGTAATTTGATTTTCTTAGAGTTCCTTTATCAAAATCTCTTACCTAGCTTGCAGAAAATCTCCCTCTCTCTATAAAAGTTAAGTTTTCTTTTTCTTTTCCTTTTTTTTTTTTTTCTGTTTTTGAGACAGAGTCTCACTGTCTTGCCCAGGCTAGAGTGCAGTGGCACAATCTTGGCTCACTGCCACCTCCACCTCCTGGGTTCAAGCAATTCTCACATCTCAGCCTCCCGAGTAACTGGGATTACAGACATGCACCACCACACCCAGCTAATGTTTTGTATTTTTAGTGGAGACAGGTTTCGCCATGTTGGCCAGGCTTGTCTTGAACCCCTGGCCTCAAGTAATCTGCCTGCCTTGGCTCCCAAAGTGCTGGGATTACAGGCATTAGCCACTGCACCTGGCCAAGTTAAACTTTTTAAATATATTTTGGGGAAAAGGATCGTTAAGTAAAATTCACCAATCTCAAAATCTCTTTTTAATTAAAATAGAAAATGTTAACTAAATTTCATTTCTATGTTTGTGACAGGAGTGTACATTTACAAAGATGCGTTCAAACAGTGCTCTAAGAGTTTTGTTGAGTGGCTCACTTCGGCTAAAATGCAGAAATGCATGCTGTCAACGTTGGTATTTCACATTCAATGGAGCTGAATGTTCAGGACCTCTTCCTATTGAAGCTATAGTTTATTTGGACCAAGGAAGCCCTGAGATGAATTCAACAATTAATATTCATCGCACTTCTTCTGGTACGTAAAGTTGTGACATTGCAAGATGTGCCTCAGATCTAACTAAGATTAGTTTTGAGTCCCACTATCATGTTGGGTCCTAGCCTGCTGTAAAGGAACCTCTAGCAAGTTTTCAATGCATGATTCTCCACCCTGGGTTGTACTTTTGCATTACCTCTAGATCTTTTAAAAATATATAGATGCCTGGGACCTATCTCTGATGAACTGACTCAGAATCTCTAGCAGTAAGACCACAGCGTTTTTTTTTGTTTTGTTTTGTTTTGTTTTGAGTCAGAGTCTCATTCTGGTGCCAGGTGCCAGGCGCCAGGCTGTAGTACAGTGGCCCAATCTTGGCTCACTGCAACCTCTGCCTCCCAGGTTCAAGCAGTTCTCCTGCCTCAGCCTCCCCCAGTAGCTGGGACTACAGACGCGTGCTACCATGCCCAGCTTCTTCGTTTTTTTAAAAGATCCCCTGGTGATTCTGATGTGCCCCAGGCTTGAAAATCAATGAGTTAAATGACATGGCAAAATAGCCAATAATACCATGGAGCAGTGGCTTTTCTACCTTGGCTTCATATTGGGCTCACTTTAGGAATTTTGGGAACCTTACGAAAGAAATACCTATCCCACCCCTTTAGGGAGTCAGATTTAATATGTCTGGGTGCAGACTTGGCAATGGGACTTTCAAAATATCTCTTGGTTAGCCGGACATGGTGGCTCACACCTGTAATCCCAGAACTTTGGGAGGCTGAAGTGGGCAATCGCTTGAGCCTAGCAGTTTGAGACAACCTGGGCAACATGGCAAAACCCCATCTCTACAAAAAAATTACAAAAAAATTAGTCCCAACTACCAGGGAGACTGAGGTTGGAGGATGGCTTCAGCCCAGGAGGCAGCGGTTGCAGTGAGCTGAGTTCGCACTACTGCACTCCATCCTGAGTGATGACAGAGTGAGATCCAGTTTAAAAAAAAAAGTCTTCTGATTATTCTAACGTTCAGCCAAAGTTGAGAACCACTGGCTCAGACTAAAGGGGACTGACTCATTTTTCTGCCTTATTCTTTAAAAGGGTGGATACTGTCTGCTGAATTTGTAAAAGAGAAAATTTTTATACTATTTCTGCATTCTCTGTTTCCACTTAGTATGAGAAAAAGACATTCAGTGGTCACTTAAACTGTCAGAAAAGTATTACTGGGTTGTTTTATGTATGTATGTATGTATGTATGTATGTATTTATTTATTTTAGAGACAGGGTCTTGTGCTGTTGCTCAGGCTGGAGTACAGTGGCGGGATCATAGCTCACTGTAACTTTGAACACTTGGCCTCAAGTTGATCCTCTTGCTCAGCTTCCCAATGTGCTATCATTACAGGCATAAGCCACCATGCCCAGACTGTTCTATTTTAAGATTCATTAAAAACTGTTTAGAAAATACCAAAAAGTAGAACAGTTTTTTTTTTTTAATGTTAATTTCATCCCCTAGAGACACCACTATCAATATTTGCTTGTCAGCCATTTTGGTTTCTTAAGTTGCAGTGGATGGCACACCATGACAGTACAGCCTGGTAGCATCAGAAAGTGCACATACTATTATATTCATTTGTCTTTCCACAGAAGAAAAATAAGAAACTGTACAGATGGCTGGCATCATTTCCTTGACATCTTGAAGAGATTTTTCACTAATGTTATACTTAAAAATGGTTGAGGGGGAGGGAGAAGATCATCTCATCTTTCCCTTCCCTCAGAAATAACATTTCAGCATTCTTTGGGGGCTCCAAGTCAGATACTGAACCCCAAAACCAATTTATTCCTAAGCAATCAAGGGGATCCCCTCTACATTTTCCCTTAATCCCCACAATATCCTTGAAATATAAAGAAGAAATTTTAACCCCGCCTCTTTGCATATTGAGAAACCCAAGGAAATACAGCATCTTACCTAGGACAGTAGAATTGGTGAAACCAAGGCCCTGTTCTCTTGTCCCAGTTCTCTTTGTAATCAGATTAAAAACCCTCTTCACTAAGCCAGATACATGTGCTAGAAAGGAAGAGTGTTTCCCGTCTAAGAAACAGTCTTTAAGAAGAATCTAGATATTAAATATAAAATTTGATTAGGAAGTGATATGTTTAGACAGTAGTTGATATAAGCAACTTATATTCTAGTCTATTATCTTTAAGGTGTGTTAATATTTTGCTACAATGTAAACCTGTAGGCCCAAGAACTGTGACCTATACATGCATATACTTTACAAATAATTTAACGTAGCATTTCCCAGTCATGGTGTGCAAACTCATTTGGTGTGATCAATTGGGTGGAGTGTCATAAGTAATGTGTTATTAATAAAAGTTTTTGTGTTATTGTGGATTAGAAGTTACCTCTGTAATAAATCACTTTCTCTGACATGCTGATAATCTCTCTTAAGGGAAAGGAAAGGGGTACTCTTATAGTTAGCAAATCAGAGGATGACTTAAAGCCTTGATATACCCATGGAGTTTGACAAACTGTTTCATCTATTACATGGGTCTAGGAGGAAAATGGGTTGAGAACTCCTAATCCAACATACTGTTTTCACTTAACAAGCTATCATACTACATTGTCACAGCAAAAATGTTCATTTACCAACATTATTTCATCTGCTAAAGACCATGAAGTGACCATTTGATTCTCCTCAGATGAGGCTGATGCAAGACCCAAGCTTGTCTGATGTCCTTAGGCTGTAGGGGGATGTGAACAAGTTTCTGGGCTATGGATGTCAAGACCTTGGGTAAAGATGAGCATTTCTAGGCATTTCCACTTGGCATGGTACTAAGAATACCAGATTAAATGGAATTGTAGGCCTACTATTTAGTTCCCCCAACTTGGGAAGGGGCCTGAAACAGAGGCAGGTCCCTGGATCCTGAGAGACTTGCCCTGGGTTTACTCCTGTGAGAGTTTATGTAAGTAGATTGCTTCAGACCTACATCCCTGGGTCTCAGTTGGAATGCACTAACCTTAATCAAATAGGAAGTCACATGAAGTCATCCACTACACTGCTTCTATATCAGGATTCATTTTCTTAAAGAATCTGCCAATCTACAGTTTCTTCTCCCGTTTTACACATGCGTCAAAGGTACTCTGTCTTTTTTACCTGCTAAAATGACCACTGAGGGATTTTTTTTTTTAATTTAAGACAAGACTTTGGTAAGATGGAATGCAACTTGTATGTTAGTAGGTGAAAGTCCAGAGGACATGTGAAAAGTTGCATAATTATAATGCATAAAAACACATAGGAAATGCAAGGTTTTTTTTGTTTTATGTTTTTTCACTATGAGGAAATTCTGTGTAAAATGGGATTCCCGATTGAAGGGCTGGTGTAATGATTATGTTAGAATTTCTTTTAATGTTATAAAGTTATTTCTTCTGACTGGGTGCAGTGGCTCACACCTATAATCCCAGCACTTTGGGAGGCCAGGGCGGGCAGATTACCAGGTCAGGAGATTGAGACCATCATGGCTAACACAGTGAAACTCCACCAAAAATACAAAAAATGAGCCAGGTGTGGTGGCATGTGCCTATAGATCCAGCTACTCTGGAGGCTGAGGCAGGAGAATCACTTGAACCTGGGAGGCAGAGGTTGCAGTGAGCTGAGATCGCTCCATTGCACACCAGCCTGAGCAACAGAGCGAGACTCTCAAAAAAAAAAAAAAAAAAAAAAAAGAAGGTATTTCTTCTACTTATATAGCATCACATATCAGCAGATAAGTGTTGAAAATGGCTTTCTTTAAAAAAAAAGACTTGCATATTGAATGAAAGTCTTGGCTTTTAAAAGTATATATAGGCTTTCTTCGCTTAGTCAAATAAATTGCTTTGTTTAATCAAATAAATTTATTTAGTCAGATAAATTTGTTTTAAGTTAGCTCTGTAACTATACAAATTCTGGTTTTATGCTTGAAATGTGTAAGAACACTGCCTGTTAAACTTATATCATAGAATGGATATGTATACATATTTTAAAATACTTATGTACCAATTTAGAAAAAGAGAACTTTATTATGAAAACTTTATCAAGTATTAGAACTTTTAACTAGCATTACATTAAACAGAATTACAATCTAGCTTTATAAAGTTATAAAATTAAAGGATTTTGCTCTTTGTTCTAAAGAAAGATGTAACTTTCATCTTTGTCTTGCAGTGGAAGGACTTTGTGAAGGAATTGGTGCTGGATTAGTGGATGTTGCTATCTGGGTTGGTACCTGTTCAGATTACCCAAAAGGAGATGCTTCTACTGGATGGAATTCAGTTTCTCGCATCATTATTGAAGAACTACCAAAATAAATGCTTTAATTTTCATTTCCTACCTCTTTTTTTATTATACCTTGGAATGGTTCATTTAAATGACATTTTAAATAACTTTTATGTATACATCTGAATGAAAAGCAAAGCTAAACATGTTTACAGACCAAAGTGTGATTTCACACTATTTTAAAATCTGGCATTATTCATTTTACTTCAATCAAAATGGTTACAATATTTTTTTTAGCTGATTAGAATACTTTCTTCATAGTCACATTCTCTGAACCTATAATTTGGAATATTGTTGTGGTCTTTAGTTTTTTGCTCGTAGCACAGCATTTTTTTTAAATATAAAAGCTACCAGTTTTTGTACAATTTGTAAATGTTAAGAATTTTTTTATATCTGTTAAATAAAAATTATTTCCAACAACCTTAATATCTTTAAATTAATTGTCACTAAAATTGGAGTTTCTAGTTCTTTATATCTGAAAAGTTTAACATAAATCCAATTTGTATTTATTCATTTAATGCTTATTTATTAATTTTTAGTACATGTATAATATGGTTCCATTTTTAAAGGAGTACAAAGAGAAAGTGGTATTTATGTGTCAGGAAATGTATGAGCACTTTAGGAATTTTATCTTTATTTAACAAAGAATAACAAAAGATGGATTCTATCCTCAAATTCCTTGCCATTTGTTAGAGAAGATCAGACATATATAGAAATAACAATAAATTAAAGATTAATATGTTGATTACTATAAAAGTGTTGAAGTGGGTGATATGGTTCAAAGGAAGAGTGATCATTTCTGGCTGAGGTGATCAGGAAAAAATCCATGAAGGCAGTATACATGTAAGATTGATGAAGTTAAGTAAATTCTAGGCTTGACTTGAAAGTATAAGTATGAACTCATTAAGTACTTTATGTTAAATAAAGCTACAAAACAATAAAAAAATCTACCTTTGTTTACCAAAAAGGCCCAGAAACAATTACCAATCCAGTAATGCCCAGAATGTGATCTCTATATTTCCATTTCCTACTAAAAGAGACTAAAAATCCTTGAAGAAATGGTGATTTCAGCTCTAGGGCAGTAAATGTACAATATGAATGTGGAACATTTTGTCATACTGGAAAACAAGGCAACTATGAAAAACAACCCAAAAGGATCCAAGAGCCAACTTGAATTGGTTCTCACTGGCAAAGATGATACAATTTAAATATCAATAAGGAGAATAATTGCAGTGGTTTCAAACATGAAATATGTATAAACACATGAGTATGAGTTCAACTTACAGCGAAATAAAAATTATTGGTCAACTTACAGTATGCCAGCAAACCAACTTGTTACTTTGAAAATTGGTAAATCGAACCAAACATTTCTTCTGATTTCTCTATATGTACTGTATGTCTGAGTAACCAAATTGTTCATGAAGGGAAATTTCTCTTTCTAAAACTATATATACACATACACACAATATTATATGTCTTATAGTAACATCACATATTGGTGGTATATCTTGCAAAAGAAGAAAGAGTGATACAATTTGAATATTAACTTTTTTCAGCTCCTCAGGAATTAAGGGATCTAGTAATGAACATCAACAACTGATAACATTCCCAAAATAAATAGACCAGCTATGTACCTCCAATGAAAGTATATAACAGCACCCAAGAAGTAGTTTTCCAAGAAACAATCAAGCCAGGATCTGATGTAGCCTCTAGTTCTAACCATTAATTTGTGGGAAACACAGGGGATAGAGGAGGATGTTCATTGACACCACAGGGATATAATCAGCAAAATCCAGACTGTGGGAAACTTGAAAGACAATTTGGTTTAATAAATAATTAGCGAGACAAGTGAGAGAGAAAAAAAACTTATAGATTAAAAGAAACAAGATCATATCAACCAATTGCAATGTTTGAACTTTATTTGGATACTGATTCAAGCAAACTATAAGCGCAAAGCAAAACTTCCTTGAGATAGTTGAGGACATCTGAACATTGGCTGGATAGTTGATGATATGAAATAATTATTATTTATGTCTGGTAATGATATTGTGGTTCTTTTTAAATAGTACCTTTATCTTTTAGAGATACTGAAATATTTAAGACAAAGTCATATGACATGTTGAGTTTGCTTCGGAATAATCTAGAAATGGGAAGTAGAAGGGAAGTCTAGATGAAATAATATTTCAGATAGGCAGGTGTTAACCAAGAATGCATAAAAATTTTGACAAATAGGGATAGTTGTTAAGAACAGTTTTGGTAGAGGCAAGGACATTAGTAAAAATGCTGGAGTATTAATAAAAAATCATGTTCAAAGAATAGGTGGTTTGAACTAAAGGCATGTATGTAGAAGACAAAGCTGTAAGAGACAAATCTGGTAAAGGAGGTTGAGAAAATACTGTGGAGGCCATGAATGCCAGAGTTATCTGTAGAGCAGTGGAGAGCTATTGACAGTTTGGTGTAGAATAACATTGTATAACAAAAACTCATTCTAACAGCTGAGTGAAAATACAAAAGTTAGAGGTACAAAGAGTAGAGGAAGGCCAGATTAAGAGGCTGCTAAAGACAAACTACCTAGTCAAAAGACGAGAAAAAGAAATGAATAGGCATTTCCCCAAAGAAGATATACAATTAGTCCATGGACACATGAAAAGATGCTTAACATTATTAGTCATTAGGATAGTGCAAGTTAAAATTATAATGATATACCACTTTACATCCACCAGAATATTTATAATCAAAAAATGGAAAATAAGTGTTGGCAAGGATATGGAGAAAAGAAAGTTCTGATACATTGCTAGTGGGAATACAAAATGGTACAGCCATTGTACCCAGAAGAACTATAAACAGAGGTACAAACATAATCTTGAATTTAAATGTTCATAGCAGCAATCTTCACGATAGCCAAAATGTCAACACAATACAAATGTTCATCAACTGAAAAAAAATAATCAAATAGTCAAAATGTGGTGTATGAATACAGTGGAATATTATTTAGCTATAAAAAAGGAATTAAGTTTCAATACATTCTTACGGATGAACCTCAAAATATTACGCTAAGTGAAAGAAGACAGACATGGAAGGCAACATGTGATATGATTCTATTTATATGAAATGCTCAGAAGAGGCAAATCCATAGAGACAGAAAGCAGATTAGTGATTGCTAAGGGTTAGGGGAGGAAAGAATGGAGAATGATTGCTTATTAGGCATGAGGTTTCCTTTTGGACTGATACAAACATTCTGAAACTACAGAGTGATGATGGTTGTACAACATTGTGAATATACTAAATGCCAATGAATTGTGCACTTTAAAGTGGCTAAAATGGCAAATTTATGTTAGATCTATTACCCACAATTAAAAAAAAAAAAAAACAGGTTGCTGGAATGGTATGGGCTTTGGTGATGACCATAGGAATAAAGAGAGAATAGATTTGAGAAATGTCAAAAGTGCCACTCTGGAGAATACACCTCTGCCTCTCAGGTTCAAGTGATTTTCCTGCCTCCGCCTTCCCAGTAGCTGGGATTACAGCCATGAGCCACCATACCCTGCTAATTTTTGTATTTTTAGTAAAGACCAGGTTTCGCCATGTTGGCCAGGCTGTTCTCAAATTCCTGACCTCAGGTGATCCATCTGTTTCAGCTTCCCAAAGTGCTGAAAAATGGCTTTTATCTAAAAGACAGGCAATTAATGAATGCTGGTGAGGATGCAGAGAAAAGAGTGCTAGACTAAAGGCATGAGCCATGGTGCCCAGCCCAGGCAATAGATTTAATTGTTCATTATGTCTGCGACGAGAGATGATCAGAAGTTTAGATCATGGACAGTTGCTAATACTTTGGCTGTATGGTCAGGGATTTGGAAGTTGTAGCAAGTTATCCAAAAGATGTACTTAAGATAATTGATAAAGGTCGCTATGTTAAACAACAGCTTTTCAATGGAGATGAAACAGCCTTATGTTGGAAGAAGATACCACCTTCCTAGCTAGAGAGAAGTCAATGTCAGACTTCAAAGTTTCAAAGAACAGGGTGACTCTCTTATTAGGAGCTAATGAAGCCGGAGATTTCAAGTTTAGCCAATGATCAGTTACCATTCCAAAATCCAAGGTTCCTTAAGGATTATGATAATTATGCCTATGTTCTATAAATGGAACAACAAAGTCTGAGTGTCCACACATCTGTTTACAGCATGATGTCCTCCTGAATATTTTAAACCCGCTCTCAAGACCTGATGCTCAGAAAAAAAGAAAAAAACATTATTTTTAAAATATTACTAATATTACTGCTCATTGTCAATGTGTCCAATAACCCAAGAGCTTTGATGGAAATGTACAAGGACATTAATGCTGTTTTCATGCCTGCTAATACAACATCTATTCTGCAGCCCATGGACCAAAGAGTAACTTTGACTTTCAAGTCTTATTTTTTAAGAAATACATTTTTGTAAGGCTACAGCTGCCACAGATCATGATTCTTCTGATGGATCTGGGCAAAGTAAATTGAAAACCTTCTGGAAAGGATTTACCATTCTAGATGCCATTAAGAACATTTCTGATTCATAGCAGGAAGTTAAAATATCAGCATTAACAGGAGTTTGGAAGAAGTTGATTCCAACCCTCCTAGATGACTTTGATTCAGTGGAGGAAATAACTGCAGAAGTGGTAGAGTTAGAAGTGGAGCCTGATGATGTGACCAAATTGCTGCAATCTTATGATCAAACTCAAACTAATGAGAAGTTACTTCTTATGGATGAGTGATAAAAGTGGTTTCTTGGCTGGACACGGTAGCTAACTCCTGTAATCCCAGCACTTTGGGAGGCAGAGGCGGGCAGATCACGAGGTCAGGAATTTGAGACCAGCCTGGCCAATATGGTGAAACCCCGTATCTACTAATAATACAAAAATTACCTGGGCATGGTGGTGCATACCTGTAGTCCCAGCTACTTGGGAGGCTGAGGAAGAAGAATTGCTTGAACCCCAGAGGCGGAAGTTACAGTGAGCTGAGATTGCATCACTGCACTCCAGCCTGGGCACCCCTAGACATTAGCATAACAAAAGAAGTAAAAGATCTCTACAATGCAAACTATAAAACATTAATGTAAGAAATTGAAGATGACATAAAAAATTGGAAAAATGTTCCATGTTCATGGATTGGAAGAATCAATGTTGTTAAAATGTCCATACTACCCAAAACAGTCTATAAATTCAATACAACTCCTTTCAAAATACCAATGACATTCTTTACAGACATAGAAACAATTATCCTAAAATTTATTTGGAACCACAAAAGACCCAGAGTACCCAAAGCCATCCTATGCAAAAAGAACAAAACTGGAGGAATAATATTACTTGACTTCAAATTATACCTCAGAGCTACACCAACCAAAACAGCATTTACTGGCATAAAAACAGACACAAAGACCTATGAAACACAATAGAGAACACAGACGCAAATCCATGCATCTACAGTGAATTCATTTTTGACAGAGGTGGCAAGAGCATATATTGGGGAAAAAGGACAGTCTCTTTAATAAATGGTGCTGGGAAAACTGTATATCTATGTGCAGAAGACTGAAACTAGACCTCTGTCTCTCACTATATACAAAAATCAAATCAAAATGATTTAAAGATTTATATCAAACACCTGAAACTACTAAGAAGAAAATGTTGGAGAAACTCTCTAGGACACTGGTTTGGGCAAAGATTTCTTGTGTAATATCCTAAAAGCACAGGCAACGGCAGCAAAAATGGACAAATGGTATCACATCAAGTTAAAAAGCTTCTACACAGCAAAGGATACAATCAACAAAGTGAAGAGACAACCCACAGAATAGGAGAAAATACTTACAAATTATCCACCTGACAAGGGATTAACAACTAGAACGTATAAAAAGCTCAAACAACTCTATATTTAAAAATCTAATAATCCAATTAAAAATGGGCAAAAGATTTGAATAGATATTTCTTGAAAGAAGACATATAAATGGTTAACAGGCATAAGAAAATGTGCTCAATATCACTGATCCATCAGAAATGCAAATCAAAACTACAATGAGGTATCATCTCACCCTAGTTAAAATGGCTTTTATCTAAAAGACAGGCAATTAATGAATGCTGGTGAGGATGCAGAGAAAAGAGAACCCTCATACACTGTTGGTGGAAATGGAAGTTATTGGAGTCACTATGGAGAATGGTTTGGAGGTGCTGAGAAACATTAAGTTTACCCTGCCCCCATGGCTCCTCTGTGGAAGATACTTTTAGTTTGTAATTAGTGGCAGGTGGGTAACAGCTGCCTACTTGGTATAGTCTTGAGTTATGTGTAAATATAGAACACCTGTGTGTTAATAAGAATCACCTGTCTAAGAGCAAATAAATACATGGATGAGAATCTGCTTGGGGCCTTCAGTCTGGAGAGCTGTCAGGCCGCAGGCTTTCAGGCTGTTGGTTCCCCAGGATGGATCCACTCTGTTGTGCTATCATCTGGGTGTCTGCCTCTCAAATGCCTTCAGCACCGCCTGGGTGGGGGTCTCCCAGCTGAGTTGGTACTCAGTATGGAGGTTTCTCAAAAAAACTAAAAATAGACCTATCATATGATCCAGCAATCCCACTGCCAGATATATAACCAAAAGAAAGGAAATAACTATATTGAAGAGATATCTGCACTCCCATGTTTATTGCAGCACTATTTGTAATAGCAAAGATTTGGAATCAACCTTCCTGTCCAACAGACAAATGAGTAAAGAAAATGTGGAATTTGTAACACAATGGAGTACTGTTCAGATCCTGTCATGTGCAACACATGGATAGAACTGGAGTACATTACGGTGTAAGTGAAATAAGCCAAGCACAGAGAGACAAACTTCTCATGTTCTCACTCATTTGCAGCAGCTGCAAATTAAAACAATCAAACTCATGGAAACAGGCAGTAGAATGTTGGCTACCAGAGACTGGGATGGGTAGTGAGGAGTGGGGGGGGGAAAGTGGGGATGGTTAATGGGCACAAAAAACAGAAAGAATGAATAAAATCTAGTATTTGATAGCACACAGGGTGACTACAATAAATCATAATTTATATTACATTTTAAAATAACTAAAAGCCGTGCATGGTGTCTCATGCCTATAATCCCAGCTTTTAGGGAGGCAGAGGTGGGAGGATAGCTGGAGCCCAGGAATTTGAGACCTGCCTGGGCAATATAGCGAGACCTCGTTCTCCACAAAAAGGAAAAAAAAAAAAGACAAAAAATAATAAAAATAACTAAAAGAGTATAATTGGAACGTTTGTTACACAAGGAAATGATACATGCTTGAGGTGACAGATGCCCCATTTACCCTAATGTAATTATTACATGTTGAATTCCTGTATCAAAATGTCTCATGTACCCCATAAATATATACCTACTATGTACCCATAAAAATTAAAAATTTTTAAAAAGCGGTTCCTTGAGATGGAATCTACTCCTGGTGAAGATGCTGTCAATATTGCTGAAATGACAACAGAGGATTTGGTGTATTACATAAACTTAGTTGATAAAGCAATAGCAGGGATGGAAAGGATTGACTCCAATTTCCAACAAAGTTCTACTGCGAGTAAAATACTATCAAACACCACCACAAGCTACAGAGAAATCTTCCATTAAACCAAGAGTCAATTGATGTAGTAAACTCCACTGTTATTTTAAGAAATTGCCACAGCCACCCCAACCTTCAGCAACCACCAACCTGATGAACTTTACAATTCAGTCTTAACAATATTAGGTAGGATGATTGACTGAATTGAGGAGACAGCCAGCAATGAATCCAATGATTGTTGAGACTTTGTGTCTTATTTTGGGGAACAGCAAGTGCTTCACTTAACAGAAGGATAACTGTATCTCACTAGGCCAACATACAGTTAGTTGCTCTGTTGTGCAAAAGTTCAAATATGTGCAGAAGGGTGCGTATGTATGGAAGCTGAGCAGTCAAAGGGGCGACTAAGTCCCCTTGTCAATTTAACACTTCTCGACTCCAAATTCATCCTTCAGTATCTACTCTGTGATAACAGATTGAACAATAAGCATTTCTCCTTTAAAATGGGAATAAGAAGTAGAGGATGCTGGAGGGGTGCTGCAGAAGGAAAGGAACTTCTCATCCTAGTGTTGGTGTGCTTTTTTTTTCCTCTTTTTGCTCCCACTGCAAGGTCAGTGGTATACGCATCTGATGGTGTTTTGCTCCGGTTGCACACAGAATGTACAGTACACCCTGCAGTCCCAACCTAGGAGGCCTAGTGACCACCTTGCTGTAGCCCTCTTGAGATGCACCCCACATGCTCCTGACCTTGTACCTGCAGCAGTGCCCTCTCTGTATGCCCACCCATCAATCTCAGCTTTCCTTTCTCCTAAAGATTGGCTTCTGAAGTCCTTCAATGTGTACAAGTTCTGCCCCAGTTTCACACCTGCAGAAATGTCCTAACTCTCTCTGCAATCTGCTCACCAGCCTTGGCTTGCCTGTGTCCCAGAGGACCGTTTCCTGTTTATCAGACAATTCAAACCAGTTCTGGCCCCAGGTACACGGGCAAACTTCCACACCACCCAGTGGTTTGCACCCACAGCTTCTCCAATAAAGTCTGAACACCAGAGGGGGGACTCTCTTCCAACTTTGTCCTTCTTTGGCTACTCACCCTCAGCCCTAGAATAGTTTAGATTCTCTAAACATATTTCTATTGTTCTATCACCACATAATAATCCTTTAAACTTAGCCCATTTAAATTATGGTGTGTTCTGTCTCCTGGTTGAAGCTAGATTGACAGATGTAATTGACTTGATTGTTAAGTTTGGGACAGGGAAATCAGCATGAGTGGCACTTTCTTTCCCTCCTCTTTCTTTGGAAATAAGCTGCTTACAGAGAAAATGCATTCTGCCCCATTCCTCCTTGCTGTAACTTTTACAAGAGCAGGCCATAAAATAGTCTTAGTCCAGTGTTTTTTGTGGTTGGATGGGTATATGATTCTGGGGCTTGGTATAAGAAACCTACTTTTACACATATAGAAGCATCATTCTCTAATTCTAGCCTTACCATTAATAAAAGCAATATCCCATGCTCCCTCTACCTCTTGTCTATGTCTGGATTAGTTTGGAAACTTGGGTGGGGAAAGAGACCAATGTGAATCACTTAAAAACAGCTTGCTGGTTTTCCTTTTGATATGTCGAATGTGAACTGGTTTTATAACTTCCAGCCTTACAGTGGTACAAGTCTAATCATAATTAACATATATTGAAATTTAATACTAAACACAATCCTGGAATATTAGATCTCAGAAAATACACCAGGGAGAACTTACAAATCATCCAACTTTTGTAGTTTGGCCTTCCACCAGAAACCTATTTTTATTTTTCTAAGTCTACCAATCTTCTTTCTTTGTGCTTTTCATGATGAGCTGAATAATCTCTTTAATTTATATAAATATTAAACATTTAATGTTTTTCTATAAAACTGAACACATTTTAATGAAACTATGTGACCACACAAGGGTCCCAAAGTGCTCAATTTTCATAAAGATTACATCAATTTCTACAGAAACAAGAGTCCACACAGATCATAACAGCTGATAGGGAAGTAACATACAGAATTCAGGGTATCACAGATTTGTGTCAT
This sequence comes from Ateles fusciceps, assembly GCA_036589455.1. Classification (NCBI taxonomy): domain Eukaryota; kingdom Metazoa; phylum Chordata; class Mammalia; order Primates; family Atelidae; genus Ateles; species Ateles fusciceps. Next base: position 5,606,691 of record JAZHEH010000437.1, read on the forward strand.
CCAGGAAGTTTTCAGTTACAGCAAGTGATAGAAAAAGCAAACGGAGACTAGCTCTAAAAATACAGGAAATGAGCCGGGCGCGGTGGCTCATACCTGTAATCCTAGCACTTTGGGAGGCTGAGGTGGGCAGATCACCTGAGATCAGGAGTTCTAGGACAGCCTGGCCAACATGGTGAAACCTGTCTCTACTAAAAACACAAAAATTAGCTGGGCGTGGTGGCACATGCCTGTAGTTCCAACAACTCGGGAGGCTGAGACAGGGGAATCGCTTGAACCTGGGAGGCAGAGGTTGCAGTGAGTCGAGATCAAACCACTGCACTCCAGCCTCAGCGACAGAGTGAGACTCCGTCTCAAAAAAAACTCCAAAAAACACACAAAAACAGGAAATCTATTGGGTCACCCAGCTGAACTCCAGAGAATACATGCTGCTAGGGGATAAGGACTGATCCAGAATCCCATGTAATACAACATAGTACCTAGTTCCTTTCTTTCAATTTCTTATTGTTACTTCCTTGGTGTTGACTCCATTTTAGACAAACTCGCTCTGCTTAATCTATAATTCTAAATTGGCTTTGAGAAACTCTAAGCTCAAAAATTAGCTCTAAGTTCTTTCACCCTGAGTATAGTGACATAAATTCTGTAGCAGTGCCCTGACTCTCTGTATGCCCATCCATCAATCTCTGCTTTCCTTTCTCCTAAAGGTTGGCTTCTGAAGTCCTTCAATGTGTACAAGTTCTGCTCCAGTTTCACACCTGCAGAAATGTCCTAACTCTCTCTGCAATCTGCTCACCAGCCTTGGCTTGCTTGTGTCCCAGAGGACTATTTCCTGTTTATCAAATTCTCTTTGCTGTTTGCAGCAAAAGGACAATTTATGTCACTATACTCAGGGTGAAAATGTCTTTAAGAGTCACTCTGATAGGGAAAATGTGGCACATATACACCATGTAATATTATGCAGCCATCAAAAACGAGGAGTTCGTGTCCTTTGTAGGGACATGGATGAACCTGGAAACCATCATTCTCAGCAAACTGACACAAGAACAGAAAATCAAACACCGCATGTTCTCACTCATAGGTGGGTGTTGAACAATGAGAACACATGGACACAGGGAGGGGGAGCTTCACACACTGGGGTCTGTTGGGGGGAACAGGGGGTGGGACAGCGGGGGTTGGGGAGTTGGGGGAGAGAGAGCATGGGGGAGAAATGCCAGATATAGGTGATGAGGGAGAAAGGCAGCAAATCACACTGCCATGTGTGTACCTATGCAACAATCTTGCATGTTCTTCACATGTACCCCAAAACCTAAAATGCAATAAAAAAAAAATTAAAAAAAAAAGAGTCACTCTGATCATATCAGCTTAAGTAACTGTGCCAATTCCAAACCACTCATTACGAATAGAGATAGCACATTCAGATTGGCTCTGCTAATTATGGCTGTCTCTGGGGCAGGTGAGGCTGATCCCATCTAAATCACAAAACTGAGAATGGAGGGAGGGGGTGAGTTCCAAAAAGAAATTCCGTAGCCAGGTGAGGTAGCTCATGCCTGCAGTCCCAGCTATTAGGGAGGCTGAGGCGGGAGGATCCCAGGAGTCCAGAAATTTGAGCCTACAGTGAGCTATGATCATGTGATCATGTCACTGCACTCCAAACTGGGTGACAGAGTGAGACCCTGTCTCAAAAAAAAAAAAAAAAAAAAAAGAGAAGAAAAAAAGAACTTCAGACTACTACTCCAAAAAGGAAGAGGCATGGATGCTACGCAGCCAATTAACAGGTATTCATTACAGGGACTTCCAGTCTTTTTCCTATTTACTCCTTTAGAAACAAATTTGAGACTTTAACCCCAAACTTCACATAATTTCTGCATGTTACCTAACTCATCTTTTGAAAATAGGCATACAGGTAACTAAATCATCTCACAGGATTTTGTTTCTATAAGCTATTTTACAATAGCTAAAGAGACCTTGTTATAAAAGTGGTAATAACACATACTTCATCTGGAGGATTTTATATTCATCAAAGTGTCCACATTCAAAAGAAAATGTTAACTCTGACGACTCAAACTCCAACATACTTTTTAGTTGATATCCCTTTTTTAGTGTGTTTAGAAGACAAGATTTTCTAAATATTGTTAGACTACAAAGGCATGTATTCAAATATAATAGCCTTCTTTTCACAAGGCATGGTATCCATCATTGTCTCTGATTACATTTTCTGGGTGCATATCTCCAGCAAGTTCGTTTACTTATTTATTTTCTGGCCTGTGTCTTTATCTTCAAGGGTTCTCCCTAGAGTCATGTTCTGGTTTTCCCTTTGCCAACCTCTCCTACCTACACTTTCGTAGACTTGCAGTACTTTTACAAGCTAAAGTTCTTTACCTTCCTTTTATCTGCCAAAACCCAGGAAAGAGCCCACAGTGAAATGAATACTTAAGAGTCACTCCACTCCCTAAGCTGCCTGCAATGTGTCATTAGCCTCTATAATTTGAATCTGCTTTATCAGTGGCATCAATCTTCATCCTACCAAAATATCTGTTGGTTGATTAACAGCTTCTGTTTTGAATTTGTTTCTCTTATCTAACCAGTCTTCCTCTGTCACCCCTGAGAAGTAGCCATGTCTCTCTGTTCTAATTACTCTCACTTCTCTTTAACCCAGTAAAGCCCACACAGGTTTGGTCAGGCTCCGAGAGTTCTCATGTCCTGGTCCCAATCTTTCAGCTTTCTCTTCAACTTCCTTTTATTATTACATTGACAACTCACTGTTCAAGGCAAGTCACCTGTGCTTTCCTTTTTCCATGGTTCCCTCTGGGATCTTCATTCAATGCCCATCTTAAATGTTTCCCCCTCCATGAACCCTGCTGTTGTTCCCCCAAGCTATAAAACACGACTTCAGACTCCATCAACCATGTCCAAGCTACCACCTGCTCATGACAGACATTTGTAAAAGCTTCCTAACTAGTATTCCTGCTTTTTGCCTTTCTTGTTTCCTCTGTACAATCACCAGAATGATCTCTCGATCGAAACTCTTTATCATGGCCTGCAAGGCCTGGTCTCTGCTAACATTTATTGGCCCAGGCATGCTAAGTACTTTTTAAAAATTCATTCATTTAATCCTCTCAATAATCCTACAGCTATGTACTTTTAATTTCTTCATTTGCAGCAGATGCTGTTGGTAACTCACCCAGACCCCTTTTACAGGACTGGTGCACCCCATACTCTAGCTGCTGTAGGTGTAGGCTGGTAAGAGCTCACACCTTGGCCCTTATTTGAAGGACTGTCCTTGGCTGAGGAGAGGTACCTAGTCACTCCTCCATCCCTTTTCCACACAGTCAGTGGTCAATGACAGCCTGATGTGGGAACCTAATGGCTCAGGCCCCTCACCTCTTGCAGGACAACTGCTGTGGCCCAATTCATTCGGCAGAGTGCCCTATAGAGTCAGGCTGAGGCTACTCCTGAAACTCCTCCTCTGCCTTATCCCATTTGCTTTACTCCATTGCAGATTTTTCCTAAAAGTGCTCCCTCAATCACTTGCCCAAGACTCCCCATCTCCAGCATTGTTACAGAGGAAATGATCTAAGATACCATTTTACAGATCAGGAAACCCAAGACAAAGAGGGCTGAAGTGATCTGCCCAAGGTCAAGCAGAAAATGGGAAAGCTGAATTTTGAAGCCAGAGGGTCTGGCTGTCCACCCTGAGCTCCTTCCCGAAATACTGTAGTGGCCATTTCTCCAACCTCCTCTCTCTCCTCACTCATCCCACCAGCCAGTTAGTTCCTGCCTCAGGCCCTTTGTACTTCCTATCCTCTCTGGCTAGAAATGTGTTTCCTCTCATTGTGGCTCACTTCCTCACTTCTTTCAAAATATTCCAAATATGACCTCAGAGACCTTTCCTGACCCCAACCATACTACCTAAGATAGCAACACTATCCCCCCAGTTCTGCTATAGTTTTATTTATAGCATTAAATACCTAAATCATATTATGCATATATTTGGTCACTTACACCAAGAAGAAAATTCCCTGAGGGCAAGAATATTGTCTGGCTTATTTATTGGTATATCCTCAGTGCTTGGTGACACACTTGGCAAAGAGCAGGAGTTGAGTGACTATTTGTTGTTGAATGACTGAAATTGAGTTCTCTTCTCTCAGAACTCTTACTGGGCTTTGTAACAGATTCCTTACATGTTCTGAATCTACAATTGTAGTTATTTAATGCATATTTACCTATCACACAAGCTTATATGCTCTCAGAGGAAGAATTTTGTTTTATTCACTTGGGAGTACATAGGAGGTATTTAAACAATGGTGCTATCTTAAGCACCAAATATCAACTTCAGTTCATTTTTCCACATGGGGACTAATACCAGGATTTCATATGAATAATAGTATAATCCAGAAGTATAAAAAAATACATCGCATTTAACTTATAAAGCGTTCCTATGCATGTTACAAGATATTACAGTAAATACAATTAGGTACTTATCATTTTGTCTTTATTTCAAAAACAATGCCATTTCCAAAATATAAAAAAATAAACCTATTTTCAAAGAACTATTTAAAGATGGCTTTGAAAACAACAGTTTTATTTACAACAAATAGATGGTAGTGCAACAGCACTCATAAATGTTTATGATAAATAAAAATACTAGCATCATTCTGGCATCTTTTGGGAACAGGTCCTTTTATATTTAAAGATGTCTACCATGACTCATAAAAGTAAAATCAATAATGGCTATTTATGTGATTTGTATTTCAACCTGAATTTGAGCAACCAATGAAGAGTAATCATTTATTTGGGATCTAGATCCATATATCTGAAAACTAAAGTATAAAGTTTCTCATTTCCATTCAGTTTGTCAACAAACACTTCCCAAACATTTCAGTATCTGTAAAATGTGATCTATTTAGCATCTCCAGTAAGTGATTTATAGCTATATATGTTAAATAAAGGTTGACACAGCTGGATCCTAGCAGCTCAGATTTTATAAATTTAAAATAGACTAAGTACTTATGCTAAAACACAAGAACTGGATCTAGGATTTTATTTTAAATTATGGAAGTCTCTGGAGGAAAAAAAATTACCAATGGAATGACAACAGACGTCAGCTATTTCTCCGAGAAGTACATAATTTCTCAATTTTCGCTAGGTAGTATATCCCAGTTGAATTAAAACTAAAGCACAGAGTGGATTTTTTCTCACTAAAATTTCTCAATTCTAAAATCTTCTGAATTTGGTCAACACCTTATGCAGTAAATCCTTAATTTACTTTGAAACAAAGACATTCTTTTAAAAAGCCATTTTCTGGGTATTGCACAAAGGTTAATTTTAAAGCAATCCAGGCAAATAAGTCACACAAAAAAGTACATTCATCTAATCCATTTAGCAAATGTTGCAAATCAGCTTCTACCAATAAAATGTAGAAATTTGTGAAACTCTATACTTCGTGTCAGTTTTAATATTGTGTTGATGGCAGCCATTTTGGGCAGAGGTAGCCAAGTTCCATACATATGGGGAAGGCAAAAAGCAGAAAAACACTGTGAAGACTTAGCAGTTCTCTGGCCTCTAATGACTACAGACCAATTTCAAATATGAGCCATGTTGCTGTGCAGGGTTCTTCTTTAATACCTTAAACAAAAGGAGCTTGTTGCTGCCTTGGGAAGATATACTCAATTATCTTCTTTCAGCTTACTTTCTCTTTTCTCTAAGGTCAACTAAAAAATGTGAGACGTTTTCATACACCACAAAGGTAATACAGCAGGCTGGAGTCACTCTAATTAAATTGGGAGCAATTCCTTTGTAAAATCCACCAATGCCTTCTTTCCTTTAGAGGGAAAAATAGATATATGCTTAATTTTCTATAGAGCTAGCATGAAAACACAAAAGTTTTAACTGACAAAAGGCATGGAGCAAGCAGCAGTCAAACCTCACTCTGATTTAAGTCCATGTTTTCAATGTCCTAAAGTAATGTAGTTTATAAGCCATTTGTAGGGGTTTACATTCCTTTTATGGATCTACTGAGGAAGAGAGGGTAGGGACACCTCAAAACTGAAGTTAGCTATCTTTCAAATGCTTTTAAATGTATTAACAGGCAGGAGTTTTAACTGACCTAACATAGGCATTAAAAAAATCTCACAGCTTGGATAAATGCTAGCCAACATTAAATACAGCATACACAAAGATAAAACTTTATTTCCTTAATGCCAAGAATATGGAATATGGCCTAGAATTTTGTCACGTAGGCACTCATTAAATATTTCTTGAATTAAATTAAATGTAAACATCCTAAATGTTCTGCTCTATTCTTTCAGAATTAAAGGGAAATATAGTGATGTCTGCCTATAATAATTTAACTAGTTTCATACTGAAGAACAAGCATCTCTTTCATATATTGAAACAAGTATTTGCAAAAGTTATTGTGCCAGTAGCAGGTTTGGAGCTTTCTTGAATGTATTAAGCCATACTTATGACTTCTTATATGCAATACCCTCAGATATTTTAAAACATTTATATTTCATTTTCTAAAACATTTTCACACATTTAATTCGACTCTTGTAACAACCTATTAGCCTAGACAGTCTTATTTTACAAATGAAGAAATCAAGCCTCAGAGACATGGTCACATACATAATAATAGGGAAAGCAGGGACCACCAATCATGTTTTCACCACAGCAAACTGGCCTTTGCTATAAAACTAATATCAACAAGATGGTCTAAGATATGCAAGGTACCTTATCAAAGCAATTTTGATATAGCGCATGCTCTCACCTCCATGTCTTTGTGATTACATCTATTACACCACTGTAAGACATGTGTTGATCCTGAAGACGAGCTCTTACGACTTGATATGGGTATGTTGCTGCGACAGCAAATATTTTGGATAGTGCTGCAACAGATATATATTCTACTGTGCTCTAAAATGGTAACACAAAACAGTTTTTTCTTTAGACAGGATTTCTTTAAAAATACAGAAGTAAAAATTATATTAAAAAAATTTAAATAGATCTTTAAAGTGTTCTATTTTTGACAATTGTGTGGCATCATTCTATAAATATTTAACTACAAATTAAATCAGTGGCAGAGTCAGTACTCATCATCATAGCACTACCACCAAAGTAAGCACGACAAAAATTTCTATCTCCTAAATACCCATAAAAGTAAATGATATCATTTTTACAAGAACATCTTACCAACTGAGCTTCTGGTAATCTGTTGACATGCTGGTTGTACTTCAACTTCAGCAATTCATATGCCATAAACTGAAGGGCACCGTGTGACGTTCCAAACAGCCCAGGAACAAATCCCTAAAAGGGAATGGTTTTTGAAAAGCAAAACAATATACTTTCAAAGAACAATATATTTGAGTAAAATACCTTCTCTTCTCTTTCATTATAGCACTTTAAGCGAATTCATTTAAGTTTTGTACAAATAACATTTTTAAAATCTGAGGTTAAAAACTTCTAGTAATATAAAAAAACAAAGGGGTACTATTCTCTTCTACTTTATTTTTAAAGGTTTGGATCTTCGTATATTAGTTTTTCTTTAAACAGTATACATACTGTTTTTCTTGACAGTATACACTGTCAAGACTTGAGGAGTAGAAAATTAAATTCTGGAAAGTTAAGAAACTAAGGTGGCTGAGCGAGGTGGCTCACACCTGTAATCCCAGCACTTTGGGAGGCTGAGGCGGGTGGATCACGAGGTCAGGAGTTCAAGACCAGCCCGACCAACATGGTGAAAACCCATCTCTACTAAAAATACAAAAATAATCCAAGCTACTTGGGAGGCTAAGGCAGGAGAATTGCTTGAACCGGGACCCCGGAGGCGGAGGTTGCAGTGAGCCGAGATTGCGCCACTGCACTCCAGCCTGGGCTACAAAGAAACTAAAGGTAATGGTAAATCAATGAACTAAGGATACGTATTCTGAAAGACTAAGGCAGAAAGTGATGAAAAACACAAAATTGAATAATATATTTATAAAATTTTTGTTCATAGGTCAGAAAAATCATAATATCAGCCTTAAAATGATTTTAAAAGCTATTAATTATTAAAAAACAAACTGAAATTCCAATCTAATTTTGATTTTAAACTATGTATGCCTAAATATTTCTTTATGGGGATAAGCAAGAGATGGGAGTAGAAGTTAGAAAAGGGGAAAATAAAAAGGAGTTATAAAATCAGAAAACAGATCTGACACTAGGAAGAAATTTTTAAAATATTACAACAGGCAAAGGGCTGGGTTTGATTTTTGTTATTTTTAAATTTATGTAAGATTCGAGATTAATAAAAAAAAAACATTTTAAGATCCTGTTAGAACTGCTAATGTCTTCTCCAGACTGCATTATCCCAGGTTCTCAAGAGACCAGAGTTTCCAAGGAATGAAGTAAGGAATAGGTGACCTTGTTGTGTGACTTATCAAGATACTTGCCAAAGTTTTAGACAGTTCTCACACCCACCAATGTCATGATGATACATCCTATGTTAATGAGGATAAATAGCTTTAAGTACAATTTCAGTACTATTAACTAGATTTCAGTTTTCATTAAGTTGTTTCTTGCCTAAGTTTGGCTTCTTTTTGGGACTTACTACAGGTCACTCAGAACTAAGACAACAGAGCCAATGGAAATTGCAATTTTCAGTTATTTAAAATATATTGATAATTTGTTACCTTGTACAACCCACGCACACCTTCATACTTATATATTTTCACAAGTGTATCAAACATTCCTTTATATTGTCGGTGTGCGGCGTTAACAACAGCATCGTACTGTAACATAAGGCGAGTTTTTGTTACCCATAATGGGTTTGTAATGCAGAGGGTCATGGCTCCTAAAATGAGATTTCAGTAAGATTATTCAGCATACAGATACTTTTACACTTATGACAATCCAAATTAAAAACAGTACATTTATGTTAAAAAAAAAAAAAGATCATGCACAGGGACCATATCTGAAACTATAAAATGCAGTGTCTGAGGCACAGTTTTAAGGTCAAAGGATTCAGTTCCTCATGCAGTTAGTGAGAGGTAAATTAAAAGGGAGACGGAAATGTGAAATACTTTCCCTTTGAGGTATAAGGATAGCAAAAATGTCCTGACTCCTAAACAACGTGGCCAGGTGCACAGAACAGAAGGTAAGCAGATACAGATCTTAGGTATAGCACACGGTATAATCCAGAGGTGTTGAAGATAGGGGAAAAGGACCAGGAATCTGGCACCCCAAGACCCTGTGCATGTGACACACATATCTACCCCAACTTTATCACAATCTTCTTCAAATCCATTCAAAGTAACTACTATCCCTCAAAAATTAAATAATTATGTAATATAGTAAGTCACATTTTACATCCGTTATAGAGACTGACAATTTTATAAAAAAAATTCATCTGGTTAAGTTTCTTATTTGCTAGGTTTCCTAAGGAGTCCTTCAACAAATATTTAGACCTGTTATGACTCAGGTCTTTGCTAGTGGCTATGTATTAAAAAATGAGTAAGTTAGTTTTTGCCTAATCAAACATTAAGAAATCAAGGTATTAAAGCAGGAGTTATAAAGACTGATGACTCTTACTTTGTTTTTTCCTTCTGGATAGTATACATAAATGAAGTGATTAAACAAGGATGCTAAATTGTATAATTTGAAAACTAAAATTATACTTTAATTAAAGAAACACTATACCAAATCATTTTAAAGTATTAGGGATTCATAACTTTTCTAAACTTTACCACTCTGTGATAAGTAAAATTCTTGAAATCTGAATAATCATAAGAATTCCTGCTAAGAAATTCCATATAACTAATTTAATATAGTTAGGCATATTTAAACTCAGGTGTTCAAAGAAAACAAATCAAAAGCAAAAACTGAAAATTAAGTTTGGAAGGTGACATTTTTATATTTCACACATTGCCTTACCAGCTTCAGCAGCTGAGACAAGGTATTCTGTTGCCTCTAACCGTTCAGCTCTTCCTTCTGTCTTATATGACTTGATGGCATTGTAACTAAAAGAATTAAATGCAAGCAGTTTAATTTGAATAGGTGTCATAAAGTGTTTTAAAGTGTAAGGCAACACCAGTACTTCAAAAGCAAAAGTCAATGCATAATGCAACCACAAAATGAGACCTTTTTCAAGAATGGATTTGCTGGAAGTGGTTTACTGCAAGATTATACCACCCTTCCCTTTCAAAAAAATATGGCTATCAATACAAATGTAAAATACTTTAATCAGACACTCATCAATTACTTTCAAAAGACAGGAAAACTGGGAGGAGGGGAGAATATAGTGGTGGTACACAGACTGGCCAGAAAAGACAAAAGATACCAAAGAAGGGGTACCTAACAAATATATATTGAGCACCTATGTTTAGGTACTATAGTTGAGTTTCTGACAGATAAAAAGATAAACATGTGACTTTTTTAACAAACTAATAAAGACTATTAAATGATCATAATAAAAGACAACAGACAATAGAAGACTGTATAATTCGATAACAGGAATTATGACTGAGATCACAGAAGGCTTTGTGTAAAAGGTAGTATTGAACTGGGTATTGAGACAGGCATAGTTTCAACAGGGAAAAGGATCAGCATGGTGAAAAGTAGTAAGGATGGGTGGGAAGACAGGGAAAATTGGCCACTCATGAGTAGCAGATTGAGATTTGGGTTTTATTTAGTAGAAAATCCTCATTAAATGTTTCAGAGTAAGGGAGTCAAATCAGCCTATTTCCTTTAATGCTAATTTCTACTTTTCTCTTGGATGAAGATGTCAAGTGAACACATTTTTCTTTTCTTTTTTACAGAGACAGAGTCTCACTCTATCACCCAGACTGGAGTGCACTGACACAATCACAGCTCACTGTAACCCTGAATTCCTAGCTTCAAGCAATCCTCCTGCCTCAGCCTCCCAGTTAGCTAAGAGTACAGGCATGCAGCATCATTAAGCCAGACTAATTCTTTTTAAAATTTTTTGAAGAGATGGGTCTCACTATGTTGCCCAGACTGTTCTTGAACTCCCAGACTCATGTGATCCTCCTGCCTTGTCCTCCCAAAGTGCTGGGATTACAGGTTTGAGACACTGCACCTGGCCCAAGAAATTCTTATCATGTCAATTTTATATTAATATGGCTTATCCTTAGAAACTGTCTTGATGAATCTATACAACTCAAATTCATGAAGCATTATATGTGTGTGTGTGTGTGTGTGTGTGTCAAGGGGTATGTGTGTGTATACAATTTCACATATACCTCTCTGAAGAGGAGAAAAGAGAAAAAATATTTCAACAATTTCAAGGCTGAATTTTATTTTGCTTTCACTTAAAAAATATTTTAAGATTGGTTTGGATACTGCCATAAACTTATGGGAGATCAAGTAAAATATGTGACACAGAGAAGACAAGGGCAAATACACTAGATACGATGTTTTCCTAAAAATGAAACCTGTTGAAGCAAAGAAAAGCTTCACCATTCATGGTTTCAGTTTCACAGATCAGAGGCAGGCTCCGAGCAGCACATTATCACTCAATGCAGTGCCAGGATACTTTGTGACCATGCTCTTGTTAACTAAATAAGCTGAATATGCCTGCCACAGGATCCTTCTATGACTTCTTCAGGAGGCAGGTGAGAGCAGTTATTTTAAATGATGATGTTATCTGACTGGTGAAGGAGTAAGGAAAGGAATGAGCTGGAAAGATGATGGGGCAGGTCAAACAAGAAACAGTTTGCCTCAAACACTTTTGTCCATGCACTGGCTTTTGCTTTCTCTTCCCAATAGGGATTTCCTGTGGTACATATTCACATGAAGACTCCAAGGTCTATCCTCTCCTGCTTTTCCACCTTCATCATAAATCAAACATATCTTTGTAAGCCATCTTAAATATTTTGGGAATCTGGATGAGGATAAACAAGCAACTAATGATACTTCGGTATTTATGAAATTTTCTATTTGGGGTACTCTGGAACTAATCTCTGACACATGGAGAAAATAATTTATTTAAACAATCTTCTTTATCAAAATTGAATACCAAAGAGAACTGAAATCTATAGGATTAATTTTAGACAACAGTTGCAGGCTCCTCTAGTCTCTACGACACTTTCCAAAACCACTAATAAATAACAAACCGACTGATTCAACTTTTTCTAGTCTAGTAATATTTTGACTCTATTAGAAATGCTCAAGAGTATGCACTGATATGGCCAAAACACCTAATAAAACACCAAAGGGGCCCTATAATTTCATTGTGAGTTATCTCGAGTTGGCTGTTTTTCAAATAGCTTTAACTAAAGTGAAAAGCTCCCTTTAATATGTATTTAGCTTACAAAAGTAATCAGTTAAACATTTCATCTTCCTGAATTCACCTCACAGAAATGGCTTCTGTAAGAGTATTATGCCACCTCATCTCTTCACCTTTTTCCTATTAAGAACTTTCTTCCAGACTAAACAAATGTCTCTAATAATAGCTAGTCAGCCATTAGCTATTATCAGAGGCATCTGATAATCAAACTAATAAGCCATTTTGAATCAAACTAAGTCATTTTGTTCTTTCTGATCCTTCCAATTCAGAGAAACTGATTAAATGACTCATGTTTCATCATCTGATATGTAAAAAAAATCACTAAAAACAAAAATTCCTTTATTTAATACTGTAAAGTCTCCCAAATCTACTCACAAGAAAAAGTAGAGTCCCCAGGATAAACCTGCACCCCACACATTTGGGGTTACTCCTTGATAAAGTCCCCCGTAGTCCATCAAGTTTCCAAATGGTAGTCAAGCAATGTAAAATTCCTTTATATTTTGGTCTCAGTTCCAATCCATCACTCACTGCATTAAAGGATACACAAAGTCAGGTAAGAACAAAGTTCTAGCTCTGTATCACATATAAACACAGATATTGCACAATCAGTTACATAAAGGAGATAAGCTTAGAAGAAAAACTTTTTTAGGTAGAAAAAATTATTTTCCAGGCTTCAATATTTTAAAACTACTACTTTCCTCAATTTATTCAAGTGTTTATTTAGGGCATACTAAGCACTCAAATAATATTTTAGGAAAGATTAGCTCAAATAAAATGAAAGTCTCTTAGGTAACTAGGTTTCAACACTTAGGTTTTGTTTTTGCTCCAAGGTTAAGGATTCGAATGTTAAAAAATAAACTAGCCAGGAGCCTCAATTATATCGAGTACTAGCAAGACCCGAGGAATGGCAGGAAAGAAAATGCAGAGGATGGGGTAAATTTTCTTCCTGGAAATTCTTCCTATCCTCTCCACCAAAACATATCAAAATCCAAGTAGAAAGTAGGAAAGTATTTCACTTGAACATATCCAAAATTGAACAAGTTTTCCCCATCCCTTCCAAAGCTGCTGTTGCTGTTGAGCTGTATAGCTCAACGTCATCATCATCTACACAGATGCCCACACCAGATACCCAGGGACTATCCATGAACCCTCCTACCCCATCCCTTTTCATTAAATAACAAGTCCTTTTGATTCTGTCTCACAAATTCTTTTGCACCTGTCTATGTCTCTCAGTTCACACCGCCATCATCCTACGTTGAGACATCATCAGTTTTCAACTAGCATCATCAGCATTTAAAGTAGTCTTCTCGCCAATTTTGTAAAAAATATAATCTAGGTTATAAATCTGGTAGTTTTTCATTTCATCTCTCTGTAGGAAACAGAAAGCACATTCAAAATAGGATAATTCTAGGGCAGGAGAGGCAGCTAAAAGGACTATTTACAAAGGTTTTGTAAATAGTTTTGGATACTATAGTTTTGTATACAGCTTTGTTTTCCACTCAAGATTGTGAGCAGTTCTCCTTGTTATTCAATAGATTTCCCAAAAAAGATTTTTAGTATATGACATCACGGTTTTCCATCTTATAGAAATCACATTATTTACACAGTCATTCCTCCATTTGACATATGAATTCTCTTTTTTTGGGTATTATAAAAAGTTCTCTAAAGAACATTCTATACAACAATCTGCATGAACGATTACTGTCTTGGAATTAGCTATTAGAAAGGGAACTGATATGGGTCAATGAGTATATACTTAAGTTACAAATACATACTGAACCTGTCTTCCAGAAAGTTTATATAAATTATACCCCACTAGCCATAGGAGCATCCCCGGTTCACTGTCCCCCCTCACTGTCCTACTTCACTGTGTATAATCCAGTCTGGCAAAGAAGAATCACTGTTTATCACTTGCAGGCAAAGGGGGGAAAAGTCAATTTCTTTCATCATTAACCTGCCAATGTTACAGCACGTGAGATTAAAGTACAGCACGTGAGATTAAAGTACTGGTTTTATCAGTAGACCTGAGTTTGATATGTAACTTCCCTAATTTGCTACATGGTCTTATGCCGGGAACTCTCGACCAGCAAGAAGATTCCAACCTGAGTGGGGGGTGCACAGGAAGAAAGGTAGATAGAAAGCTGGGTCAGGAGGACTGGGGGAGTCAGTGCTCCGACCAACAACTTTATTTTTCAGCAGTTCAGCATATATGCATTTTCTAGCTATCAGTATTACAATGAATAGATAAATCATGCATTCTTCAAACATTCCTTTACATCAGTGTAACAATAGGCAATTACATTATGTGCTTTTAGCAGGAAATGTACCATAGTAAATACCATCTGTGCTCACAAAAGGTTAATGATTATATAGGGTGCTCAATAACATAATTATACTTCTACATTGTGTCTTGTGCAAGCAATCCGTCTTAGGTTATCTTTTAATTTAGTTCTCCTTTTATCTAGGACGTCTGGCCTCGAGTTACTCATTCCCAGAGACTCTGTGTCCAGGCTCAACCTCCCGTATTGTGAAACTCGCTTTGCAAGATTTCACAGGGGAGGGCTCCCAACAGTCTTATCCTTTCTGGGCTTCAGCATCCTCACTTATAAAATTCGGATACAAGTCATGTACCTCACAGGGTTTTTTGAGGTTTATATAAGACAGCAAATTTAAAGGCAGGCAGCAGAATGACAGGCTCCTGAGAAATGTTTTCCTGTGTGGTTTATAATCTTTCTGATGTTTCCCCTGGATTCTCTGTGTCTCATTCTTCTGTATAGATCCCTTTTTCTAAGAACTTTCCATTTTCCTCTCAATAATAAACTCACAATACCATTTCTCTCTTGAGGTAAAAAGCAAAACCAACCATTAAAACACCACCTGTTCTTTTCATAGGTATAAACCAAGGCTGAACTAGGATTTCCCTAACATAAAATTAAAATTATATAGATAAAATACAATGAATTTTTTTGGTCTAAATCAGGGGTCCCCAACTCCCTGTACCAGTCAGTAGCCTGTTAGGAACTGGGCCACACAGCCGGTGAGTGGAGTGTGAGCAAAGCTTCATCTGTACTTATGGCTGCTCCCCATCCACTTGCATTACTGGAGCTCTGCCTCCTGTCAGATCAGTGGTGGCGTTAGATTCTTACACAATCACGAACCCTACCGTGAACTGCACATGCAAGTGATCTAGGCTGCACGCTCCTTAAGAGAATCTATTGCCTGATGATCTGAGGAGGAACAGTTTCATCGTGAAATCAACCATACCTCCTCTACTCCCATCCATGGAAAAACTGTCTTCCATGAAACCAGTCCCTGGAGCCAAAAAGGCTGGGGACCACTGGCCTAAATGACCTCATGATTGTTTTAAAAACATTTGCCGCTAACCAATTAGTGTGTAGATCTAATCATCCATCAAATAATTTACAATGGCTTATCATAGCACTAAAAATTGCTAATAGACACAAGCTGAAGATAAAAAGTTTGGTGTACAGAAAGGAGCCAAGACAGGACACTCATTTTAAATTCACCTTCTAAGAAAGACAATATAATGACTTAAAAAATTACCACCTAGCACCATCACCCTAATACAACCTGTTTCATTCCCTGGATATTAGTTTTACCTCTCCTTTGTCTCTCTTAATAAAAGTAATCCCCTCTACCTGTGCTCTATATTGGTGTTTTTAAAATTCCAGATGAATCAAGAAATCAATTGAGCAGATTGCTAGTATCTTTTCTTTAAAATCAGACCGGAATAGAAAACAAATATAAATGACATCGCAAGTAGTCAGGATAAATATTGTTTCATGAAACGTGTGTTTCAGTAATGTTTGTGTATGTATGTGTACCCACTGGATAGCAAAGGTGAAATTTATTTCTGGTCAAAAAAGCTTGTTCTAGATCCTGTTCTTTTAGACAACCCCCATTAATTAGATACCTTATCCTTATCCTCCGGCCTCCATTTCCCAATCTCTTTCTTGCTTTAAGTTCTTTCCCATTAGTATTTAAACAGGCTTAAATCTCTCCTAAGTATTTACTCTTTGATCCCAGTGCTTCCTTATCAGTTAAGTGTCTGCAATGAGGAAACACGTCCCTCCCTGCCCGACTCCAGACAATCTCAGCAGGGACTCTCTCACCTCCAAGTCAATCTGGTTTGAGCTTTACCAATTACTTCAAGCACTCTAATTAAGAACCTTCGAAGGCACTTTGGAGTCCTCTCTTTCTTAGGAACCCTTAGCAGCACCTGAAATTGTTTATCTCCTAAAGCCCTCTCTTCTGGCTCATTTAACACCGCACCATCTTGAATGTCTTCTTGCTTCTTTGCCACTAAATTTCCTTGGCTCCCTCTTCTCTGCCAATCCTTAAATGCTGATTTTTATATGCACAGTTTCCACCAAATAGAGGTGGTCTCTCAACCGGGTGGCTTCAACTGCCTTCCCGGTGCTACTAGTCTGGATCTTATTCCTAACATCCTACCCCACTAAGGGTTCTGGTCCTACTGCTGGTTTCCATTTTTCATAAAAGACATGTCAATCTGGCAGCTTCTTAACTTTCTGGAATCATTCTTTATTTTCATCTCTATCATTTTAATTTACCCTTTAGCTATACAAAACCACCCACTCATGGTTTCAAACTAACAGCATATGTTATGGAAAAAGACTTTCTGAGCTTGAATCCTAGTTCTAGCAATTACTTTGAACCCTGAGTAAGTCACTGGATTACTCTGTGCCTGAATTTTTCTGTAAGATAGGAAAAATAATATAATCTAACTCTAAAAATTACAAAGGATTAGTTAGTTAAATGAGTTAGTTCATATAAAGCTCTTAGAATTATGCCTGACATATTGCAAGCACTCAGTAAGTACTAGTTTATTTATGCCACTGGGTCTTGCAATACCACATACATATAAAACTTTACTCTGCACTACTGTTACTGAATTTTACATTTTGGTTCCTTAATGTTTTGGGTGTAGTCATACTCTCCACATTCTTCACAAAAGCTCACACATATCTTTAACTTCCAAATGATCAGGTTTTTGGGTTACTTAGAAAATTACTATATCTCATTCTCATTCTTTTGTTGGGGCTCTCTCATAATTCTTGAGGGTTTAACATTACATCGTAAAATTAGAAGGAGTTTGAATAGTCATCTAATCCAATCTTTCCACATAATACAAGAGTATCTTCTAACTTCTGTCATCCAGCGGCTATCTGAACCACTTCTAATCATCATCAATTTCATTTCTGAGCACTACCACACTGCCAAACCAAAATCTGCTTCCCTGTAATTTCCCCTCAACCTGTGTCTGACCTTAAGATCAACCCACAATAAGGTAGCCCCCTTCCCCACATGGAAGTTCTCTAAATATCTTGAGATTTTTTTCTCTCCTGAGCTAAACTAGTTCCTCCAGTCATTTTTCATATGAATTAATTTCTAATCTTTCTACCACTCTGGACACCTCTGAGTTCCAATTTGTACTTGAACTCACAGAAAAATTCCAGGTTTGGTTTAATAGCACATGCATTCAGATCCTGTCATCATTAGATTTTAATTTTATTAAATGAGTTTAATTACAATGGAAGCATAAGAACTATAATTATTCCGCATTGATGCTGATAATAAATTTTTATATGTTATTCATCTTCCTAAATTTTCCTCCTATCACGATTTCACAGCTACACTGTGAGTTTTATTATACAAACTCCTCCTTCAATGCCTAGATCTTTAATTTAGGCCTCCAATCCAAACTCAATCCTTTTATCTGTCACCTCAGCCCCACTAGTCTCCCAATTCATCAAGACTACTGATCTTCTCAGGTACCAAAAATTCTGTTTCCTCAGGAATGGTATGATTCACAGCACTGTCTTAAACTCATCAGACCAATCACACTATTATTCTTCAATGATCACCTCGACTATCAACTCTTCTGCTCCTAAATAAAATGCTGCTGAAGACAGACACCAAGTCATGCAGGCCTGCACTTGCAGCCAAGTCTAAAATTCTTCTAATGTTCAAACTAGTGCATAACAGGGATTTATAGAGGCAGGATAGTGAGGAGTTAAATGCCAGGGGGTTCCAGAGTTAGATTACCTGGGTTTAAATCCCAGATCCATCTTCACAAACTTGTGACTTGGGCAAATTAGTCAACTTCTATTATCCTCATTTGTATAGCAGGGACCATAAACTAACAGGACTGTTCCTATGAATAGATTTACAGGATAATAAATGAGATAATACACCTAAAACATAGTTCATTGCCTTGCTCCTAGTAAATAAAGATTACTTGTCAATAATTATTTGTGCATGTATCATAAAACTTCATAAAATTATATGCCTTTGTGGTGTTTTTTCTAGGGATAATACTCCATAATTTTCGATGATTTTTCTTCATAGACTGGCTTCTTGCCTCCTCTCTACCTGTCAAAATATTAGCCCTTCTATGGGAAACCCCAAGCTCCAATCTTCCATTGAACCTTTAAAGATACCTATGACCATCAGCAATGTAGAATTTTCTTAACCGTTTACCTGTACTTATATTTCGTATTTGTATTTCCTGATTTTATGTCGTCTAGAATTACCTTTTATCTAAGTCTAACGTCTACAATTAAATTCTAAGTTCCCTGAAGACAAGAACTTTATTAGATACTTCCGTAGCCCATACAGCAGTCTACACATATTAAGAGAATATACAGCAAGTGAAATGAATTACCTAATGCTAAGATAAACAACTGTAGATTTAATTCTCAAGGCAGAACTTGTAATAACTTTATTTGAAAACTACTTTCTGCAATTTCAGTTATCAAAGATCATCTTTGAAACTCTTTCCAGACTTTAGAGTTTAACTTCTAAAATGCTTTGTTAATTTCAAATACTCAATTCATCTAATACACTTAAAATAGTATTTCGATTCTAGCTACCTATTCTTTCACAGGACCTTGTACCATTCTATAAACGACAAAAAACCAGCATTCAAGAGAATTCTATTCCAAATCCACTCCCAACATTAGCTGAAGATTACGCCCTATCCCAACATTAGTCGAGCTGCCAAACCACGTGGCTAAGATTTCAAAGTTCCTCCAAGAGTGAATGATTTGCACGTGTGAGGAATAAACCCTAAAATGTGACAATCCCTTCTTTATTTTACAAATCAGGAGTTGCATCCCATCTTCCCTGCCAATGAGGATGTTTTTTTCTCATACTTCTCTACATACAGGCCCCATCCCTTAGTCTTGAGGAGCGGGGAAGATCGCACGCCGACCCCTCTACAAAGCACCATTTCCTCAAATCTAGCTCAGGTGAGCCAGGGCGGACAGCATCCCCTTCAACGCTCTTCCTTCTCCTAGTACGGAAAAGGCAGAAGAGACCAAGGCCTCTTTTTGAATCATTACCACCCAGTTCGGGCTGACAGTAAAAGGAAGCAGCCCGGTGTCTGGGTGGGCTCTACCAGCGAAGCGGATCTTCACGAGGTCGAGCGGATGC
Organism: Ateles fusciceps; assembly: GCA_036589455.1. Classification (NCBI taxonomy): domain Eukaryota; kingdom Metazoa; phylum Chordata; class Mammalia; order Primates; family Atelidae; genus Ateles; species Ateles fusciceps. Next base: position 5,626,444 of record JAZHEH010000437.1, read on the forward strand.
AGTGCAAGGTTGGACAACACGCCGCCGCTCACGCCCGCTACCAGGTTCTCATACCGGACGTGGCGGAATACCGTGCTCCACGCCGACGACCCGGAGGCCGACTGGCCCTGGCCCGTCATAGGCTCGGGGCTTGCCGATACCACGGCGCCCAGGGCCGCGGAGGTGGGACGAGATGCGGTGGCCGCCACCGTGGCGGCGGTCGCCCCTTGTGAGGGCAAGCCCACCTCCGGGACCGGCGAGAGGACTCTGACGCCCACGGCGCGGGAGCCAAGCCGCGAGTCTGGTACTGAGGGGGCGTGAGTGGGGCGCAGCCACCAGGTCACGCCGGCGGAAATCGCGTTGGAGGGGAGGTGCCACCCTCCGCCGAGTCTCCACCCTGCCTCGCCCACAAATGCTCCACCTCTCGGACGCGGAAGAGACAGCACAGCTAAAGAACCGCCCCCTGCCAGACGGGAAAACTACGGAGCGTCGCAGGATCCAGCTAAGCCAGCGAGCGTCCTCTCCGCGAGTCACGTGACTGGAAGTAGTATGGGAAAAGCGGAAGTCGCATGTGGGAGGAGGCGGCGGTGGGCCGAACTCACAGGGAACCCCTCGTGGAGTTCGGCCAGAAGAGCAACCAAGATGAAAGTGAAGATGCTGAGTCGGAATCCGGACAATTATGTCCGCGAAACCAAGTTTGACTTACAGAGAGGTAAGATAAGTTGGTAGCGAGAAAGGGAAGCTTTCCGCGAGTCTTTGGGTCTAGCCTCGGCTTGCACGGAGTAAAGCCGGGGGAGGCTGGCGCTCCAGTCTGATTCTTTCCCATTTCCCTTTTCGCTAAGGTAAACTTTGTGCTTACAGGGTCGATGCGGAACTGGATAGCAAGTAAAGTTTGTTCAAGTCCTTTTTCTAAGAATTTTCTCTAGTGGTGAGTGGGAAATAGTTCTATATAGTGGAGAAAGATTCCAGCTGCTGCTCTAGGATTGTCTTCAGGTTCCTATTATTGAAAAGTGGCCTTGAATGAGTCACACTCATGGGTTGAAGGGTTAAGAGTTAAACAGCCTTTTGAAACCTTCCTACTGCTCTTCTTGTCACTTTACTACTTCATATTCTGGATGTTGGAAGAGACGAAGTTAAATTTAAAAACATCAGTTTTTCTCTTACCATCCCTTATGAAGTTTGATGAAAGAATGGTTAAAGTGAAATTAATGAGTTTTATTTATCCTTACTGGTCTCTTCCCCTATTATGCTAACCACTTATTAATTGTGCGTCGGAATACCTAAATGGTAAGGGACTAACCGTGCATGAGCAGATTGTGCTAGTAAAGAGAATAACAGGAGCAAAGGTCTTCAGGCAGGAATGAACCTAAGGCATGGAAAGAAGGACGTTGTCATTAGAGTTTTAACGAGGAGTAAGCGAGATGAGATGAAGCGAGAACAATACATCACTATTTTGGTTGAATAGTAGATATTATCAACATGTATGTCAGCATTGCTAAGAGGTCTCTGCTCACAAGATGTTTACAGTTTGTCACAAGGCAGTAATGTTTCTAAAATATAAATTAGATTTATCACTTGGAACTGGTATCATTCCCAATCGTTGAATCTCTGGTCCCACCTTCCTTGCCACTTTCGTCAGTCACTGTGTTTCCCACAAGTGATTTAGTATTCACCCTTGCCAATCTCAGTGCATTTCAGTTATCTTTTTTAAGGCTTCCTGTGGCACACACCCTTATCCAATTTAGCTGCTTTCTCTGGAAAACTTTCACAGAACAATCTTTCCATACTTAACTCCTGCATGTGCTCATCTCCCTCGGCACTGGTCTTCTATGATTCTATCACTTAATCACAGTGTTTATCACATTGTCTCATGATGATTATTTTGATTAATAGGCTTTCCCATCAGACTTCACTTACAAAAAGGGGAAGAATCATGTTTGTGTATGAACTCTGTTTAGACAGCACCTGGAACATAATAGTTGCTTTATAAATGTCAGTTTCTCCATCTATGAAGATTCATTTTTGGCTGGGCGTGGTGGCTCACACCTGTAATCCCAACACTTTGGAAGGCCAAGGTGGGTGGATCGTGAGGTCAGGAGTTCGAGACCAGCCTGGCCAACATAGTGAAACCCCATCTCTACTAAAAACACAAAAAATTAGCTGGGCATGGTGGTGGGTTCCTGTAATCCCAGCTACTTCGGAGGCTGAGGCAAAAGAATCGCTTGAACCTGGGAGGTGGAGGTTGCAGTGAGCCAAGATCGCACCATTGCACACCAGTCCGGGCGACAGTGCAAGACTCCGACTCAAAAAAAGCAAAAAAACATTCGTTTTTGACCACATGAAGAGATTTAGAAACAAAATGTTCTATCTCGTTGGAGTTCTAAACTTTGGTTAAAATTATTAAAATGCTAAATTTAGTTGTAGGAATAGCTGCTGACATCAGAATAGATGGAAATTTTGTAGACTTAAATTTCAAAAATAACCTTTGCATAATGGATGAGACTGAAAATTAAATATATTAAATAAATATAGCCAGCTGTGGACATTATCATTTTGGGTATGCTTGTCTTTGGGAAGTACAGGCATTCTGCACTTTGCACAGTACCATATTAACTGAACCAATCCCACTCTTTGAGAGGTTTACAGTGATTGAAGTCACATCTGTTAACCGCAAAACTTTGCAAAGTGAGGAATTGGTTCCAGTATTCATGTCATCCTATTAACACAGTACTGTGTGAAAGTGAGTACTGCCTGAATCTTTTTTATAATAGTCATTAAAGCTGAACTTTGAATTAAGCTGAAATTAGAACCTTTAAATCTATCACAGTGTTAAATCAAGATTTTTCTTAAAGAACATCTTTAATTACACGCTCTCATTAATATACACATATGTTGAGGAGAAGGGATGTGCTCAGAAACTCTGTTACTAATGGGACACACAGAAAGTTTGAAGACTACTATACAGGGAGCCTTTGAAAGTTTTAAGCATGGGAGTGACATGTAAAAAGCTGTTTTAAGATGGCTGATAATAGTGTAAACTGCTACCAACTCCAGTAGGGAAGATATTACAGTAGCCCAAGTATAACGTAGTAAAGACCCAAACTGGCTGGGGATGCAGTGGCTCACACTCATAAACCCAACACTTTGGGAGGCAAAGGTGGGAGGATCACTTGAGTCCAGGAGTTTAAGACTAGCCTGGGCATCATAAGGAGACCCCATCTCTGCAAAAAATGTAAAGATTAATGGGGCACGGTGGTGCATGCCTGAGGCCCAAGCTACTTGGAGGCTGAGGTGAGAGGCTAAGTTAGGAGGATCACTTAAACCCTGGAGGTTGAGGCTGTAGTAAGCTGTGGTCACACCACTGCACTCCAGCTTGGGTGACAGAGTGATACTCCATCTCAAAAAAAAAACAAAAACAAAAACGAAACACTTAAGTTACTAGAAATAGAGAGTTAAAGGGAAAGATGAATAAGTGTTTGAAAGAGAGGATGAGTGGGACTTTGAGTTTTGGTAGTAGGGAATATGGAAGATGGAATACATAAGAATGACCTAGATTATAGCTTTGTTGAATGTTAGATATAATACCATTACCAGGGAGTCAGAAAGAAACAGCAAGGTGAAGTCATGAGGTAAGAAGATGCATTTACTTTTTACACAGTGAGTTTTTTAGACGTACGAGCTTAAAGTTACTTTCTAAGCATAATTATTAACTGAGACAATGTGTTTAGCAGCGTATCAGGACAGTTGAAACATAGATTCTGGAGCCATACTGCCTTGGTTTGAATCCTGACTCCATAATGTCATATCCCAGTTACTTAACCTCTTTAGCCTCAGTTTTCCCATCAATAAAGTGTGAGATAGTAATATAACTTAACACATAGGATGCTGTGGAGATCAAATGATTAAGGTTTGTGGAACAGTGCCTGACACCTGGTGAACTCTTTTGTGAGTCTTTTTTAAGTAAGTAAACAAACATAGAAAGTGTTTGGTAAATAATGGCTATATAATAGTATGATAATCACAACCTTGTGTGCCTATCAGTACAGAATTTAGCACCAGAGGTTAATAATGTTCCCTGCCCCACAGGAAGCTTAGAGTTCTGTTGAGCAAGCATCATGCACATGTTTTGTGCCAGGAACTGTGCTAGGCATAAGGAAATACAGAACAAAAATGTATTGGAAGCCCTGACAATGAACACTTAGAACCCAGTTGAAGAGCATACTGGGACATATGAAAGGAAAGGCTGCATGTATGTATATATATAGGGTCTAATTGCCTTGCGAGATGTATGCATCCCATGATTTTCCAGTAATTTCAGAAAGATTTCTGGAAAACAGGTCTTCTACTTTTGTATTCTTAGTGCTAGGCATAGAACAATGTCACTAACTACATGCTTATTGAATAACAAATAGAGTGATTAGCTGAGGAAGACAGCAGAAAATATTGTTTGAATTATTTTATTAAGAAGAATCGCTCTTATTTCAGTCCCAAGAAACTATGATCCTGCCTTACATCCTTTTGAGGTCCCGCGAGAATATGTAAGAGCTTTAAATGCTACCAAACTGGAACGGGTATTTGCAAAACCATTCCTTGCTTCGCTGGATGGCCACCGAGATGGAGTCAATTGCTTGGCAAAGCATCCAAAGAACCTGGCTACTGTCCTTTCTGGGGCATGTGATGGAGAGGCAAGTCTGACTCTAAATGTTGATATTTTCAACCAAAAGTACTTAACATTTCAGATGTTTTTCCTTTAGTTTTTAGTTATAGTAGATTTTACTTTATTGGATTTCAGTTTACTTCTCAGGACTAAATTTTGCTAGGAATACTGAGTTTAGTATTTTCTTCTTTAAATCTAAGAAATTATAAATGCAGTGGTTTAAGGATCAATTTGACAGTAAATTAAATGATCATGTTTATAATTAAAGTATTTATTAGTTTTTTCACGGAATATGTTGTCAACACCTAATTTCTTACTATGACAAGTGAAAAAGTTTTGCAACACTTTAAACTAGAATCAACAGAGTATTTGCCAGGTTGTATTTTCTGCATGTTGATATACTTATCCATATGCATTGCATTATTTTAATCCAAAGGATTTTGTTTTTAGCTGCCCAGTAGAAAGATTTGTAGCCTTTTCAATGTTGAATTTATCCTGAACATTTTATGTTTATAGTTCACTGAAATTTCCTGATATGCTTTATCATAGGTTAGAATTTGGAACCTGACTCAACGGAAATGTATCCGTACAATACAAGCACATGAAGGCTTTGTACGAGGAATATGTACTCGCTTTTGTGGGACTTCTTTTTTCACTGTGAGTATAATACCTTTAGGTGATTAAATCTGATCAACATGTATAAGAATCGTCTAATTGAATACATTTTTCAAGTTTATTTGTTCCTAGGCCCTTTTGGAGTTTCACAATGCAAAATATCTTACTAAACCTTGAAAATTACTAGTTTTCTTTATGTAATTCAGCCATCCCCATACTTTTTGACTTTTTATAAATAATTGCTTAACATTATAAAGTAATACTCTATTGACCACAGAAGTGGAATTAATGGGAGGTGAGTCTAGAAAGAGTTTGACTTACTCTGGAGGATTTTTGGTGCTAAGATGAGTAATTTGTACTTCCATTAGTCACATAGTAAGGAATCATAGAAGTTTTCTGCCTATGTGTGGCAACATATACGGAACATAAAATTTACTATCTGTTTTTAAATATATAGTTTGGTGGCATCCACTACATTCATATCATTGTGCAACCATCACCGCCATCCATCTTCAGAACTTTTTCATCTTCTCCAGCTAAAACTATAGTCATTAAACAGTAACTCCTCATTACCCTCAGTCCCCAGCCCCTGGTAACCTTGATTTTACTTTTTGCCTCTGTGATTTTGACTATTCTGGGTACCTTATATAAATAGAATCCTATTTTAGAGAATCATATTTTTGTGTAGGTGAAATAAGCCTTTAAAAATTTTTTTGGAAATAAGCCTTTCATGACTGGCTTATTTTACTTAACATAATTGTCTTCAGAGTTTATCCATGTTGTAGCACATGTCAGAATTTCCTTTTTATGGCTAAATAGCATTCCATTGTATATGTCACATTTTGTTTATCTGTTCATTCATCAATGAGCATTTGATTTGTTTCCACCTTTTAGCTATCGTGAATAGTGTTGTCATGACCATTGGTGTACAGATACCAATTAAAGGTCATTCAAGGTTTTTTTTTTTTTTTTTAACAAGGGGACAACAAAATAAGAGCTGTGCTTTGGGTTGATTCAATTTGACAGCAGTGAGTGATCAGTTTGAAGGCTGTGTTAATAGTTTGGTAGGCAATAATAAGAGGCTACCTTATTATGGAGACTGAAACTAGAAAACAGTGGTTGGATTTAGAAACACTTTGGAGGATTGACAGGTTTGACAACTGAGAGGTACCTGGGAAGATAGTAGTTCCTGTTACAGAAATGGAAAAGTCAGGAGTATCAGCAAGTTTGGAAGAGGGTGGGGAATGGGAAGGATATGATGTGACAAACTGACTGCTACTGGGCTGTTCAAATGCAGTTGTCTATCATACCTTTACAGATGCAGGTCTGGAGCTTAGGAGGGAGGTCAGAGCTAAACTTGGCATCATCAATATAGAAGTAATGATTGAAGTCATAGTAAGGCATCGTTGGGAGGAAATGAAGAGGAAAATATAGAAATACAAAGATGTCAGGGAAGTAACCTTGGAAATTGCCCACCTCTGGGAAGTAGGAAAACTCTGGGAGTAGCCAGAGAGCTCAAAGAGTCTGTGAATGAGCATAATGTTCCAGGAGGAAGGAATAGTCAGTTGTGTGAACTACTACAAAGAATAATGAAGCATAAAGACCGAGAAAAACATTTTAGTAGTGTAGAGATGTGAAAAATAGAAAGTTAAAGATATCTAATTCTAGTCTTTCACTTCTAACACTGTTAGTTTGGTGTAGGTCTTTTCAAGTGTTTTGACCTATCTATACAACAGTTTTTGTATATATGTACTAATCAGTCAAATAGATCTTCCTTATTCTTTATTCACTGCTGACTTTTTAAAAAACAGGTTGAGCTGAGTTATAAAGTGTAGGTTGCAGTACAGGTTAGCTGGGTGCAAAAGCCAGATTGCAAGAGAATAATAAGGGAAAAGATTTCTGGGAAACCTGATAGCTACAGTTTGAAAGATTGTCATGTGAAAAAGAAAATAGACTAATTTGTTGCTCCACAGAGAAGCACTGAAAATAGGTGTTAATGTTAAAAGATTGGGTTTTGGTATAAGAAAAACTTAATTTGCTGTCAAAAAACAGACTAGGCTACCTTGCAAAACATTCATTTACTTTTTACCAGAGGGGGTGCAGATAAGGTACCTGACCCTGCAAGCCCAGTGTTGTGCAAGGAATTGGGTGGCAAGTGGGAGTGGATGGCAGCTAAGGCTTCTACTTGGTTATTCTTTTGGATATATTGATTAATATATCTCAGCCAGAGGATTTAGTGCATTTTTTCAAATGCTCAAAATTAATAAAAGCTCATTGCAGCATTATTCACAATATCCAAGATATGGAATCAACCTAAAGTGTTGAGCAATGGATGAATGAATTTTTTAAAAAGTACACACACACACACGCACACATGAATACTATTCAGCCTGCAGAAAGAAGGAAATCCTGTCACTTGCAACGTCCATGAATGAACCTGGAGGACGTGATGCTAAATAAGCCAGGCACACAAAGATAAATACCACATGATCTCATTTGTGTGGAATCTAAAAAAGCCAAACTCATAGAAATGGAGTAAAATGGTCATTACTAGGTGCTTTGAGGGAGAGAGACTGGGGAGATGTTGGTCAAAAGAGACAAAATTTCAATAGATGGGATGATTATTGTACAACATGGTGATTATAGTTAATAACAATATGCTGTCTTCTTGACAGTTGCTAAGAGAGTAGATTAAATGTTCAAAATAATAAGTATGTGAGGTAATAGAGATGTTAGTTTGATTTAGTCATTCCACAGTTTCTACATATATCACAACGCAGTGTTGTACATCACAAATATATATAACTTTTGTTTGTAAATTAAAAACATTAACATTTTAAGAAATGGTAAAGACTGGAAATGTTTCATATTCACCACTTGTTTCCCCTACTTTATTTTTTTAAAAAGACAGGGTCTTGCTATGTTGCCCAGGCTGGTGTCGAACTCCTGGGCTCAAGCCTGTTTCAGCCTCCCAAAGTGTTGGGATTACAGGCATGAGTCACCATGCCCAGTTCATTGTTTCTCCCTTTTTTTAAAAAAATATGTTTGAGTAATGTGTGCTTTGTCAGAGATAAGACACATGTGAAAACTACTTGCTGGTTCAACTTTAACACTTAATGTTTTTAAAAAGTTTAGTACACTGTGTTGCAAAAGATAAACTTTTATTATGTAAACTTCACTAAGATATCACAGTTTGTAATACCAACAGTGCCTTCTTCAGCTTAACCAGCCTGGAGATGAGATGTTCTAGCCAGTCATGTATTCTTGTTTGACTACTCATTTCTATAAAGTGAGAACACCTTTCTCAGAATCAGTGGTCTGTTGAGGCTGGTACTCAATAGACTGTAGAGCAGCTTGGTCATTTACAAGGAAATTCAGTCTTGAGCTTGCAGACACTGTCAGAAACTTGATGGAGGGATGCTTTTTTTGGGAACTGGATGCTCAGAGACACAGTTTTATCCTGTATTATATACGTGCTAAAATATCTCTTTGGGTCAAGCCAGATCAGTCAAAATCTGGGTACCTAGATTACATCTTACATTCTCCCAATAGAATCAGGTTTCTAGAACTGAGTTTTGATATAGTGCCAGTGGCTCAAATTCAGAATTGTTAATAAGATGTAGCCCTATTAAATACTTCTTGTCTATTATAAGGATGTTGTTAAGATTTTGTTCATTGGCATCCTCAACAAAAGACATCCCTATCTAATCTTAGTATCAAAACCTTTCCTGATCACTTATCTGTTCTCATCTCATGGGCACTGTAAAGTGTTTTGCAAGAAGTGTTTTCCTTTTTGAATTTGCTATAAGAAAAGAGCTATATTCATACTCTTCCCATAGATAAATATATCTTTGTTAATGTTTTTTATCAAAAAGTGGATGTAGATTACATCTAATATATAAATGTAAACTTTTCAGTTAAAACTAGCAGTTTGGTATATATGCAGTTATACAGTACCACATAGGTGACTGTGTTTTCAACCTCAGACCACATAATATGTTCTGTTTTGTAGTCTTTTTCGCCTGATAGCTTAAACATGTCTCCCGAATAGCCATGTCTAAATTACCCTAGTTTGTTGCTTTGCCTTGATTTGGGCTAACATGCCAACAGTTCTGCTCACTGTTGCTTTTTACTATTTGTGCAGCTGTCAGCACAGTGAAAAGGCTAACTATGTCTTTACTAACATTAATGAAAATAGTTTTGACCATGTGGACCCTGAAAAGTTCTGAGGGTCCTCCAGAGGCCCAAAGTTCACAGTTTGAAAACCAGTGACTTAGTAGTTTCTGCAGTTCATGCAGAAAAGGGCTTTATCTATTTCAATATTGTAACAATGCCTTCTCTCTAGTATTTTCATGTTTTTCATTTTGTTTTTTACATTTAAAACTACCTGGAATTTTCATGTAAGGCATCATATTGGCTCAAACTTTTTAAATGACTAACCTGATATTACAATACCATTTTTTTAATAATCCATTTTTTCTCTAAGTTGAAATGCCATGTTTATCACAATATGCATGACCTGACTTGTTCTTGACTCTTGTTCCTGTTTGGTTCTTTTCTCTGCTCATACTATTATATTTTTAATTTTATATACTTTATATATTTATCACAAATTTTTACTAAAACAAAGAGGGGATATAAATGCATCAGTAAGTATAATACTGGAGTGATATGATATGTTGCCTTTTTAAACAAGATACTTACAATTTGATATATGTCTTGGCAAGTTTTAATTTATAACTGTTCATTATCATCATCATAATAAAACAAATATTTCTAGGTTGGTGATGACAAAACTGTGAAGCACTGGAAAATGGATGGGCCAGGCTATGGAGAGGAGGAAGAGCCATTACATACAATATTAGGAAAGGTACAAAAGTAAATTGACTGATAGCTTGCCTATTAAAATTCTTCTCTTTTATTTAAAATTATTTTATAGTTAAAATTTTCAAAGGGGGAAGAAGACACAAATAAGAAATGAAAGACTTTAAGCTGTAATCATTGACCCCATTGACCCATTTAAGCAATATTTAATGCAGTTAAGGTTCTTCGATGCTAAAGAATTTTAACAGTTTTTTTTGATATTCATTGTGGTGGAGTTTGATTTCTGTTTTTAGCTAGAGAATACAATGAAACATTTCCTATAGCAAGACCATAGCGGAAAAGATAGCAGTTCAGAAAATGCTTCAGCTAGCTTGGTTTATATCATCACAGAACTAGCACAATACTCAGAATTTATTAGTTTAAAAAATCCGTTAGGAAATGAAGAAATGTAATAGTATAATGCATCATCTATGAATCTTATTAACGTTTCTACCAAATTATTCTGCAAATCAGATGATGTGGTTTAGTTTTAGCTTAAGTGTAATTTAGAACACTTGGCCTATCCGTGTGTTATAATGTTTACATTTTTATATTAAGCAGACAATTCCAAAATTAGATTTAATCTTTAAATTAAATATGCATTTTAAAAATCACTTTGTCATTTCAGTATTATGGTTAGTATATAATATTTGGGTTCTTTAGGTTTCAAGACGTTCTATATGTTCTTAAAGGGATGGGGGAATGGGTTATGAGTATGAGGTAGAGATAATTTATAGTTGGAAACACGTTAGTAATTTTTTTTTTTCTTTTTGTTCTTCAATTTTCTGTGGAATACACATTAGTGATTTCTAAACCAAAATTGGTTTCATTCTTAAAATGTCTTGTCTCTTTATGGTGTTGTTCCCCCTTTAAGTAAAGATTTCAAAGAAGTTTCTTTGTGAACAGGATCTCAAAAAACGATAGCGTAGATAAATATATTTAAAATATATGCAGATTTGAATTCGTGATGAAAAAAACCTCTTCATAACAACCTTTTTGCTTTAAAGACAGTGTATACTGGGATTGATCATCACTGGAAAGAAGCTGTTTTTGCCACATGTGGACAGCAAGTAGACATTTGGGGATGAACAAAGAACTAATCCTATATGTTCAATGACCTGGGGATTTGACAGTATAAGTAGTGTTAAGTTTAACCCAATTGAGGTAATTTTTTTTTAAGTATGTTCTGCTTTTTGTTTCCTTATTATTGCTTAATAATTTTGTGTCATTTTGTCACAAAATGTTTTGTGTTTTGGCATTTTGTCAGTTTTCCTGATTGTGTCTGAGTTCTGATACCTTTGCTCAAATCTCACGTGTTTCCCAGCAATTTAGTCCCTGATACTAGAATTAAGCATTGTTACAGGAGTGGTGTGTGCATTTGCACATTGGGGTAAAATTTAAGCAAATATAGTCCTGTTTAACTTTGGTTTTATTCATGCCTTCAACCTCATGTTCCATAGATTATGTCATTGTACATTTAGGAAAATGTTAATTTTTTTAATCCTCTTGAAGGTCAGAAGAAGGAGCATTGGGCATCATTTTGTCTGTTTGTAATTGGTAAGGTATCAGTGCTTCATAAAAACATTTGTGATGATAATTGAACTGCATAGTAATTAGTTATAGTTATATTTTCTTAGTTCAGAAGTCTGAATTGTGATTCCCAGTTCCTCCAGGCCTAAGGGAAGAGTTGGGGATTGGCCACTACATATTGTCTACTCAGGTCTGAGTTTAGGAATGGAGGCTGTCCTGAAGGCCAAAGTAGCCCTAGGACTTCAGATCTTTTCCTGAACTTTTTCTTAATACATAATAGATGAACTGATTGTCCAAAGACTCAGTAGGGATACCTTTTCCTGCTGAAAGAAAAGGCAATCACTGCATATATAAGCCAATTTTAATAGTTATTGGGAGGCTACCATTTTAGGTGGTATAAGAGAAAATCCTAATATGCAAGTGTTATGCTCTTGAAGACTCAACCTGATAAAAGGTACGAAGTAAGGTTAAGTCAAAATAGCAAGGTATAAAATTGTTTGTATGATGTATTGGAAAATGAGATGCTGCAGTGCGATATGAGCTTGGCCTTGAGGTATTGCTGAGAAGTCAGAGGACACTCTTCCTGCAGCTACCAGATGCCTACACACACACTTTCTAGAGAGCCTACAGGTCTAGAACAGGTTGGCAAAGTACAATTTGTGAGCCACATGTGGCCCACTGCCTGTTTTTGTAAATAAAGCTCTACTAGAAGAGAGCCGTCTTCTCTTGCTTACATATTGTCTGTTGCTGCGTTTGTGCTATGATGGCAGAATTGAGTAATTGCCACAGAGACCATGTGGCCCACAAAGCCTAAAATACTTACTCTCTGGCCCTTTACAGAAAAAGTTTTCTGATCCCAGGTCTGGTATCTGTCTCTGTTATCTTTCTCACTCTATCCTCCATCTTCCTTGCTTATGTTCCCCTTGGTTGTAGAAGAGAGAGATGGCATGGAAAGGCAGCTTCCTTTGCAGAGTGGGGCCAAGGTGACACTGAACAGAAGCAAGCTACAAACATAAGCAAGTTGTAGGAATATTTTATGTCCTACCTGGTATGAAGCGAAGCCAAACTGTTTCCTGCAGATGTGCCTTTTCATTGTTTTACAAGTGAAAATTTTCTTTATTTCTTTATAAAGTGAGATTAATTATATCTCCCAGTGTACTTCATAGGTTTGTTTTGAGTGTAAAAGTTGGTAACGTGAACATTTTTTAAAAGTGTGATCGAATTTAAGATGGTGATGTTATTACTTATTAAAAAAAATAGACTTGGTTCTTACTATTTAGAGAAACAAAAAACTCTTTTGCTTTTCTACTTTGGTGAACATCTGTGTCAGAAGAGCTAATTGCCAATTCTAAAATCATAATTATTAGGGATGACCTAGTGACCATGTTTTTCAAACTTGCCTGTGTAACAGCTGTATTTGTTCAGCTGTGTTTTAAAAAAATTATTACTAGCCTTATGAACTTAGTGGTAAAAGTAAATGGTGTACATGTCTCTTATCCTATATTATACTTAATGGAAAGGGCATGTTGCTGTGAACAAATGGAGTGTATTTGTATTTGTCTCCTCTAATCATTAATAATTAATTTTTTCTTAAAATATTACAGCCTAGAATTCTGGTAAAGCCAAAAGTTTATGCTGATCATTGGCACATTTTACAGTGTGAAAGTTGGCATTCGGTCAAGATAGATTGTTTTGCTTTGTTCAGATCAAAGTCTTTCTTTTGAGAAATGGAACCTGGTCAGACCCTGAGGTAACATAATGAGAATCCAAGAAAGGTTGAGGGACCTCACTAGGGGAAGTCTCAGAAATGCAGCCATTAAGACAGCAGGCTTTCAGAAAGGACTGAGAGGAAATCACGATCCTAACATTAGCTTTATGATGTGTTATTTGAACTGTGTACACATAGGAGTTAGCTGGCCATGCAACTATTTAGTAAATAGATCTTCTTGTTGCCCCCATATTTGCAATAGGAAATAATTGTAGGCAGATACTAAGAATTGTGAGTGTCAGGACCATGAGTGAGGAGGAATGATGATACAAAGAGAAGAGTTTGAGGGATCCACTGGATGATAGAGGGCTTATTTTTACTTAATGCCAAGGGGTTATGTAAATACCTTGCACGTTTATAACTGACTTACAAGTAAAATAATTAGAAAAATTGTTAAACAGTTGGACAAAAGATAGGCCTAATTTATACAGAGAGTTAACAAACATAAATATTTAACTACTAATAAAGCAATAAATTTATATAGCTAGGAAATACTGTCATTCAGATATTAACTTGTAAATGACACTACCCAGTGCTACCCAGTTACATTAAAATAGATGTATTCCCACACAGTAGTGTATACTGATACAACTTTTTGGAAAGTAATTAGCCCTAAATATCAAAAGCCATAAAATTGTTCATACCTTTTGATTCAGTAATGTCACTCTTGAAATTTTATCCTAAGGAAATAATTCAGAAGAAGAGCTAAATGTTAGGAAATGTTTATTGAAGTATTACTTATAATAGTAAAAAAACAGGAAACAAGTCTTAGGTTGAAGAATGGATAAGTAAAGTATGTTTTATTACAAATTAGAACACAGTATTATCTGTGCATTATCACTGACATCTAAAATACATGCATGGGGACTGGGTGCGGTGGCTCATACCTGTAATCCTAGCGTTTTGGGAGGCTGAGGTGAGTGAATCACCTGAGGTTAGGACTTCAAGACCAGCCTGGGCAATATGGTGGAACCATGTCTTTACTGAAAATACAAAATGTTAGCTGGGCATGTTGGCGCACCCCTGTAATCCCAGCTACTCCAGAGGCTGAGGCATGAGAATTACTTGACCTGGGAGGTGGAGGTTGCAGTGAGCCAAGATCGCGCCACTGTACTCCAGCCTGGGCAACAGAGCAAGACTATGTCTCTAAATAAATAAATAAATAAATAAATAAAATGCATGGAGATTTTACAATGAAAATACTTGGTTTAAGTTGCTGAGATTATGGATGATTTATTATACCATCTTAAAATTGACTTTGTTTTTTAACATATATATTAAGGACAATTAAATCATTTGCTCACTGAATGGACGTGGTTTGCTGCCAAGCCTGGCTCTTAACTGGTGATTGTTATACTTGTTTTTAGACATTTCTCTTGGGAAGTTGTGCGTCTGACAGGAATATAGTACTATATGATATGAGGCAAGCTACTCCTTTGAAAAAGGTGAGTTTCAGTTTTGACTTTTGGTTTATACAGTTGGCATTATATTCCTCTGTAAATAGAGTGACTAAAAATATGGAGCAAATATTTTCTCAGAATTAAAAATCTTTTTTCATACAGATGTTCTTAGAACTCTCCATGATGTTAGTCCTGTTCTTTAGCTCCTCGTTTCTTTTTAGAGACTCTTACATTTCTACTAGGTATTGTATCCTAGTCATCATCCTTGTGTCTTCCATGATGCCAGTATATTTTAGGCTTCTAATTAATACTTACTGAATTGAAAGTTCTTAAAGGTATTACATCTTATTACTTAACAGTATAATAATACTTCAAGCCCCATGATTATCCTATAGCATGTACAGTATTTTATTCTAGGAAGTTTTAGAACTCATTCACATACCAGCTTTATTTGTTCAGTTACATGCTGATCAATACTAGTTCGACATTTAGGCAAGCACTGTCCTGATCAAACTAACAGATTTCCTAACAATTCTAAAGTAGTAATTTCAGAACTTAGATATCAAAGCTAATAATACAACCTTAACCTAACTCTCAAGAGGGAGAGAAATTTATTGTCTGTAAGTAGAAAAGAGTACCATCCTAAGTAAAAGGTTAAAAAGTTTATTTCAGGTACTAGAATTTTGAGTGACAGAAAGGGTTGGACATCATTCATATGCCACAAATCTGTTGTCATAGTCCACATACAAAAGAAATGCTTTTAATACTTGCTTTTGTTATTCCTAAGTCATTTTTATAACGGTAATAAATTCAGAAATATTAGGAGATTACATTCATTGAAGTTTGAAATAAATATGGTAATCTTTCCAAAGTACCACTTTTGTCATTTCACTCATTCTTGTGATTTAATGGGAAGATCCTATATGAACTTTGGTCTTAGACTTTAAGCAGGTAACCTAATCTGTGTTTCTCCAGTAAAATGGTGGTATTAATAACTATCTCGCAGCTCTTTGGTGAGAATAAAACATGATACTTTAAGCATTTAGCAGAGTGCTAACATGAGGTATTTTAATAAATGATCATTTATGCTCCCTCCCACCTAACACTCATTCTGTTTTTTTTTTTAAATTTAGTTTATTTTTCATTGTTATTGCCTCCAGCTTTGCACATTCTCTGTTTTTAATGGTGCTCTATTAATTTTAGGATAAGGTGCTCTGAAATCTGGTTCTAGTTTGCAATTCATTTATTTCTTGTAGTCAGTAAGGTAACATTGAATTGGAGTTTGTCACATGTAGAGATTGTTAGACACTGCTACTTTCAGTTGTTTCTTTGCTCTGTCTACTAGTCTATCAATGTTTCTTTTATCCTTTCTCTCATAAATGTAGTAGTTCTCAATCAGGGGTTATAGGGGCTTGCAGGTACAGTTTTGGGAATGCAAGAGGGACATTTAGTGGGAGGTCCCTGAGAGGCAAAACATCCTACAGTAGATATTCACAACAAAAGATAATCTTGCTCAAAATGCCAATAGTGTTCCCATTGAGAAACACTGAATTACTGGTCCTTCACAGGTCAGTTCAGATCATACTTGCCTTTTGAAACAGTTCTCTCTACATTAACCGTAAGCTCACCATTAATTTTGCCCCTAACTTGATACTTAGTCATTTGTTACTTTATTGTTTTTATTTTAACTTTTATTATGTGTCTCATTTTTCTGTCTAAACTGTAAGTTGTTTGAGATTAGGGGATCAGCAGTTAAGCATTTCTGTTTTTATATTTACTACTCTGCCTGTGTATTCAGGAAGCAATTACTGATTGATTTCTCTTCCCATTGCACTGAGCTGAGTACTACACACATAATAGGTGTTTATGAAATATTTTCTTAAATTAGTGGGGGACAAAAAAAGGAAAGGAAGGGGGAAATTTATCCATTTTAGGGGTAATTAATTTCATGGTAATGTGATAGCATATGCTTCCTTTCTCAGGTTATCTTAGACATGAGAACAAATACAATTTGTTGGAACCCTATGGAAGCTTTCATTTTTACAGCAGCAAATGAAGATTATAAGTAAGTTTCCCTCTTTTAAAAACTTGTGTATTTCTATCAGAAATGGCTTAATTGAATAAGTCTTACTAATAAAATATGCACCACTAGGTAGGTATACCTTTAAATATAAGTTTGAAAACTGTCGTTTGTTTAGCTTTAAAAAGTGTTCCAAATTGGAGAAGAACTTAGAAAAATATTTATTTTATCATTGTTTAGAATGATGTAAACCAGGGACAGTAAACAACTAGTGGACCAAATCCTTTCTGTTACCTATTTTTATAAAGTTCTGTTGAAATATGGCCGTACCCATTTACTTATATATTGGATATGACTGCGTTTGTGCTGTAATGCCTAAGTTGAAGAGTTGCAGCAGAGACCTTATGGCCCACTTGGCTGAAAATGTTTACTATTTGGCCCTTTACAGAAGAAGTTGGCTGATCTTTGATGTAGATCCTATAAGTAATGACTGAACCATCCATGTTTTAATGGAAGTGAAAATATCTGCCTGCAGTGTTTGTATTGCAGTGAGTATCAGGTAGCTGATACTCATGTAGTCATGTTATCAGCTATCACTTTTCAGTAAGACAAAAGAAAAATTATAATTATCTTTTCAGTATTAATGTAAGGTGGGTAGGACATGTTCGTTATCCCCTTTTCAAGATACTAAAGCAGGGAGATTAATCTCTCTGTGAGGACAGGGTGTCTTATCTTTTTTTATCCAAAGCATTTATTATAGTGCTGTGCCTTTGATAGGTTCTTAATACATGTTTTTTTAAGAAGGTGGAAGTTTGTCAGTGGATTGAACTTTAGATCTTCTGTATTGTTTTATGTTCCACTATATAGATTTGAAAGTAAAAACGTAGTATTAGCTCATAAAAGGATTTCTTTTAGGATGTTTTAGTAGTTCCAGCTAAAAACATTTTTTATGACTTTCTGCTAAAAAGTTCAGTCCAGGAGTTTGAGGTTTAGTGAGCTGTGATTGGGCCACTGCACTCCAGCCTGGCCAACAGAACAAGACCCTGGTCCATAAATAAATAAATAGAAGCTCACTTAGACTCTCATCAACTAGCAATACCAAACCACAGTAATTGAAACTTTTTTTTTAACCTTTATTGATGTTTTGAAATTAAGTGGCATTGTTCCAGTTAAAGACAATAAAAGTCAAGAGTAATACAGCATTATTGTGACCAACCTTATTAGGGTTTTTAAAGAATGTTCTAATAAGCTATTTTAGCAAGATATCTTTTTTCAGAGTATCTTGGAATTTCTCATTTCTTGCCTTGAAAAGAATTACATATGCCACCTGAAACAAAGAGCATATCCCTTATAAGTGACTGTTAGAGTAGAACAATTGCTCTTTCTTGAAAATGATTTTGCTTTTGTATCCCTTTTCTATATTTGTATGTTTTTCTTTTATTGCCCTTTAGCTATTCTAATCCTTCTGAAAACCTAAGTTCAACTCTGGGCCGACCAGTAATTACTGTATAAACTTGTCATTTAAAATAACTCTTTACCATAGTTTCAACATCTGTAGGAGGGTTAGAATACATGATCCCTAATTAATCCTATAATGTGGAACTTTGTTTATTTAAATATTTTCCATCTAAGCAAATTTACATGCTTAGAATTGGAATTGTTACCATTTTTCCCATGTAGAAATAAAGCAACTTACTAAAAAACACTTTGCTGGAACAAAACAATGCTGTTTGAAAACCATTGCTCTTAGGCAGGAACTATAAAACAGTTGTCAATACATCTTACTACTGGTAACGTTAACCTTGATCATTTGGTTGGGGTGGTGTCTGCCAGGTTTTTCCACTAAAGATTACTACTTTTTCCTTTTGTAATTGTTATATATCTTTGCTGAGATACTTTGAAACTATGTAGATACCCTCTCTCTTTTTTTTTCTTTTTATAAAGACGGGGTTTCACCATGTTGGTCAGGCTGGTCTTGAACTCCCGACCTCAGGTGATCCGCCCGCCTTGGCCTCCAAAGTGCTTGGATTACAGGCGTGAGCCACCACGCCCGGCCGATACCCTCTTCTCAAACTTCCACTCACTAATCTTAGCATCTTCAAGTATTTTTATATTATGAACTTGGTCACAATAATGCTGTATTTACTCTTGTCCATTGTTCCTGTGGGCTCATTTGAAGCACTATTCTTTTAGCTGTTAAATTAAGAATTGTTGAATCTTGAAACTCATAAAGTCATTGTTTTTACCAATTGTGCATAAAATACAGTCTTCTCATTTTGATACACCCTTTGAAAGGCCGTGTTTACTCTTACATATCACCAATAGGAGTATGAATTAGTGCAACTTTGTTGGCAGTGGTTTGGCACCTCAAATCAAGCCTTAAAAATGCTCATGCCTTTAGACTTAACAGTCCTATTTGTAGGAATCTGTCCAGATTTAACTGAATCTGCCTCATTCAGTTAAAGATTGAATGCTAAAAATGGGATTTTATTAAGCATTATTTATTAAAAAATATTGGAAACTATTAAAATATAGGGAAATAAATTATTTGAATTTATATATGTGGCCATTAAAATCTTTTCAAAGATTGTTTAATAACATGGGTAATGCTCATTAATATGCTACATGAAGTATCAGAATATAAAGCTTTATATAGTATTATTTCAATTTTTATTAAAAATATGTATTTAAATAGTATGGTGGAAAGGTTTTTTAAAAAATTTTGCTGCACTAAATAATTGGCCTCTGGGTAGTAAATTAAGGCTAATTTTTGTACTCTACTTTTTTGAAATTTCCACATTTTCTACAATGAGATTTATAAGGAGGAAAATGTGTTGGTGTATATGTAAGTGGAGTCCTAAGGAATCACAAAAAACTGTTGAAATTTTTCCTTATCCCTCACCTGCTTGTGTACAGCATTGAGCTTTCTGTTTAGATGTGCATTGTTTTGCTAATGGGTGTTATTTTCACTGGTATCTTTTAGTACTGCATATGGCATCTTTCTAGAAATGTGTGTCAAATATTTAAAATTCTTTTACAGTTTATATACTTTTGATATGCGTGCACTGGACACTCCTGTAATGGTCCATATGGATCATGTGTCTGCAGTCCTTGATGTGGATTATTCTCCCACTGGGAAAAGAGTTTGTGTCTGCTAGTTTTGATAAATCTATTCGAATCTTTCCTGTAGACAAAAGTCGAAGCAGGTATGTGCCTCCCAGTAAGCCATTTATATTCATATGTCACTTAACAAAGGGAATGCATTCTGATAAATGGGTTATTAGGCTATTTCATCATTGTGTGAACATCATAGAGCACACTTAAAACTAGATAGTATAACTTGCTGCACACTTAGGGTATGTGGTCATATGGTGTAGCCTGTTGCTCCTGGACTACAAATCTGTTCAGCATGTTATTGTGCTGAATACTGTGAGCAATTGTAACACAGTGGTATTTGTTTATGTAAACATATCTAAACATAGGAAAAGTATAGTAAAAATCCATTCTTGTAATCTTAATGGACCACTGTTGTATATGCAGTCTATCATTGACCAAAATGTCATATGACTATTTTTGTTTGATTTTTCTTTGTCCTGATTATTTATCTTTTCTGAGAGCGTACCTGAAGTTTAATAAAGTTTTTGCCCCAATACAGTTTAAGAAAAATTAACAATAATACCTTACATTTGTTATTTTTTACTTATTCAAATCCAACTCTATATAACAAAACAAAAATTAAAAAAGAAATAAAAGTAAGTTTAAATTGTCAAGACTGTTCTCCTTCTATTTTACTTTAGTAGGTGTATGCCTTGGTTGATTGAGAGGTAGGAGATTGGAATACTCAGCTGTCCCATAGTCTCGTATGTGTGTCTAATTCTGTAAGCACATTGAGTATGATTCTAATGTCTAAGATTTGTATTGTGTTGTTTTGTACAGTTTGGCTCTTTACTACATATATGTTATTAAATACAGTATACATCTATTATATCATATTTTTGCATAGAGGTAGTTTACAGAAAATGATGGCATTTTAAAGGAGTTTGCAAGGGGAATTTTGTTCTTGATTTTTTGCTTTACAGACTGACTTTAAAACTTAAGTCCTGTATAAGATACAGCCCCCTGTGTAGTGAATTATGGTTTACAAAGAGCTGTTATACATGTTGCCATTGTTCCTTAGTAATGCTTTAAATGTGTTCCTGGAAGCATGCATAAAATAAATCCAAATAAATGGAAATAATTTTTCTCAAAAAATTATGAAAATTGGAGGATTATGGTCATAGCCAATCTACTTATGTAACTCTTTGCTGTTTTACTTGTGATATTTGTCTTTTTCCATTGTAATTTGAGGAAGCCATATTGATTTCTAAACCATGTATCATCATTGATTGTCGCCAGATAATTATCATCATCACTGTTTATCTGATTATGTAGGTGCTTGAGTTAGAAGCATATTGACAGGAGTTTTCTGATGACTTTGATCTTTATTTCATCATTTCTGTTGTAGAGCTCCTGCTATGTGTTCCTATGTGACTGTTGCTTCCTTGCTGCCTTGATGTTCTCCAAATTGTCATAAATGGTTTTCTGGGATTATTCAGTTAGGCCCAAAGCAAGACTCATAGCTTCCATTTTTCTCACACCTCTGGAAAATGTTGAGAATCAAGAGAATGTGGTCCTCCATCATTTCTTGGCACCACAACTTCCAAAGGTGGTAGCGTAATATTTTTCTAACATGGTACATAGCAGACACAAAGAATTCTATAAAAGCGTTCTTATATTTCATTTTCAAGGAATTATCTCCTGATGTCATTTGGAGGTTTTGTAATCACAGTCTTAATATGTGTTACATCCTATTGTGTTTCTGTTCCCTCTGATATTTGCCTTTATCTGCTTGAAAGCTAGTTCTAATTTGTTTCTGTGGTTTGTTCTCTATCATTATAAACATCAAATAACTCATGCTTGGGTGAATAACCTGTATTTCAAAAATATTTTTCTTTAAAGGCCTTAAAATGGCTAACGCATAATATTTTTAAAGTAAATTTTGAGTAAAGTTTTTAAAACTACAGTTAAGTCAGTATTTGAAAGTAGGCTTCTGTTGGAATTTCATTCAATATTTACTAAGCAAACAAATTAATAGTGTTCACATGGAAAAATCAGTGTGACTACGTATATAAAGAATTTAAGCCTTTAAAAATGTATTTATCTCCTAATAGTAGAACTTTTAGTGAGCTCAATAAACCTAGCATATATACAGACATAAACATATTTAGAAGTTAAGAACTCAGCATAGTTTACCATTAAGGAGGATTCTCAGTTACTTAAGTGACTAACCATTGGATTTGACTGTTCTACTCTGTGAACAGATTATGTTTAATGGTTACAGAACCCTGATTGACTTTCCCTACTTTAAACACATTATACTGCTGGAAAGAGGGCCTTTTAAATATGTAGAAATTATAAGAAATGAGTCTTCAAAAGCAGAGCATTGAGGGGGAGAAGAAAAGCAGTCTGTCTCATCTAGTTTTCATTTTAATAGGACATTCTTTTTAACCATCTCCCACTTTTAAAAATAAATTTCTTATGGTTTATCAAAGTGCTTAAAACATACGTATCAGAAACAGTGTAAAAGACTAGTTTTGTGAGTATAGTTGAGAGTTTTGTTGTTTTTTTTGAGATGGAGTCTCGCTCTGTCACCAAGGCTAGAGTGCGGTGATGCCGCAGTGGCTCACTGCAGCCCCTATCTCCTGGGCTCAAGTGATCCTCCTACCTCAGCCTCCTGAGCAGCGCCACACCTAGCTAATTTTTAAAATTTATCATTAGTAGCAATGGGGTCTCCCTATGTTACTCAGGTTGGTCTCAAACTCCTGGGCTCAAGTAATCCTCCCACCAAAGTGCTGGGATTACAGGCGTGAGCCACCGCACCTTGCCTACTTGAGAGATTGTTTATAGATATGAATTATAGTTGATTTAGTCATTCTGTTTGAGTTTTCTTTTACTGTGCATAGTTTACTGAGCCTGTTTCCTTCTTCTTTATATGGTCTGCATTTTGAATAATATAATGCAGATACAGACAATTTATTTCTCCAGAAGTTTCATCTTATTTTTTCTGACCTTGTATTTTACTTGCTTTTTAATGCCCTCCTTAACACTTACCAATATAGTATCACCTGTGAATTCACCTAGCATGTTTCACAGCCTTTCCAAATAGGTATGATATTTTACATCTCCATTTATTAAATGATTCTTACCTCAACTTATCAGACACTTCTGTAGCCCTCCCTTTCTTTTCACACATGTAAATCATCAACTCACTTTAATTAAGCTCTTTTTTTTTTTTTTTTTTTTGAGACAGAGTTTCACTCTGTTGTGCAGGCTGCAGGCTGGAGTGCAGTGGCACAATCACGGCTCACTACAACCTCTGCCTCCCAGGTTCAAGTGAATCTCCTGCCTCAGCCTCCAGAGTAGCTGGGATTATAGGTGTGCACCACCATGCCCAGCTAATTTTTGTATTTTTAGTAGAGATGGGGTTTCACCATGTTGGCCAGGCTGCTGTAATTAATTAAGTTTTTAAACAATTTAACCAAAACAAAAATCTGACATTAGAATCAACATATCAGGAGGTACTCCTTGAAGATCACTGCATTTCTTTCTTTTCAGCAAAATGAAGGGGGGGAAAAAGTGTGTTGACCTGAATTGATTTGGTAGGGAGAAGGGGCCTTTTAAGAGAAAGTCCTTTCTTATTGTTACAAAATTACCTCAATTGAACATCATATTTTATTTGCATTTTATGCTTTCAGTTATTCTGTGAACTTTTCTGTACATCTGGTTTTGCTTAGTTTGTTCATAGTTATTTGTCTTGCTAGATGATAAGTTCTCTGAGAGCAGAAACTTGTTTAATACCCCAGCACTTAACACAGGACCTTGTTTGTTGAGTTCAATAAAAATACATTGACAAGAATTGGAATTTTTATTTTATACTCCTATAGGACTTGGAAATGGTATCCTGATACTTAATAGGCAGTGATTACTCAAAGAAAATCTGTACAAAAATCCCAAGGGTTTCAACTTAATTCCTTTTCTATAGGGAGGTGTATCACACAAAGCGAATGCAACATGTTATCTGTGTAAAATGGACTTCTGACAGCAAGTATATTATGTGTGGATCTGATGAAATGAACATTCGCCTATGGAAAGCTAATGCTTCTGAAAAATTGGGTGTGGTAAGATAACTGTTTTTCTTTCATTGTCATAAAGCTGATTTCTAATTTTGTTAGATATTTTTACATTGTGAAACTTTATTTGAAGTACTTTTAGATATTTTGATCAAATTGACATAGCTGTGATAAAAAAATAAGTTAGCAATAAACTGACAAGGTTGTATTGATAATTATTTGTTTCACTCTAGTCTATTATTGTAGACACTGTACATTCAAATTGACATTTAAGACCTTCAGAATACCTTTGTTAATTCAGATGTTTGAGAGTATTGAGTCTTTTTGGTTCTTTGTGTTTTCTTTGAGGTAGGGACAGAAGATGCAGGAACTAGAAGCCTGGAACTTACAGCTCGTATCTCTTTTGTTAGAGAAAATAGTCATCCAGCAACTCAAAGGCTGCAAGTTCCTGTGAGATCTTTTACTATCACGGACAAAATGGAACATTTAATAAGTACAGAAAGCTTAGACTTTAAAAAAGATTCCATGAAAAATAGCAGGTGTTATCATTGGCTGTTTACCTCTACGATATGGGATTATGGTTGATTTTGTTTTGTTCTTGATGTTTTTCTAAATGTCCCGTATTTCCTATAAGAAACATACGGAGTGTTTATATCAGAAATAAATATGAAGTGTAAGAAGGAAAGCGTAAGTGTGAATTATTTTCTAATTAGCCCTGATAGGAAAATCAAAGACAATTCTATTTTAGGTTTAATGATTGGTAAATATTGCATTGTGCATAGGTCCATCATTAAATGTTCCTCTAAATCGTATCATCCTTAACATTTGTTAAACAAAGCCTAGTTTTTATGAAATTAGATACTTAGTTTTTCTTTTATGTTTCAGTATATTTAACACACCTCCCTACCTACCCCCAAAATTAGAGTGAGTGATTTAGGGAAGATCCAACTCAGTGGTCCTTCCCTACTCCTTTAGCACTGCTGCTTTCTACTAGGTGGCATCTATCTACATGGCAGGTGTGTTGCCTAAAAGAGCTAGTGTTACTAATACAACCTCGTAAAGTGCAGAATTACATTGGAAGTTTTGGTTGCATATCATAAAAGTTTAGGTTTGGGGGAAAAGGGGTGCTTTCTAGCTTTGTTATGCTGAAGCAAAACAAAGAACACACTGTTCATTAAGATACCAAAATGTATATTTTCAGCTTACATCACGAGAAAAAGCAGCCAAGGATTATAACCAGAAATTGAAGGAAAAATTTCAGCATCATCCTCATATAAAACGTATAGCTCGTCATCGACATCTACCAAAATCTATCTACAGCCAAATTCAGGAACAGCGCATCATGAAGAAGCTCGTCGACGAAAGTATGTTTTGAGGCATTTGCCTCTATCTTGTTACCCTTTTCTGACTTCTTCTCTCATCTCACCACAAACAAACAACTACCATTCAAGGGAGTAGTCTACATGCTATTATTGCACATGAGTGATGTATTTGAAGACTTCTACAGAAGGCCTTTTATTTTCTTTCCCAATAAAGGGGGAAGCAATGACTATCTGAGAATGGGAGAATTTCTGTTACCTATTTTTAAGAATATGTTTAAAGGACAAACAGTGAAAATGAATTACCAAAATAAGAGAACACTTTTGCTCGTATTAGAAAACTATTGTAAATAATGTTTTAAAAAATGATTTCTGTTGTAGTTGGAATTAAGAGAGTTTGTGTATTTTCCAAGTTAAAGAATGCAAAGAAGTAATCTATAGGGCACTTTTCTTAAGTAAAAAGTTTTCTAATATGCTTTATTAATAACGTGACATCTGTTATTTTGGGTATAGAGCAGAGCTACTGCCACCAATAGCAGAGCTATTTCACCATTTCCCCTGTGAAATATTCTTCTCTTTGAAATACCTGAAGTCATGCATGAAAGTTTAAGAGTTTTTTTTTCAATTAGACTATACAAATGGCTGTCATTTTTCTGTCTTTGAGTAGATGTTACAGTAGAATCACTTTTAGAAATTTTGGTAACTGTGGCAGGTTTTTTTTAACTTAGTGAAGGATCCTGTTAGGTGAATAGGACAAGAAGCAATTAAATAAGTAAAGTTGATCTCTTGGTACTAACACCCTTTTACCTATTCTCATTGTGAAAATATTTTTTTTTAATAGGTGTTTTTCCAGTGAAGGAAAATGCTTTGATTTTTCTGAGAAAGTTTTCTTTAAAATGAGTTCTCATAAACTTGCTTATATTTTGTATATTTTGTTTATTTCTAGGGAAGTGAATCGTATTAAACACAGCAAGCCTGGATCTGTGCCAATTGTGTCAGAGAAGAAGAAACACGTAGTGGCAGTTGTAAAATAATTGGTATTCCTAACAATCCTGATGTATAATTATTTTTTACTTTTGATTTGAGAACTCTACAAATAAAAGTATTGGGACTAGATTAATTGCAAACATTTTAGTTATATGTGTAAAGCTTTATTATTGCTCCTTTTAGCTACCCTGAAAAATGATCCTTAAAGGTGGCCTCATTGATAAGACTTCTGTTTTATCCTTAATCTGCGTCTCTTCTTTCATTGAAGAATACCGTATTTGTAACTAACTCATTTTTTCCTGTTTTAATTACAGATATACTTACTTTCTCTCTGATCTATTGTCGTAGACACTGTACATTCAAATTGACATTTAAAATGAAACATCTCGGCTGGGTGCAGTGGCACACACCTGTAATCCCAGCACTTTGGGAAGCTGAGGTGGGCGAATCACCAAGTCAGGAGTTTGAGACAAGCCTGATCAACATGGTGAAACCCCATCTCTACCAAAAATACAAAAATTAGCTGAATGTGGTGGCCTGTGCCTGTAATCCCAGCTACTCAGGAGGCTGAGGCAGGAGAATCGCTTCAACTCAGGAGGCAGAAGTTGCGGTGAGCCAAGATCACGCTACTGCACTCCAGCCTTGGTGACAAAGCGAGACTCCATCTAAAAAAAAAAAAAAACAAAAAAAACCTCTGTTATCTTTAATGTTACTTTGAATAATGATTGCAATGATATTTTTCTATGATTCTGCATGACATTTAGAAGAATGATGTCAACTTTTTATAACTGCATTTATGTCTAGTGCTTTACTTACGTTTGACTTTTTGACTCTTTCAAAACCAGCAACCTGCATTTATATAACTTTTATAAATAATATAATTTGGGTCAAGTTAAAATAATAAACATTCCTTTCAGCATTGAAACTTTGGTCCATTTTTGGTAAATAATTTTCAATCTCACTAAATCCTAAATAGCTTTATGTGACATAGGTTTTTTTTTTAATCATCAAACTGAGTTAACTTTATTATAAATATGTATAAACCCAAATTTTAGGAAATTTTAAGAAGATACTTTAAAATCCAAAGAAAAAAATGTGTTGTTTAAGAATACAGTCATCACTCTATATCTGTGGGAGAATGATTTTAAGACCTACCATGGATGCCAGAATCACAAAGATACCCAACTCCTTGGTATTAAGTGGCATAGTATATGCATATAACCTCTGCATATCCTCCCAAATACTTAAAATCATCTCTAGATTACTTACAATACCTAATACAATGTGCATGCTAAATAAAGTAGTTATACTGTATTGTTTACAGAATAATGATGAGGAAAAAAGTGTACATGTTCAGTACAGATGCAGTTTCTTTTTCCAAATGCTTTTGAGCCACAGTTGGTTGAGTCTGGGTGAGGAACCCACAGATATGGAGGGCTGACTGTGTCTATCATTTATAGGAAAAATGTAAAGTGTCACGGGAATGATAAAGATGAAAATCTGAAGAGTGGGAGGAGGATGCAATCAGGGTTCAGTACACAGATTTCAACTCTTTTGGTAAAATTTATTTCTTAAGCTGTATGTTTTTTCTATTTTTATAATGCTTTCTTAGATATCCAAAATATATTTTTTCTTAAAGCTGGTAAGGGATGAGCCATAGCTTTTAATTCTGATGATCTGTTTTTGGTTTTTGTTTTTTTTTTTTTTGAAACTGAATTCCGCGCTTGTTGCCCAGGCTAGAGTACACTGGCGCAATCTCGACTCACTGCAACCTCCTCCCAGGTTCAAGCAATTCTCCTGCCTCAGCCTCCCAAGTAGCTGGGATTACAGGCAGCTGCCACTATGCCCAGCTAATATTTGTATTTTTAGTAGAGACTGGGTTTCACCATGTTGGCCGGGCTGGTCTCGAACTCCTGACCTCAGGTGATCCACCCACCTCGGCCTCCCCAAAGTGCTGGGATTACAGGTGTGAGCCACCACACTCAGCCTGACGATCTATTGTAGGACTCAAATTACTTGATTTATAGGGTGAACCAAGTTTTTTTGTGCACCTGTATTGCTGTATTGGGTGTGGTTTCAAAGAAAATCTGCAAATACTGATCCATAAATGTGAGCTGTCAGTTTGAGTCCTTCAGGGAGCAGATGACTAGATGGGATTAGACATGCAAGAGATTTATTGGAGGGGACTCAGTTGTGTAGGATAACTGGGAGGGAGTAGGATAGGCAGGGAGAGTCTTCAGACTTCCGTAAACCTAACACCAGTGATAAAGAGGGAAGGAAAGAGGATTGGGTAGGAAGAATCTCAGACTGTTGGTGCAGTCCTACAAAAGGTTGGGCTAGGCTGATGGGGAGTCCTAGAGCCAAAGTTGCCAGCCGAAGGAGTTCATGTTGTGCAGGAATGGGCCAGCACTCATATTGTCACTGTGCCGTCAGTGGCAGGGAGCCCTGGGGCCTTGTAGTGAATGCAGTGATACATCCAGGGGGGTGGCAGCTAGGACTGCCAGTCAGCTGGGCTTCCTGTAGTGAGTGCTCTTGAAGAAATTCAAGCAGCACATTTCTAGAGCTGCCAAAGTCGACCTTTTTGCACCTTACAGATTTGTCTCTTCTTACAGGTTTTGGGAGGAACTCCTCCATGGTTCCATGCACATCTCTTACAAGGTGGAAGTTGGTCACATGATCAGTAGCCCTTTTCCCTGAAGGACCACAACAGATACTTATCCTCTGTCTTCCACTGCAATTTTTGAGCAGCTTATAATTAATTAAGGGGAAATAATCCCAGGTAGGAAAGCAGTTTCATTAAGCAGCAATATGTTACCTTTATAGGCACTGAGAAGTAGCCTAACAGGAAAGAGCATCCTCCTCTTACAGCCTTCCCTTGAATAATCAATTCTAGTGACTCAGGCCAGTTTTCAAGTGATTTACAAAGTTGGATAGAAGTTCACCTTACTTTTTTTTTAACCTTTCCCTTTCACCACTTCACTCTGATCTTTCTCTTTTCTGCTTTTCCTGCTCATGTTTTGGCTCATCTAAAATCTGAGCGTACCTTAGCGCAGTTTATATGTCACCTAAAAAAAAAATGAATGGACCGTTGCATGGTGTTTGCTTGGCATCTTGTCAGGGCATTTGGTAGTAGTGCCTTGAAGTTGTTCCACCTGCCGAGTCACTGGCACTACCTCCTGCTACAACCTGTGGTTTCCATAGTGATATCGCAGTGACTTTGACACAACAGAACCTGACTGGTTAAAGACCTGAGTTGTTTTCTATAATTCAAGTTTTTTGCTCATCTAGAAATGGGAGCATGATTTTGATCATTTGGAATTGCAACTCTACTAGAAAAAATCTTATGGAATAAAATGCACAGATATGTTTTAAGGACTAAGGTTGTTAGGGTAGAATCCTGGGGAAGAAAATAAGGATGGTGGGCAACATGAAAGGGTTACTTAAGGAGATAAAGAAGCACAAGTAAATACAAACGATGTATGGTGGCCCTTCGTGTAAGAAAAGTTATATCAAATGCATTGTTAAGTCTTGCCACTTGGTCACTGTTATGACCCTTCTCTTTGATGGACCCAGAGAAAGCAGGTTGCTGTGCAATCTGTTCTTTTATAATCCCCATTCATCATCATATTTTTAGAGAAAAGGAAGGGAAAAGACTGAAGGATTATCATGGGCAAGAAGAGTTAGGAAATCAAGACATCTTGTTCTTAGGGAACATTCATGGTCAGCTTGAATATTTGAGCAGTACATTCAAAATTGATTGCTACCCAATGAACATCGGTAATTCATACAGAGTCTGAAAGTCCCATCTTAGAAAATACCAAATCAGTATTAATTGGAGTGACAGGGATTTTGAAGCGTGGATCAGTGTTTTCCAGTTTTAGGATATTGTGACATTCCTAATAGTGCTAATGGTGCATACATTTTAAAGTAAACATTGTTTGCTTTTATTCCCTTCCCTTAAAATTATTTAAACAGATTAAGTCAGGGCCAAGAACTTGGATGAATTAATGATTTATTGAATGAGCATTTTTTCATTTAGTCAACATGTATTCAGTCCCTGCTAGGTGTGTATGTTTTTTTTTAATTCAAAGGCAATACCAGCTTCGTGGCCAGATGTCTTCACAAGCGCTGAAGCCAGTATCCAGAAATGAACTCATTATTTTGCTCCAATCTCTAAATTTCATCTCCTGTGTTCCCTGTCTCTGCATGACACACCATCCACGAGAGACAGCCAAGACAGAAAGCTGGGTGTAAGGGCACAAGTTTTATTAAATTAATACTAGTAACAATGTAGCTAATGTTTATTGGACATCTGCAATACTGCAAATGTTTTACATGCACTTAATTTAATTCTCCTAAGAACCCCAAAAGGAAGGTCCTGTTATAATCCATATTTAGTCTCAGTACTGTGCACTGAATCTATAAAGATAGAGCTCAGTCTGAAAGGAAATAAACGTGAAAACAAGTAACTGCAGTACATTATGATGTCTTGGCAGGATACTAGAGTAGCACCCAAGAGGAAAGCCTAACTTCCTGCTGGGGAAGGAAGCCCTTCAGAGGTGAACTGCATTTATCAAACACCAGTTGGTTCTGGCATATTGCATGGGTGAGTAGAAATATAGTAGAGCTGTTTTCAAAATCTGTGATCCATCATTCAGATATGGCACTATTAATGAAAGAAACTTCCAGCAATCTGTATTAGAAAGTCATTATCTTAGGTCAAATAATACACAGTTGTCTCTTGTATACATGGGGGATGTGTTCCAGGACCCCCCAACCCTGTCCTGCACATACCAAAATCCATACATTCTCAAGTCCCCAAAGCCATTTCTGTGGAATCCCTGTGTATGAGAAAGTTGGGCCTTTGTATATGCATGTTTTGCATTCCATGAATACTGTGTTTTTTATGCTTTTGAAAAAAAATTCTGCATAAATAGACCTGTGCTGTTCAAACCCATGACATTCAAGGGTCAACTATAAGATTTGGGCTAATATTCTCCAGAGAGATAACCGACTTATGGGATAGAAATTTCAGTAGGGTATTTAAGATTAATGGATCAGAAAGCACAAAGTAAAGATCTAGGGTCTTAGGGCAGAGGACCAAAGGGCAAGTGTTACGTAAAGATGAAGGCGGGTGTGAGAAGTGGAGGCACGGAGCCTGAGCTGAGTGTGCTGCAAATCCTGTGGATCGATGGGTCCATGACAAGATCACCAGCAGGGACAGGAAATAGGTTTACAGCAGGTGCATACACATGGCTGTGCATACCAAAAGGAACAGAGAGCAAACCAGCAGCAAACTACATATATATACACGTACGTACACATACACACACACACACACACACATGCACACGTGTATCTTCTGCTCTTTACCTGCCACAATTCATCCACCCAAGGAGACATCAGTTTTATCTTTAGGGCCAGCTTTAAAAATAGGCCTGGATGATTTTATAATTCCCTCTTCTGCATTCAGTGAATAAAACATCTTTACTGCAACTGAACACAAATATTAAAAATACAGTGGTTAGTTGAGTAAATAGTATTCTTGTAGCCGGGGGATGATTTGTTGCAGGAAATGATATTTTCCTCAAGGCATCTCAAGCAGTTTGTTAGCAGGAATCTCACCCAGAGACCTAAGTACAGGAACCTCAATACAGCTGGACCAGACATCCAGGACTCTGGAGCTAGAAACTAGATAGCCACAAAAATGAGATTTTTGTGCCTCTATTCTGTACATTCTCTACTAATTATCTTGTCCTTGCTCACAATTTCTACTCTTCGATAGCTTCAGCTCTTCATGTCCCAAAATGGCTGCCCCAGCCTGACCTGATTATGACTTTGCAGTTCCAGTGTCCCATCAGTTACCCACTTACCTCTCTGTCTTTCAGTTTCAGTTTCTGAGAGAAGAAAACTTAGCTAGAAACATGCATTTAAAGGCAGGGTCTTTTGTAGCAGTGTTCTGTTAGAGGCCCTGGTTCGCAGCTTTCAGATGTCTGCTCTTGACAGCTGTCTTAACCTGGGCTAGAAGTGGGGGTCTTTAGAATGAGCTGTGGGTAGGCAAGCCTATAAAATGCTTAGTACATATCAGTTAATTGTCAAAATAAATAGTAATACCATATCAGTATTTTCACATCGGGAGGAGGTGAAACTAAGAAGAATGTAGTACAAGTGGCTTCTGAGTCAATAAAGGGCACAGGAAGAGGCGGAAAATGTTAACTTTAACTTATTTCTATTGCCTGTTTTCCTAGATCCAGGATGTACACCCCCCTAAAACAGCTCATAGTCTCAGTCTTGCCTCTGTTGCTCCCGAATGAAATGAGAACTATAATGAGGGTTGGAATCTAGTTAAGCTCCCTAGACCCTCAGTGTCTCCCAGGTCTGGGTGTAGACCCCAATTGCCATCTTTTCTCCAAGTGGCTCCACCCTGAGCCCCTGGTTGAGGAGTGCCATTGAATCCTGACTAGCTGCTACTAAATTTGCTTTCTCATGGCTGCTAGCCATACCTGGCTTACTGGCATAATGGACACTTTGGTACATGTCTTTTCTGGTTCCTAAATTGAACCACCACACAGAAACCCTCCCTCTGTGCTTTGGCTAACCACTGATGAACCCCTAAATTCTGCCCCAAACTTGCAAAACTACAGCACTGCTGGGACTATTCCCAGTAAATGCAGGTATTCCCCAGTAAATGCAACCCCTAATTGGCCATGCAAGAGCTGAGGTCCTAGCATGCTTTGCACCCGGAGAGGAACACAAATTTTACAGACTTCATAATTATCTCAAAGGGAATTTTATCTTCAGTTTAGCAGGGATGAAATAGGATCTTTATATAGAGGTGTTGCTGTCCAGCTAACACATTCAGGAAGCCTTGCTTTGCATCATTTATGAAGGTTTTTGTTGGCTTTAACACCTTAAATTTCCTCACGAAGAAATTTGTTTCCCTCAAGGACTTGTTAATCAAAACATCACACAAAAGTTCCCTTAGTTAGAACTGGGAGGAATATAAGCCCAAATATGGTGTTTGGCATGACAGTACACATTCCTCAAAACTATTGTCAATATTTCTAATTTTAATTTTAAAATTCACTTGGATTTACATGTGTTATCACAGTATATAGAATCCCAAATATAAGACTTCAAGCTCAAATATAAGTACTAAGTAATTAGAACAAATATATTTGAGTTTAGTTTTAGTTTCAATTCTGTAAGAAAATAGGTCAGGAAATTAATTTGTATAAAGCAATCTTGTTAATTAGATTTCTTTCCAGGTGAAATGTGAAGCTTTGAATAGCATTATCCAATCTGATTTATAATGAATGAATTCAATTTCAGCTGCAACAAATTTCCTATTCATCCATCTGGGACTTTCAAATCACTATTATTCATTTTATGAGGAAAAAAATATGAAATATTTTCTAGAGGAAATACATATCTTAAAATACTTTTACTAATTATGTTTTGCTTAAAGTAAATAAGGTAGAAAAAATTAATTGCTCCACATCTGTTGGTACTCTATAATAATCAATTATGTCTCTAGTACATGACTGTAAGGCAAAACACCTCTGAGATTCAGTCATGTCTATGTCAAATGGGTATATGAAGGTGGGCACACCCATACCTTTGGAGCTGAGGATTTCTAATGAGACAGTGCTGTGCCCTAGGCAAGTAGCAGTCTTGACAAAGATAGCTGCTTCGAGATCTAAGAATCAAAGTCAGTGTAGGCCCTAGTGGTGTTTGTTAGTTGAGTTGATCAGTGGAGGTGACTCATGGGCAGAGCTCCTTTGCTGCCCTTAAAAACATTTCTGAAATCCTTGGCTGAAATTCTACCCCTTAATTACAATAATACTTTTATAAATTATCATAAGCAGTGTGTATGAACATTTTGTCCTTCCCTGGTTGCACAGCATCTATTTTGATTCAATCCATACTATGTGATTCTTGGAAATGATGGAGCCAGAGACTTCCTCTCCCCACTCCCTTGGGGGCAAAGCCAATTGGATGTTCCTGCTCAGGACTTTGTATCTGGGGTTAGTGAAGCCAGTGTACAGGACAGCTTTGAAGTGACAGGGAGGTGCATTTAGTTACAGCAGTGGCAGTCATGTCCATTGAGACATCCCAAACAGACTATTCCTGCAGCAGGACCTTGGCCTGGTTCCTGCTCCCTAACCTTCCCTGGCTCCTATCAAATTTCTAGCCTCCAAATCCAGCCTTCCTGTCCAATCTGTGAGCCATCCTATACCTTTGCAACAAATTCTTTTCTACTAAAGTTAGCAAAAGTCAGTTTCCGATGCTGTAACCTAGATATGCGTAGTCCTTGGCCAATGAATTAACTAGAAACCTACCTTTTAGAAGTTACATTAGAGAGGGTTCCAATTTTTTAGCTTTCCTTAAGTAAATCTTGCCTTCCTGAGAATTATTTTTCTTAAAAATTAATTGGTGGGAAATGCTACAAAGAAGGTAAGCTCTGTACTGGCTTGATCTGAGTATCTTGCATTGAACTGCTTCTGGTTTGGAGAGGAATTTTTTTTCTCCTATTGGGGTTGTGTCTCTTCTTTTTCTCCTCTCCCCTCTCCCCCTCTCCCTCTCCCCTCTCCCCTCTCCCTCTCCCCTCTCCCTTCTCCCCTCTCCCTCCCCCTCCCACTTTTGGTAACTCTCTTCTTCCCAAGACCTTGTTTTTTTTCTCATCTTCTGCCCTTTCCCACATTCCTACCACTAATGCACTAGTTAGCCCCAGTTGGCAAAGGAAGGGGGGATTCTGCAGAGGGAAGGAGCACGAAGGAAGGGAAAACTTCAGTCAGCATCTGGGAAGTGGAGAAGGGGCAGGAAGGAAAGCCTGTCACATTTCTATTTTAGTAAATTTCATTATTCTACATTCTGTGTCCAGTTTCTGCTTTCCACTTCTTAGGCTAGAGATGAGGAAGAGTAGAAGAGGAATGGAAACCTTCTTGTCACAACTTCCTACCCTCAGTCCCTTATTTTCACCTAGACTACAGGGGACTGCATTGCTTATTGTTAATTTCTAGCACATAAACAGTATCTACCACATCATGTGCTCAATTGAATTTATTCAATAATTGTGATGGATCTCTTCAGCATGAAGAGATCCACCAACATTCTCCCACTGTTATCCCAGGCCGTCAATCCCTGCCTTCTCCAGCTGTCATACAGCCTACCTGCCCTGCAACACAATAGCATTCAGCTTCTCCCACCTGCCCTGCAATGTGTAGAAATTCCTATTGTCTTTGTTAGTTTTAAAAGAAAAAAGGAAAAAAAGAAATTCCTATTCTAACTACATTAAGGCTTAAAATGAGTTATCGTGAGCTGGTTTGGAAATTTATCCACAATGTATATCTTGTTTGTTCATTGGAAAATATAGGGGCCTGATGCAGTGGCTCATGCCTGTAATCCCAGAGCTTTGGGAGGCTGAGGCTAGAGGATCACTTTAGGCCAGGGGTTTGAGAACACCCTGGGTAATCGTGTTCCCAATAGTGAGACCTTGTCTCTCCAAAAGTAAATAAAAAATTCCTAGGCGTGGTGGCATGCCTGTAGTCCTAGCTTCTATGCAGGAGGCTCAGGTGGGAGGATTGCTTGAGCCCAGGAGTTTGAGGCTGCAGTGAGCTCTGATCATACCACTGCACTCCAGCCTGGGCTGTAGAGCGAGATCGTTTCTCTGAAAAAAAAAAAAAAAAAAAAAAAATATATATATATATATATATATATGCCAGGAGTCAAACAGTGGCTTTACAAATAATATAAGGCGATTTAGGTAGGTTGTAAACTGCCTTTTCAGAGGAAGTCAAGTAGAAGAGTGCTAATGTCAGCAGTGATGACTTACTAAGTAAAGGAGACTTCAGTTCAAAGTTGATTTGAGTTGATGAAGAAAATATTTTTCTTTATATTTGTATTATATTTATAATTTATTAATATAAATTTACTAATATCTTTGCATTTATAATTGATTAATATATCAATGTACTAATAACTGTTCTCCATTCTTAAAATTGTCTGTTCTTTTAAATTCTGTCTTGAGCAGTAAATCTGCACCAGATAGCTGAAATGAATTTTAGTAAAATGTTTAAGAAGTATATTTGAAAGTGCCAAAGAAGCTTTAACGCGCCCCACCCGCCACCAGCATGCAGACTCTGCCCACAGCCATCAACATTCTTCCCTCTGTCATCTCATGCCATCGATACCTGCCTTCTCATTCAGCAACCATACATTTTACCTGCCCTGCAACACAATAACATTGCTCTACCAGTTCTCTTAGTTATTACCCAGACAGTAGACTTATAGTTTCGGATGTCCTTGGCTGTCCCTTCATCAAGTCACAAGGTCCTAAACATCTTTTAATCATCTTTCAATCTTCCCTCTTCTCTTCATTGCCACTGCCAACACCCCAATCTAGCTCACATTATCTCTCATTCACACTATGACAATGGCCCCCAATCTATCTTTTTATGTACATTTTGCCCCCTTTTAATTTGTTCTCCACTCTTTAACCAAAGTGATCTTTTAAAAAGCAAATTTCTCTCACAACTCTCCTGCTTAAAAAAATATTTCAGTGGCTTGCTAGTGCCATTATAATAAAGTACAAAGTTCTTAACATTCATTTTCAAGGATCTACCCTTTCTATCAACATCTTTGGTTCCATCTCATGCTACATACACTCCTCCTCTAGGTCTGTGGTGGACTTCCCTTAATTCTTTCATCACATTGTATATTCTCTTGCCTTGAGACCTTCCACAAATTGTCTCCTTTGCCCTCAGGGCTTGCCTCACATTCTTCAGGTCTGCTCATACATCATTTTCTCAGAGGAAACTCTCCTGACCCCACAGGGCAGGTACATCTTTGTCACATAATCCCACAGCACTTCTTTGCTAACTTTGAGTCCTAGAGGACATGGACTATGCCTGTCTTACCCTCGTTTGTATTCTCCAATTTCTGACCTCTCTACTTTGTCACATCCAGCAAAAAAATCCCCTTTTTCCTATACCCTAGAGGAGATATTGTTGTTACTTTTCTCATTGCAAATTCCCTTAGAGAAAAATATCCCATATTTAACATCCTACAGCCCTGAGAGTCATGAGAGAAGTATCTAATCAACGTGTTTTCAATAATCCATTTTGGAGAGGTGGAATGATACAGTGGTCCCTCAAGTTAGACCTGGAGTTCAAATCCTGAATTTGCCAATGACAAGGAGTGTAACTTCAGGTAGATTGCTCAGCCTCTAGTAATGACAGAGTTTCCTCATTTGTAAGAAAGCAGAAATGCTTACCTTAAAGGGTTGTTAGGAGAACTAAGTGAATTAATATATGTCAAACAGAACCGGCACCTATATATAATGCATGCTATGCAAGTATTTGCTATTACTGTGCCACATAGACTAGCAAAATTAATTCTATAAGGGCAGGGCTTATGGTGGCCTTACTTATTTTGGTTTGCTCAATGACTAGTGTGGTGCCTTGCATTAAGTAGTTGTACATTAAATATTTGTAGCAGGAATACAAGAATGAGTGAATGAATGGTCACATTCATTAAATATCATTATAATGGATAATAGCAGAAAAGATACCTAACCCTTATTAAGAAATTTCCATAAACCTCCTCTCTTTATCTGAAAAATGGAGGGATAATAATATCTTCTTTACACGACTGTTGTGAGATTTTGGTGACAATAAAGTATGTAAACTACTATCCCAGTGCTCAGCACACTAAGCTCAACAATCACAGGCTTTTATTTCTTCTCTGGACTCAAAAGTTAGTAGGTCTAACTCTTTCCCTGGGTTCCAATATTAGGTTCTCAGTTTGGCATCCTTGCCTATCCCCTTTATTATGGCATTTGTGACAAGATGATATGTCTTTTCAAGGTCCAATCATTGTTATAAAATCTCTGTGAAAGGCCAGTAGCCTCCTCTGCCTTCCATATTAACCAGCACTTCCCCTGTCCAGAAGTTATTCCATTCTTACGGATATTGAGAAGATAAATAGAAGTGATTAGAATGTACTTTGCAAAGGTGAAACATTGTATTCTAGGAGTTTGTCAAAGGAAACTAATATTACCACTTATCTGTAGAAGAACTTTATGAAGACACCGTGTATCTCTCAACCTTAATGACTAAGATTGTAGATATGATAGAAATCTGTAAATAACATGGAAAAGGAAATTTATTGAAGTCTAGGACAACTGCATTACCCAGCTGTACACAGTGTGTTCTTTCTTCAGAGGCTGCAATAAATGAAAAAGATGGTTACCATAGAGATAAACTGTGCCCTTTGGCTAGCTGATTAGAAGACCATTTCAACCTAGTATTAGAGAATATTTTTGCCTGTAAGTGATATTTACAGATAATTTCTATCACAGTTGTAACCCAAGTTTTTAAAGGTGAATTGTTAAACCTATAAATGCTGAACTCTGTAAAGGCTTTTGTTCCTTTGCTAAAATTTATTTTAACATTTATATGCTTTTTGCCTTGGAAAATGTGTTTTTAAAGTTCTTCCCCTAGGATACTATAAAAATCTTCCTTGAAATCTATTCTATCACATAGTTGGCTTCATTTTCTTTAAAGCTCATATTTTATTTTTTGAATCATTTGTGAGAGGCAATATGTAGTATCACAAAAGCTGCACTAGCACAGGAAATGCTTATGAAACATGGAAAACCCATTTAATAATAACTCATAGTAATCAGCACAAAGATTTGTGGATGGTGATGTTAGATCCTTATGTAGTCATTTAATCTGTTCCTCAATATTCAGAAAGTAATTACAAATACACAGCTGGGAAAATCTGCCAGTTGATGCAAGCATTTGCTGCAGGGAGAAAATTCGTCAAGGTTAAGCTTATTTTGTCTGGTTGGGTAAGATAGGTTCTGTGGATAACAAAGAGGAAGCTGGATTATTTTGTAAATTGAGTGATTTTATGTCATAAATCTGACCACTGTTCCCTGAAATATTGCTGCATAAATCCATTTTTTAGGTGTGATAACTTAAAAGAGATTTATATTCCCAGGGAAATAATTTTCCTGGTATTGGGGGATTCAGTCATGACCTTCGTTTGCCCAGGCCAACGTTTAGAAAATTGCTTTCTTCCCCTATGCTGGTGGTGACTTTGTTTATATCATTTTGCCTGTATATTGTGTGTGTGTGTGTGTGTGTGTGTGTGTGTGTGTGTGTATGTATTTAAATGGGCATTTAAAAGTAGGGAGAATAGTAAAGTGTCTTACCAAATATCCTGGATTCCAAATCATGACCCCTTAAAGTTTTAAATTTAAGTGAGTAAATAATCACATAGCTTGTTTCCCATCTCCCACAACCCCAACCCTCAGTGTCTTTCTCTTAAATGTAGTAAAATATGAGTCAATATACATCAAGATATTTTAGGACCTGAAAAGTAAGACCACAAATCATTAAGGGTAGATGTTAGTTTTCATTTTTCCTGTGATGTAGTGAAACTTAAGCCACTGCACACTTCCTAGGTTGACAGCTGAAATAAAAATCACGACATTGTTCATGTTCTTGTTTATTAGGCATAAAATCAGTTATTTCTTCATCTAAGAATCTCTTTTACATTTGTACATGGAAAAGTGGCAAATAGTGAAAGCTGGCTAGCCTAAAACCCATTCCCAGTTCTCTCGTCTATCCGTAGTTTTCCACTGGAGAGGCTGAAAGTGCTGAATATTTGCTTTCTACCTCCCTTGCACCTAGTGGTGGCCATGTGAACCTGTTCTGGCCAATGTGGCATAGGCAGAAGTCTACTGTAAGGTTTCTTTTTTCTAGGAAAGCATTTCTTTCTTAATAAAGGAACAGATGTGGTTGGTGCTACCTCTCCCCACCTCTTCTTATGCCTTGAATGTGAACCTGATACCTGTTACTATGGTGACCATATTGTGACCATGAGTCCAAAAGAATAAGGTAAAGGATGGTGGAATGAAAAAATAGAAAAGGCCAGGGTCTTTTATGACATCATTCACTAGGAGATTCAAGCTGCTGTCTCCTGTCTCCTAATTATAAAAGACAAATTACTTTCAGCTTAAGCCACTGTTAGTTTGATTTTAACAGCCAAGAAAACATCCTAATGACAAGACTTGTTTTAAGTTTCGGTCTAAAGACCACTCCCCACTCCAAAGGGTAAATGAATACTTTCCCTTTCACTTCTTACCTGTTTTAGGTGAGATTGTTCTATGTGTAATAATC
Source organism: Ateles fusciceps (assembly GCA_036589455.1). Lineage (NCBI taxonomy): Eukaryota > Metazoa > Chordata > Mammalia > Primates > Atelidae > Ateles > Ateles fusciceps. Next base: position 5,666,943 of record JAZHEH010000437.1, read on the forward strand.
ATAACCTTCTTTGATTCAGTAAGCTGTACCTTCAAAAGGATGAAAAAGAAGTGATAATTTGATATTATGCAAACAGGTAGTTCATTATCAAGATATGCATGTAACCCAGTTCAAGAATCATCCTCCGGGTGATAACAACTTTTAACCAGTTTGGAAATGGAGCCAAATACGGACCATGAAGGGGCAGGGTTCAGGTGGCTTATCTTCTCAAGGCATTTCTTTGGAAGGTAATGAAACTAGCAATGATGTTATGTGCATCTACTTGGTTCGTTCGTATTGCT